>CM022101.1:8809035-8897588 GCA_011114355.1 Carex littledalei | reverse complement strand
GGATACTCTGCACCGGGAACCTCTGCACCGTGAGCCTCTCTAGCGGGAGAAAGTGAACTCTCCCCGGTCTCCAGAGTATCTCGTGATCGTCCCCGTCTAGGTCTGACCATACTACATTTGAAAATATCAAGTTACTAAATTTCTAACATACTTTTACAATTTACATTAATTAATAAAAATTATTATTGCAAACTACCATACAAAAATTAATAATAGAATTTTCGACACTTTAAAAACAATTAATAATCAATTTGTAAACAATTTCTGATTTTTGGATAATTTCTATAGATGCTAAACAATTTGTAATAATTTCTAAATAATTTTGGACAATTTCTAAAACCCTAAACCCTAAACCCTAAATCCTAAAAAACAATATGTCATGCATGTAAATGTTGGACCAAACATTTAGACATCACTTCCAACTGATTTAAAATAAAATATGTAAATGTTGGACCAAACATGTAAATGTTAATTTTATGTTAAACATTATAGGCATAATTTATATTACTCACATAACATATTATAAAAATTAGTGACATTTAAAATAAAAAATTACCGTACATTAAATAATTTAAAATTTAATGATATTTAAAATTTCACATAATATATTTATAAAAAATTAGTGAGATTTTAAAAAATAAAATACCGTACATTAAGTGATTTAAAATTATAATGATATGAAATTAATGGCCTTTGAAATTGTTTTAGAAATTCAAATAATTGCTTTATTTTGAGAAACTATTTTAAAATTTCAAATAATTGTCATGTGATGTTTTCTCAATTCAAATAACATATTTTTACAATTAACCAAAATTAATAAGAATAATTATTGCAAACTAAATTAAAAATAATAATTTCGGTATATGCTAAGCAATTCAATCGTGTCGGAATAATTAACAACCCACACACGATATTTAACAATTCAATTTCTACCACTCGGTATGACGTAACCAAACCAATTACCCTAAACCCTAATTTTGGACCCTAAACCCTAAGCTAATTTTGTAATCTCTAATTTTAAAAAGGGTGTAACAGTACCATGGATCGTGTCGGGAAAATCAACAACCCGCACGCGATAATTAACAATTCAATTTTTAGCAATAGTTCTAATGCCATCACAAGGCACAAAACATAAATAAAATAAGTTTTGTCGGGTTACCCGGAAATAATCGGATCGTGCTTCGTGATTCGTGCTCCGGCCTCACCTAACCTCAAGCTTCGTGGGGGGGGGTAGGACGGCCAAGCGAGAGAGAGGGAGAGAGAGAGGGTGGGGGCGGGGCTTCTCGGGGGTGAGGGCGGAGCAACAGGGACGGAGAGAGAGGAAGGGTGGGGGTCACATTTAAAAAAAAAAATAATACCAAACCGCTCAAACATGAGGCAGTCTGGTGTGAAGAGGTGACCGCCTCACTGTGGGGCGGTTTGGTAGGAAGAGTGGACTGCCCAACATGGGCCGGTCAGGACGTTTTTGAAAAAAAAATATTATACCGAGAGCAAAATTGCTATTTTTCCTTTTGTTGAGGTATTAATAAAAATTTCGGAACCCCGTCTCTTGTTCTCTGTCATGTGGGGCCTCGCAACCTTTCTTGATAATTTTTCCAAATCTTAATTTGTTGCACAACAGTAGGCTGTCGACATCATTATGAATATTGTTTATTATTGGTAAATAATGGGTGATTTATTTGGTATTTTAGATTACTAACATAATGTTATGTTAATGTACTGGTATTAGCATATAATACGATATATTTATGGATCGAAGTAAAAAAAGTTATGTCCAAGTGATCGATTCAAATAGCTCAATAAAATCTTTATTAAAAATCTTATAGAATATCAATTTTTAATATCTTTATGTTTCTTTACTATTTTGTAGGATATTTGAAAGATGACCACGTATGATATACAATTGATATACATTATTTTTTAAATTACATAAAAATAGTAAAAAATTATAGTAAAAATTTGTATACATTATTTTTAACATTGATTTTATTGAGCAGTTTATATCGACCGTTTTGATTTGAAAAAAAATAAGATTTAACCCTCTAACATGTATATGGACTAATGTGCTCCTATTAGTACATTAACATAACTCCCACTAATAAGAATTAGTTTTTGTTTTAGTGAAAAAGACAATGTGTGAAAGATCGCAAATTCAAAATTCATATAGAACAATCTCTTGTGAATATTAAATAGTTGAGTAGCTTTATCTCCAACCTTTACTTAACAAAATGCATAACTCCACTCACATATATCATTTGATTGTTTCCATTAGTTTAACATTAAGAGAAAAATCAGTGTTTTCTGAAAATTCTGGACCGTCAAAATTCTACCTATCTAAAAAAATAGTAAAAAAATTCAAAAAAATATAAAATTTAGTTTGCAAGTACATATTCATATGGTTATCACATTGAACGGTTGGATCGACCGTTAGGATTTTGAAAAGTCAAATTTTGAGCCGTAGCACGGACCCCATCCGTGCTATGCATAGCACCATAGCCTCGCTCTAACATTAATGTTGTTCCGGAAAAGTGGCTCAATTTTTCATGATATAATTGCTTCACATATTTTTTTTATCATGAATATATAGAGAGAAGGAGCAAAGTTAAAGTGTGTTGTGCTCACCAAAAGATTTTGTGAGTACAATTCTAAAATCTATTAGATTAATTTTAAACGAGACGAATTCAAACTGTTGAAATTGATCTACTTCACCAGTGATTCATGTACATAAAAAATTTAAATTTTTGAATTCATTTAGTACAAAGTCAAGCGATTAAAAATTGATGAAAATAAACGTATTAAAATAATTTGTAGAACTTTATTTTTTTACATGCACAAAGTCATATTTTTTACCGCTTAACTTTATACTTAATAAATTTAAAATTTTGCATCTACAACATCCCTTGTAACGTAGATTAGTTTCAACGGTTTGAATTTGTCTCATTTGAAATCAATACGATAGATTTTAGAGTTGATCACCAAATCTTTATATGAGCACAACACAACACCGCTATGATACCTTATTAAAATAGACTATTAATAAAGTGGTGTCCTCATAGCTCTGTTCCGTGGAAAAAATATATTGAAAAACATATTTTAATCAAGAAAATTTCTCTGAAAAAGATTTGAAACACAAAAAATATGTTTTTTTTTTTCGGAAGTTTGAAAATTTAATTAATGATAAACAATACAAATTGTTGTGCAATAATTCAACAAAAATTCACGTGACAAGATTAGAAAAAAAAGTAACATTTTCTTAATGAGAATGAACTTCTTCAAGTACTATAATATTAGATTATATCCAATGTCTCGTACTTCGAAAGAAAAAACTTCTCAAAACCCTCGGTTTTTCATTTTTAATAACGGAAATTTTTATTGGTAGTAATTGATAGAAAATAAGAGAAACAAACAGTTTGAGTACAGTAATATTTATATTGGTAGTAAGATCGGTAGAAATTTTACCGATCTAAACCAGTTTGTTTTTTTTTTTTTAATATTTTTAGTAAATATTTTTTTTACAAAATAGATAAAGTATCTTAAAATTTAGATATATCAAAACATTACATCTATTTTTTGAAAAACTTTTCAAATTTTACTAGAAATCAAATATAAAATTTTTCTCTATCTATACATTAGATTAAAAAAACAAAAGTTAAGATCGATATAATTGCTACCAATCTTACTACCAATATAAATATTACTGTACTCTTACTATTTATCTCTCTTCTTTTCTATTAATTACTACCAATAAAAAATTTCCTTTAATAACATCCCTTGTTATTTTCTTGTGCCGATCTATGTGCCCAGTAGCATGGCCCCACTAAACAGTAACTAATTAGTAAGCAACACTGTTCTTCTTAGATAATTCTTAGAATATACATTACTATAAGCAAACGCGTTCCACAATTGCCTCCTACATAAACCCTATATCTCTTCCAAACACCAACAACTCACCTTCCATTCTAACCAGCTCTGTTTCAAAGCAACAAAAGGCACACAAAAAGAATCTCAATTAGCAAGATTCATTACCGATTCGCAATCGCTGTCTAACAAGATTTGATGGCAGTAAGAAGCGCCAAATTGACCAACAGAGCAGGCGTCTGCTCCAGCTACGATTCCTTGAAACCCTCGAACTCTGGCACAGTCGACAGTCGCCTCGGTTGCATTCGAGCGGGAGTTCTCTTTTGAGGAACACCAAGCTTCAGATTCAAGACACCTTCTCTCTGTTTCCTTCCTTGCATTACGCCTTCGTCGATCATGATTTTGATCGGGATGAGGCTGATCTCTTGTTTTATCAGCGCGAGAAGGAACATGAGCAAATTGAGTACGACGGCAGAGAAGCGGAATTCATGGAGTTGATTGAGGAAGGGGATCAGAGATTAGAGGAGAAGGGGATTGATACAAAAGCAGAGGAATTTATTTCCGGGTTTTATGAAGAAATGAAGTTGCAACGGCAGGTTTCAGCAATTCAGTACTATGAGATGCTTGAAAGAAGTGCATAGAGAACCTTCAAATTTCTTATTTATTTTATACTTTTTTTGTGAAAAAAAAAAGTTTATTTACTTTGACCTTTTCACTTCTATATACTTAAAAAGACCATAAGATTCTTTGTTCTTTGAAAATTATACATTTCATTGCAATTTTTTTATACTTATCAGGAAGACTTGGTCGTTTAGATTTTGTTATTTTCATTTTCTATTCAAGAACTTGGAATTGAGTTGCTCTTATTTTGTGGTCTCGTTGTACTTTAACCGCTTTAAAACATTGAAATTAGTTTAGTTAGCTTGAACAGAGGAATAAATTAAATGATTGAAACATCCTATAAATCCGTGCTTTCTAATCTAATTATTTCTAACCGTACCACAAATCCACAAAACCACAATAGTAAACGTTTTTATCTGGTAGAGGGTACAAGCTATTTTTGCTTGTAAACAAAATTCGTATGAAAGTTTTTATCATTGCGGATCGGATATGCACGAATTTTGATGCGGATTTTTCGTCCATTGCACTAGCGATACGAGACAACTATTTATCTGAATGTTATGTTTGTTTCCATAGCCTCATAAAAATGTTCCGAAATATATAGGGTTTTTGAAATTTGAAGTCGTTGATAATTTTGAGCTAACTGTTAAGATCCTTAATATGTGGAATTTTATGAGGCCCGTTTGAAGGCTCAACACTGAAATCAGTGTTGTAAATAACGGTATGCAGTAATCGGACGGACAGGGTACCGCTAAGCCATTAATCGGAAATAAGTGTCCAATTAGTCAGAAAAATTCATGACAGTTTGGTCACCACCAACGACTAATCAGCCGATTAATCGACCTAAACAGACGTTTTTTACAACACTGGACTCAATTATCATGCAAAGGAGAATCTGTACTTGGGGAACCAATTCAAAATTCAAATCACATTTACTCCGACAGAATAATTTCGTATCTAGCAAGTATATTGAAGCTAAAATTTCCCTTCAAAAAATATATTTTTATTTTTATTTTACATTGGTAATGTTCTTTTTACTTTCAGGCTTGGTTCAATCGGATCAATTATTGCATAAGCTTCAACCAAGATCCATTTTGGCGGTTCGGTTAACCCCTTGCACATTTTATATGATTTCGTTAAATCAACCAGTTACTAATATGTCAAATTGCTACTTAAGACCTGACAATTTTACAGACCTTATGTTACTTGCAATTTGCAGATGTCATCTGAATTATGACTAAACCAATGAAAAAACATTTGATTATTTTTTGTTCGAATTTTTTTAGATACGTATTCAAAGATGGAGTGAGGCTATGGTGCTATGCATAGCACCAATGGCTAGTGTACTACGGCTCAATATGGTACTTTTTAAATCCTAATAGTCGATCCAAACCATTCAATGTGATATCCATATGAATATGTACTTGCAAAACTAAATTTTATATTTTTTTGAATTTTTTAAACTATTTTTTTAGATAGGTAGAAAAATCATGTGTTTCTGAAAATTCTGGACCATCAAAATTCTACCTATCTAAAAAAATAGTAAAAAAATTCGAAAAAATAAAATTTAGTTTGCAAGTACATATTCATATAGTTATCACATTGAACGGTTCGGATCGACCGTTAGGATTTTAAAAAGTACCATATTGAGCCGTAGTACACTAGCCATCCGTACTATGCATAGCACCATAGCCTCACTCTTCAAAGATGTTACTGATTTCGCAGGCAGCTGCTGACGACGCATCTCTTGCCTCCCACACACCACACTCGATGCAAGGTGGAGTGCGTATCCTCTGAGATATCTCATATTTTGCGTGACCGACGTGTCCGATGCCTATTCGGAGATAGCGCAGGGGGTATTATTTGAGTTTGAGATACGTGCAGAACGTATTTGAACAGGTGAGATTTTCCAATAAGTCATGCAAAATATGAGATATCTCAGGGGATGCGAATTTATGCAAGGTGTCTCCCTTCCTCACGGACCCCACCCTACAACGACTCCCGTCCAATACGGGTCCGGATTTCCTATGACTAAAATTTTAAGTTTGAATTCAGATCAAAATCCAGATCAATCTAACTAGAGATGAAATGTACATGATTTACTTTAATATTCGTACCATAACATATCGGACGTTTCAGACCCAAACTCAAAATTTGAGTTACTTTGGAGGATTCAAATTAGTTCCATGCACGAGTTCAGATCCTCTAGAACAACTCATTTTTTTAGTTTTGATACGTCGTAAATCATTAATAATATATATAAGTTATATAAAATATTGTATATAAAATTATAAATCAACGATGTTGTAATAATAATATATTATAATGTTTAATGTATAAATAAAAATTAATATAAGATTTTGTTTATATCATTTATTCTAAAGTTAATGAGTACAGAATAATTGTTATTTATATCTTATTCATTGAGTTAATGAAAACTTTTCTTTTCCGTCTTCTTATTAGATAAATTACTAAAAAAAAAAAAATCTGATTCGTATCGGCCGCTATGCTTACAGTAAATTACAGTAATTGTGCGGAAACCAGTTCGAACCGGTAATAAATATTTAATGTATTTGCCTCAAAAAAATAGGTAGTAATTGAGCTATATAAAAGTAACATATCTGATGTGAAGAACGGTTGAGCTATTTGTTTGAACAAATTCTTGAGCTCGAAGCAACCAAGTATGAGATTCAAAATTAAACTCCTCCAAAAATAATTCCAAAGCAAATATTTTAATTCGGAAATAAAATTTAAAACTCTTTGTTAGCATCGAATCTGGCAAATGTTTTTGACAGGTTACAGAAACATGGACCAGGTCCACTGCGCGGCGTACATCTCCTGACGTCATGTGCCTTCAAAATCTAAACCTCAACGGAATTAAGGCGGGCCCCACTAAACAGTACTCACTAAAGCATTTGAATCACCTCTGATCCTACTCCCCACCCACGTTTGACTCGATCCTGACACGCCCCCACCTCTTTCCCAGATATCAATACTAGTATTTAAACAAGAACCTTCGTACTGCATGTTGGACCCCACTATGTTTCTCCACTGACAATTCAAACAATAGAATAATACAAACTAATCCATAAAGTGCGGTGTAAGAAATCAAGCAACTCGAATCCCCACTCTTCCTCCAACACATCCCGTGATTAATGGTGGCATCTACATTTCTGTACCGACGTAATATGAACCCTTTGATTAAAAATCAAAGGGTGTAAAATTAATATACATATAGTTTCTATGCGGCAGGTTGCTTAGAGATCCCCTCGGCCGAACCGTTTGGAATTTGAAATGGATCTCCCACTCTCTCTACAAAAGAGCCGTTAGTTGTTATGGTTTTTTACTAAAATCCCACTTTCCCCAATTTTAGTTTAATCTTTTTATATTTCGTTTAATCTGCTCCTGCTGTAAGAAATTAATGCGTCTATTTCTCTCTCTTTTCTCTCTAGGCGAGTTAGTGGTTGCTTGATAGTTTCTTCTCTAGTCTTTTCACCTCCCCTCTTATTGGGTTCCTCTCAAAACCCTAGTTGCGGGCCGCCTTTTTTAGAGAGGCGATCGAGGAATAGTGGAGTTTCCTTGGATGAAGAGATCAAGTCGCGGTGTATTCTACAAGGTTAGGTTGTCTGTTGGTTCGGCTTTGATTATTTTGGTTTTGAATGGGTTTTATGCGGAATTTGATTCTTGGGATTTTTGGGGGTTTAGGGTTCTGGAACAAATAGGCGACCTAGGAAATTTAAATCGTAGCATAGATCTAAAGGTCGCAATTATATTTTCACTTGTTTATTATTTTGTACCTTATGATAACAAATCGTTGTTACATTTTTATAGTGATTTGTATCTATTAGGTTACCACTTCCATTAATTGACATGTTGATGCATCGATCTGTGAAGATTAAAAATTTTGTTTTTATTCTTTTTTTGTGTGATTTGATTAGAGCCTGATGAGATCACATCGTTTTTTCAGGTTCGGATCATATTGGTCATTGCGTATCGGATTTCTTCATCAAATTGGAGAGAATCCTTTATGTAGATTAAGACATAGGTTTGATAACGCTACAATTTAGGAAAAAATGGGAATAGAGAAAGGTGGTTCTAAGGGCAGTGGCTTCTTCCACCTATTCGATTGGAATCGAAAATCCCGCAAGAAGCTATTTACTGTTTCTCCTGGTATAATCTTTGTTTTTTTTTTCTTTTTCTTAATTCATTTGTGCAAATGTAATTTGTTAATGTTATTTACTCATCCTGTTCTTTCATCATTTTAGAGGGCACCAAGCAAGGGGGGAAGAGGATAGATGAAACTTACCATCCACCCGTCTTCGCATGGTTTGTTATCTCTTTCACAATCAAAATTTCTCATTTATTTTTTATTTACTTAAAAGATTATCATTTATCTGGTCGGTAATTCCAGATCGATGAGACGAGTGGTTGGTGTATCAAGTATTAAGGAAGCAGTGACTATAGCTGTGCATCCTCTGTCACTGATGACGACCGTACCGGGTCAAAAGCGCCAGGTGTGGTTGCCCGTTTAATGGGTTTGGATTCCATGCCTGTATCCACCGCCTCCGAACCATACTGCACCCCGTTTCGTGACACACGATCCTTTAGAGAGAACTACTCCCTTAAGAGAGCCCTGAATACTGCACCCAAGGCCGGTTAACCAACAATGCACACAGAATTGAAACTAGTGGTTACATGAGAAGACCAGTCGATTTACGGGCCCAAAAGATGCCCAGCAGCCCAATTGAGCGGTTTCAGATGGAGGCATTGCGTCTAGGTCTGCTAAGCCTCTCCAATGACGTACCACAAGTTACTGTCACCGATAAAGAACCCCGGGTTCACATCTGCCAGAAATGCCGCTCAGATTATGGAGGCCGCGGCCAAGATCCTTGAACCGAGGCTCCAAACTGTTGGCAATGGTAGGGAGAAGGTTTGTTCATTTGGGTCAGGTCGTGTAGGGCCCTACGTGAAAGAGAGTGTCATGGCTTCTCAGAGGACATCTCGGCTCTTGCAAATGAGTCGGGTCCCGGTTGAATCAGATGAGAACCAGTTTGCTAGAGGGAATAGAGAAGAGGATATCGTCATATTTAGGACGTCACCTGATCCGTATGAGGTCAGTTTGGGGAGTAGTACAAGTGGTGTTTCAAATGTGAAGGGTAATAAAGGGAAGTCAGTGTCTCTGGCGATTCAGGCGAAGGTTAATGTACAGAAAAGGGAAGGGGTAAATTTGCCAAATCGCCACTCTGGAGTTGCACAAAAAGAGCACGACGAGTCCAGGCTGAACCAAGCTTTCCGAAGCCAACCCGGTACTGGCAATTCCAGTACAAATCAAAGAACCAGTATCAGGCAACAAAAGAAACAAGGTAGCAGTGGTTCTGCGATCTTGAAGCAAAACAACCAGAAACAGAACTGCACTGTAAACCGCAGTAAGTCTGGTACCGGCAAGTTGACCTCAAGTCAGCAAGGGAGAAAAGGAATTTCATGTGAATCCTCTTCGTCAAAACACAAGAGCTTAAGTAGACTAGCGAACAGTTCAAAACCCAGAAGCACAATCGAATTAGAAAAGGAGGCCACTTTTAGCAACAATAAGGATTTCCCACAGAAGAAGAGATTAATAGAGAGAAGCACTAGCAATTCTGACAAACACGACCAAGGTGTTCGACAAAATGTTGTTATTGACGAAATTACGAAATGGAACAAGGAGATGAAGGATACGACTGATGTGGTCTCATTCACATTCACCTCTCCATTGGTTAAGCAACCTGGAAACGTCCAGTACCAGATTTTGGGGGCTGAGAAGCTGGGATTGGTAGGTGGTTCAAATGGAGATGCACTGAGTCTCCTCTTGGAGCAGAAGCTGAGGGAATTGACGACTCGGATCGAACCATCGACCGATTTTGGCAGAGGTATGAGTTTTGGGTCATTGGAAAAGGATTCATCTGCTAAGGGAGAAGACATTGGTTCGTTAAATGCTGGTATTTTCAACTTTACGAAGCATCAGGCTCTTCAGGTAAGAAAAGTTGCTTATATTTGTATTATGAATGTATCTATAGGGATTATACATCCTGCAAAGGACATGATATAGATGTAGTTGCTTGCTGGTATAGCTGTTTTTGCACAACTGCAAAACAATAATAGCTTAGATGTAGGTACGAAAAGTTGCTTATATTTATATTATTAATGTATTTATAGGGATTACACATCCCACGAATGACATGATATAAATTTTATTAGTATAACCTAAGATGTAGGTGCTTGCATGAGCTGTTTTACCCAACTGCAATACAATAATGAGTTTAAATTGAACCTAATATTGATATACTTTTGAGTTTAGCATTGGCGTTTAGATAGATAAGCTTTTGATAAGCTCTTCATTTTTCTCTCCCAATTTCATTTTTCAGGCTTTACAAAAAGGGGAATGTAGTAATTTAAAGGATGTAAATAAGAAAGAGTATGAACAGTTGAGCATGTTTTCTGTTCTTGAAGAAGAAACATTTGTTACAAATGGAAGCTGCTGCACCTCTAAAGACTCAACCTGCAGTGATGGTATGCACTCCGTGAACTCCTCATTTTTTAATAGTTACTCCTTGCAGTGTCTGCATGACAACTATAATTGAGTGAAATTTTTGGTTGGCTCTCTGAAATTTGTCACCTTTCAAACAAATTTTACCCTTTATTGTTCTACACTTGCAATTAACACCCAACATTTCACATATTTGCAATTAATACTACCATTTATTGGGTTTCCTAAACCCTAAATACTTGATAGTCAACCAAATCAGTTTATGACAAAGTTCATTCAAATTTGGAAAGAAGACATCTCTGGGAGTAATTTCTTTAAACCTTTTTTAATTTATAATGATTCCTCAATAAATTTTTCAGGGAGAAACCAACTTCGGTTCAAGCTCAGAGCAACTTTTTGACCTCAAAAAAGGTGTTCTCCAGTGAAACGGAAACAAAACTTTCTGATTCGGCTTGTTCTTCTATATTCGACACCTCCAAATTCTTCGACATAACACCAGTGAAACAACCAAAAACAATATCCAACCCTGAACTCGATTATATAAGCGACATATTATCGAATACAGAACTGGAGAGAAAGGCTTTGCAGGGAACTCAACTGGACTCTCCTCTCTTCGACAAACTTGAGAGGAAAAGAGGCAGGAGCAAACTGGAGAATGAAACTCTGTTAAGTCTAGCGGATCGAAAGCTTCTGTTTGATTGCGTCAACGAGTGCTTGGATTCACGGATTGATTATCATTTCAAGGCGGGTTATGAGGCGTGGAGTAAAGGAACAGTTGCAGTTAGAAACGGGCTCCACAAACGAGTGTATGAAGAAATTAGCGGGTGGAAAAACATGGCCGACTGGAACGTAGATGAAATTGTGGAGAAGGATATGGGTACAGGTCTGGGGACGTGGATGGATTTCCGGGTCGAAGCGTTTGAAGCCGGCATGGATTTAGAGGCAGAGATACTGAACTCTTTGATCAATGAGGTGGTTTGTGATTTTATGAAATGATAAGAGGGTGAGAAATGTATTGTTAGAGATTGAATTAAGGTGGTTCTGGTTTTAGGTTTCATTCAATGCTAGATGTCAAAAATGGATAGTTAAACATTGTATGATGGCACAAAATTTACATTGTTGGATTTGGGTGGCGGGGGGGATGCTAAGGTTTTGAATGTAGTATTTTTAGCTCTCCTTTTGTTTCATTTGTTGTCTAGAATAAGGATATCAGTTAAATTATGCAGAGTTTGTATAGACTTCATGGGTACTCTATATAAGTCAATTTAATTTCCTTTTGTCAAGGCGTGTGATTTTTTCTGGGTTTGTTTGATAATACTAAAGAAAATGAATCGGTAAATGATTATATTCTAGACGGGTTGAGATTGTGCTTTATCGATTTTGCGACATCGCTTGATTTTAATGGTACATGAGTGGTTTGATTTTGTTTCAAGTAATTATTTGTTGAAGTTCTTGACGACTTTCTTGGGGGGGGGGGGGGGGGGGGGTCTGGTCGTACTAGTTACTATTTAGATATTTATGTACACAATTGGCCAAGTTGAGCTGTGGTAATATGTATAGCTAAATCAATATCTATACTTTTGAACAGTTTAGATCAATTATTTGAACTTTGAAACAAAGATATAATCCCAACTATTTGAATTTTGCAAACGAAGATATAATCCATAGTACGAGCCAATCCACACTATGCATAATACCATAGCATCAATCCAATTATTTACATCCATGTTTAGTCTCAAATTCATTATCTCTGCAAGGTGCTACCTTTTTTTTATCCGATCAACATCTACTGCAATAAAAAAATGATGGCACCATGTTGTCATATTCACAGAGAATAATATTATACATTCGGTTTTTGAAGAAGTTTTTTTATCTGATTTAAACCAGATTTTTATAGACAACCGACGAGCAAATTATAGCGCCTTAACCACATTTTTATGACAGTAGATGTGAATCTTTTTTATACGACAGATCTGATGGATCTGTTTGTGGTCCTAAAAAGGATCCAAAGCAGAGATATGTCACAGGACATGAGGATATTACTGGCCTCATGATCACTCAATCAATCAGTCAATTTTATTAGTATATAAATGCTCATGATATATAGGTAGATTGATCATGTCCATCTGACTTGATCATACGGTTTTTATCAGTAACTAGGACTATATTTCGAACTTCCGAAAATAAAGATACGTAAAGAAAAACATTCATTTCAAAATTGAAATAGCTACAATTTTTAAAATTGAAATATTTCTCTTTAGTGACCTTTAAATTTACATTTTTTTTGCACATCACTGAACACCATCGTTTAAACACAATTGCTTACATGAGCTGGGTTCTAAGGCCTAGCCCAGTGCATTATGATTAATCTCAACAATGGGGCCATGAAACTTTTATGTATAGATTTAGTCGATTATCACTTATACAGGGTCGTGAAAGTTTATACGAATTTCGTATTAAAATTCAAGCTCCTCCTAATTTCTGTTCCTTTATTCGGAAGTTGCTGTGGCTGTAGGGGTGATAACGGATACGATCCGCTCCAAATTCGATCCGTATCCGGTTGGAATCCGAATTTGGATTAAACAGATTCGGATATTACCGGATTCGGATACAGATAATTTTTATATACTTAAAATAAATTCTAATACGGATTCATATATTTACTCAGACCCAAAAACAGAGCGGATATCCGCTACTATCCGGAAGCCTGAAAGTTGCTCCTCTTCTCATAACCCCAGCTTCTTTTATAGGACTCTTGTAGGGTTTGAATGTTGTGTTTTGGCGGTGTGGGATTAAATAATTTTTGCTAGCGAAAACCCAGACGGTCCTTTATCTTGTAGCTGCCAGCTGTTACCAATACTCAAATAGAATATGGTTTGTCTTATCAGAATTAAGAATAACTATTATTTGTCTTATCAGCTGTTACCAACTACTCAACTCAACTACTCAACTAGTCAAATTAAGAATAACTATTACTAGAAGTAAGCCTCGCTTTGCTTCGGCAGCTATTATCGAGAGGACCATAAAAAGATTGTATCAGAATATTACCGAAAAAACAAAAGATAATTAACTATTAAGATAAACATCTAATTATATATAAAGTTATACCAGTTATAAACATACATAACAAAAACTGTACAACTATATCTATTACATCGGCTAACAAAAACTATACAACTACGACTATTACATTGATTGCTATTACATAGTAAATATTGGCTTTCAATTCTGTTTGGGGAAGGAATAAGTGTTATGTGATAGCATGTTATTCCTTTGTTGAGATACTGCCAAACAGAAGATTTCTAAGTACATTAGTTCGTAAATAGTACTAAGTGTTCTCTTCATCGAGGCACTAAACAAAATGTTATTCACAATTCACAGAAGGTGTCAAAGTTTTTGTAGGGACGATGTATTCATTCTGCCTTGTCTTTCCTCCTACTATCTTCACTACTGGAAAATTAAGAAAATAGGTCATGTAGCAACTCTTAACAATAAAGTTTAGAAGAACAGTTGCTGGTATGAACAAATTATTAGGTAGACTAATGCTTGTTGATCATAGGAACGTAAAAGAATGGTTGAATATATACTGAATTAGGCTTTGAAGATGTTACATAGATTCACTTAGGCCTACTTATCTATTGAATTTAACATTTGTACAAGATTTTGGATGCTACACACAAGTACTATAAGCTAGGATCGAAAAAGTAACAGTTGAAAAAGGAGCTTCAGCTTCTATACAACCTTTTTTGCCAGATTCATGAAAAAATTCTTTGAAAAATTTCAGGGAAATAGTAAGTGATCATTAATTAAATAGGACAATAATATATGTCAAGATCGAATAGTATTGTATCATCATACAGTAATTCCATTATGATATGCATGTTTAATTTGACATAGTATTTGAACATGGATTGGATTATATGCATGGAAAGACTATTGTTTTGCAATTAGTGCATAAATTTAATACAATATTATTAGAAATTTTGTGCATGCTTAACTTGATATGGCATCTAAACACGGAGAATAGTGAATTTTGAGAAGAACAGATTCGAGAAATTTCATATTTTTAAGCCATCATCTGTTTTTGTGTATTTAGTTATTTCTGTTTTGGCTCAAGGTGTTGTATTATATTAGAATAAGAATGTGTTACCTTGTTCGCGGCCTTTTTGATGGATTTTCCGGGAATAGTTGCCTCCTTGTGTTTGTTGTGGCAGTTGCCGTAGGGAGCTTTGGTTGTGCTTGAGAGCTGCAATTGTGATTTCATTTTAGCAGGGAAGTCTTTTAGCAAGGAGTTATATGTTGTGTTATGTGCTTTGTTCTGTACCTTTTTTTTCTTTTTGTTGGAAAATTGATAATTTTGTTTAAAACTGAACTGGAGAAGTATAGCTGAGTTGCAGAGAAATTAGGTTGGTGATGGAAACAAAATGTTGGTTTTAATATTAATTGGTACCTGCTTTCGTTGATGTATTCATATGGGGTTGTTGGTTCGATTGGTACTGTTTTTTCCTTGGGTGAGAGAGACTGTTCAGCAGAAAATGTGGGTGGTACAGGGGCTGTTTTGGTTACTTGAAAATTGATAGAATTTGTTTTGAACTTGCTTCCCCAGTGTACAGTGAAGAGAAGTTTTTTACTTTTGTAAGTCTTTGAATTTTGGTTGTAAGTAGGGTCCTTTTCCAGCTGTTTGTTGGGCAAGAAGATCCTTGGCTGAACAATTGAGCAAGAGCTCTGCTTGTCTTCCGATGAAAACAAATTCAGCCTTTCCAGTAGCATCTTTAACTAATAGGACGAAGTTAAACCTGGGAATGCAGAAAAATTGTTAAAAAGAGTACGGTAATTTTTGTTCAAAATTACTTAACAGAGTATTGAAAAAATTTTGTTTCATAGACTTAGTATTTTAGTAGATTTACCATGGCTCGGGCCTCTCTATTATCTTTGTCGGACAGTGTGGACAGGTGTAGTGCGGCTTTGCAGATTTGATGCGTGTTTTGTGTGTCGGACATGCATTGTAGTACCAGTCGTACTCATCCAGCACTTCATCGATTTCTGCTACGACATTGAACAACTAGTCCTACATTTTGGTTATTAGTTAATATGGTAGCATATATAGTCTTGGTATAGAGGAGAATAACTATACGCGTGCATGTATAGTTTTTTAAAGTTCAATTCTACTGGCAGCGAATGATAGGATTTTGCTATTTTTTATTGATTACTATATGGTGGTAGTGGATGAGTATAAAAGCAAATAATGAAGTTGATTCTATGACTGTGAGTTGGTGTCACTGATGTCTTCTTAGTAGTGATAAACATTGATAAGAAAGAAGTTATATGTTCTTTTACTTGCTGTCATTTTTTGTGTAGGCCTTTGACATTTTTTCTATTTTTTGATGCAAAGAAAAAGAGATTCTAAGTTGATGGATTATGGTATAGATTTTAAATTTTATACATGGTATATGAACTATATAACATGTCAGACTAACTAATGTGGTAGTATAAGCAGTATTTGTTTGTTTTAGGGATTCATTAACCACTTTTTTTTTTTTTTGTGGGAGAACATTCACTGCTTTTTTTTTTCGCAAGAAGGAAAAAATAGAAATAATTGCCACATGGAGGAAAAATATAAATTTTTAATTTGTTTTATTTACTGGCTGTATTATGCAGGTTTTTCACATGAAGCAATATTTTTGCTCAACACTAAAAAAATGACATGGAAGTTGTATTATGCAATTGCTTACTTGATTGCTTGCTGAGCATATTTCTTTAAGTTTGGCAATAGAAATAGTCATAGGAGCGGAGGCGTCTGATTGTGTTTCTTGTTCTGCATTTTCGATTAGCACAGGTTCGATCTTTTTTCCTGTCATCCTGAAGTTAAACATTGATAAGACTTTGTAGGGTTAATTGCTTGGTCAGTGGAAAGGTGTAGGGTAAATAATTTAGCTAATGTAAGCAAGTACCTTTGCTGAAATGCTAGCATCTCTGGTAATGGCTCTTGATATATATGCGTGGCCGAGTACATCTTAAGACTCCATTTTCCTGTGATTTGTAGAGATGTTATTTTTATGTATTAATAGTTTTTAAATAATGATCAGTAGTATTTATTTGTAAATGACATTTAAATACAATGAATATTTCTTTTTGTACACAGATAGAAGAATTGTTACTTGAAAAGAAAATTAGCTGAAGAGAGCTAAATGCGAGCACCACGTGCTGTGTTGCTGACTCATGTTCTATCTTCCTCATGTTGACTTGGGGTAAGCAATCTTCCAGATAGAAATTAATATCTTGTCACCCCTGTCATGTAGTTATATGAATGGATGCAATGACATATAAAGATCTTTTTTTATATTGAGATTATTTGCAGAGTTGTTTAGTTCGTTGTTTATTTTGATGATAGGAGATATTGTTGTCATTCAGCTCAAAATAGTGCATTGGATATTGTTATTGTTGTCTGAACATAGTATTCAGCATGGCTTTGTTATCCTAATACTTTTATTGACAAAAATAATCAAAATTAGTGGTAAATGGATAAGAGTAACTACCAGATCTGTAGAAACAATTTTGTTGACAAATCTGTAACGTTACCTTTCGTCCTGTATTTCTATTTCTCTTATGGTCATCGGTCCAGAGGATACTTGTATCTGTTTAGCTGTCCTATCCAAGTGACTTTGCCAATGACATCTGATTCAGTTTGTAGAATGAACATGGTGAGTATGAAGAATGAAAAATGTTTCATGTTTAGTATTTCTTTTATTAGTTGTATAATTATTTACCAACAATAGTCTTGTTCTCTTTGATAGTAACTCCAAGGGTACATAGCGGTATGAAATCAAAATAGTATTTTGGGAATGCCAAGTCTTTGATTTTCTTGTTGAGTGATCTCTGTCGCTCCAGTCAATTGGATACGGACTTCGTGTTGAACTGTTCTAAAGTTTGGTCTTTTCTTGCATGGCTTGAACTTGTACATTTGATAAACATAACCTTCTTTTATCTGTTGCACTAAGCTATCTGCATTCTGGTCATCAACATCAACATATCCTTCTATTGCGGTTCCCTAAATAAATACAGGTTGTTAGAAAGATAAAAAAAAATGAGCTAACTAACTATTAGAAAAAATACTTGCATGTTTGTCAACCAATACAAAATCATAAGAGTAAATGACGTTGTCTATGGGTTTCGAGCAGTCCATAGCCTTACTACTCTCCCCATTATTATTGGACGATGCATTTCTTGATTGAGTTGCGCAAGCGGTGTTATGTTCCTTTGAGTTGTCATCTGAAAATGTTTGTAAATGTGAGAATAGTTGGTCAAAGAATCAAGTTGAAAGAGTAATATAGAAACTAAATGAAACTTTGGTTTTGTGATTTGTTTGGTTTACAACTGTTTTGTAAATATAATGACTGGTTGGCTGTTAAAGGTTTCAATATTTGGGTGACTGTTAGTTTGGAAAAACTATTGGTTTTGTGTTGACACATGTCTGTCTCACTTTGGCAAAGTTGTTTATAATTGCCTTTGTAATTGCCACATGTTTTTACCTAGCATATTTTTACAATAAGGCAGAAAAAAAGTCAGTATTAACCTCTTGTCTATGATTGTAGACAACAAAACAAATAATACCAGTTAAAATTAATTTATAGAGTATTAGTAACATATTTTAAAATTTAGTTTGATAATTTATTACTTTTTAAACAGTTGAGATAAATTGAACTCTATATAAACTATTAAATATGCTATTGATAATTTCGACTATAGTTGGAAGAGTTGAATGCCTATGTTCTAAAATTTGCCTAAGAAAATAGTCTTTGTAGGAACACATACCCAAATCACTAAAGATCTCTGTATAGACTATATTTCGAGTGTAATTTGGATGTTCATTATTTTGATTTTCAATAAGAATTTTAACACCTGATCTAGAAGTGGCTCGAGATAACGCAACATATAACTGTCCATGGGAGAAAACTGGACAAGGAAGATAGATTCCAATTTTCTTCAGAGTTTGTCCTTGACTTTTGTTGATTGTCATTGCATAACATAATCTGATTGGAAATTGTCTATGTTTTAATGTGAATGGCCATTTTGGATCTTTTTGCATTGAAAATTATTCTTGGTATGTACACTGTTGTTCCTGTATTAGAACCTGTGATTATGACTGCTTCTATTATTTTTTCTGCTAATTGAGTGACTATTAGTCTTGTTCCATTGCACATGCCATTTGTTTGATCTATGTTTCGCATTAGCATAATTGGACAACCTATTTTTAATGTCAATTCGTGATTTGGAATGCCATTTTGTTTGATAGAATTGAGACATTCGAGAGGATACATTATTTCGAGTTCCTCTAAAGGAATTGTTGAATCACACATTGTATCTGAACTAAAATACGTCCGACAATCTGTTGGTATCATTTTGAGTATCATATTATTTATAGTATCTACATCATCGTTGGTAGGAATCACTATTGCTCTTTCTCTCAAATAATTAGGATTTTTGTAAAATTTCTCAAAATTGTCATAAATGGTTTCTATAATGGCCTCTTTTTTGTCACCAGTCGTTTGTATTAGCAGATCATTTGGTATTTCTATCCAATCAGTTTCGATATCGCCAAAAAGTTGTTTTGTTTGGATTGTGCCATTTCCTACAGCTAATAACCAATCATTGAATTCAGCAGCATCTCTTCTATCTTTTTCAGACATCTGAGGGTGCTGGAGACGCATATTTGTATTAAGCCTATATATGCGACAGTGGGACCAAAGTTTAGATTTTGTAATTGATGCATTCATTGTTTCGTATTTGCCAGCGTATTTGATGATAGGAAGAGTTTGTCGAAAGTCACCTCCCAGCAAAACTGTTTTTCCCCCAAAAGGTTTTTTTGTGCAAGATTTGTCATGTGTACCTAAAATATCTCTTAATGTTCGATCTAGTGCTTCGAAACAGTACCGGTGGTTCATCGGAGCCTCATCCCAAATTATTAGTGACGTTTTGTCAATAAGTTCTGCCAATTGTGTTCCCTTTTTTATGTGACATGTGGAGTTCTCATCTATATCGATTGGAATTTTAAATCTAGAATGAGCAGTTCTTCCTCGAGGAATCAACAAAGCCGCTAGAGCTGACGAAGCAACTGGCAGGACAATTTTGCCTTGAGATCGTAACATCGAAATTATTGTTTTATATAAGTATGTTTTTCCTGTGCCACCGTAGCCATAGACAAAGAACAGAAAGCCTTTATCTAGCTCTACTGAGTCTACGACTGCCTCGTATATCTTTTTTTGTTCCTCGTTTAATCCATCATGTAATGATTTTGCTTCATTGAACAAATGTGATGCGTTAAAAGACAATTCTTCTCTTAGCAATCTATTTTCAAGCTGTTGTATGTAGTTTTGTTGAGGTTTCGGGAATCCATAGTTTGTTAAGTTTGAATTATTATCAATTAATATATTCTCAATTTCAAGCAATACATGGTTTTTCAAATCAGAATCTAGTAATGTTATAGTCGACAAATGATATGTATTTGTTACTTTATATACTATGTCGTCTGTCATTGTTTTCCAACAGCGTTCAAAAAAATTCAGTGGATTTGCTATTTCGCAGAAGAGCAACATACTTGCAAACAATCTGCGTACTTGTGGTCCAGTTGCCCAATTGGATGCCTCTTCAATTGCTGACAACCATTCATTATCATCTTGTAGTAAACCTAGTGCGTTACATGCTTCTCTATATGTGTTGTACATGATATTATTTATCGTTCGAATGGCCTCAAAAGTAGTAGCTCCTCGATTGATGTTAAGAAGCATTCTTAAATAGTAAATTTCTCCTTGATTTGGATTAATGTAGTATACTCGTCCTATACGATTTCCTCTTTTTCTAGGAGTCCAAAGCTTCTCTTTTGGCTGCCATGTATATTTGTGGGGTATTTCTGTATATGTTAATTTGCATGCTTCTGGATCTCTTTTGTTTAATTCCATCCATTCAGTTAACATTGTTCTATCGATGTTGCTTGAGCTAATTGTATCATTCATATCTTGACCATCGCTAAATATTACATTGTTCATTTGGGTAAATGAATTGGTAATCTTTCAATACTTGGTATGTTAGAATGAATTTCGTACTGGAACAATCTCCAAGCTGCTTCATGAGGTGGTTATGTATCTGCAGTTTAAATATATTTTTATTTCGTTTATTTCTTCAAATTCATCTTGTTTTTTCTTTGTCTTTAATGTGTTTGACAACTCTGCAATTGCACGATCATTGCCTTTGCATATATATTTAAACAAATATTTGATAAGTTTTGATGTGTGACATTTTTCAACATTTATATGAGCTTGGTATCTAACAATCAAGTCAAATGTTATGAGGAACAACGAAACGATTATCTAATTTCAATCCTTTTTTCTCAACATAAATTTCTGTTTTACGTCTTTTGTAAGTGACTATTCCATCTTCATTTATAGTGGTTCTATCATTATAATTTTTTGGAAAATTCTTTGAACATGATCCATTTTCATGCAGCCTGTTTGAGATAAACCGCTGCTACACGGGCCGTGTATCATAAACTTGGAAACCGCATCATATCCTGTTGGGTCTTCTGTTGGGTGAGGTATTTCAGCAGATATGAATTTGTCAACTTCTTCTGGGTCTTCATTTTGTTATGTTCAGCCACCACAATATCATTTGAACATGTGGAAGACCTCTTTTTTGAAATTCAATTGTGTACACATCTGTTGACATTTATAATTGTGTGAGAATAGGATGGTAGGTAAGAAGGGAATAATTGACAAAAATGTAAGAATTATACTTACATGCAACAACTTCGCCAAAGTGTTGATTATTTGTTATATCCTGTAGTAGTTTATTTAATTTGATCTTAAAAAACGCCGTGTCACATCATCTGGTCTATCTTCTGATTTTTGTTCTGGAAGCAAACATTTGGTATATCTCTTGCCATTGTGGATTACATGTAAACGTTATAAAAGATCTGGCATCCCTAATTGTCGACATAATGCCATTGCATCATGATAGTTTTGAAGCATGTATCGAGGACTTCCAACATGAGATGCTGGCAATAGTATTCTTTTGCCTAGGTTTTTGCCAACATTGTGGCCTTGCTGTAATGCTTTTTTAATGTTGTCATAATTTTCGTTCTTTAGTTTTTCTTGGTTCTTTCTATAAAAGATAATCTGTCTATTATCAACTGATAAATATGCATCGACAAGAAATTGTTGAAATAGTCGACCCCGATCTAAAAATTGTTAAAAGCATCTCCAACGCCGAGGGTGGAATCGATATGCATAAAATTCAGCCATTGTGACATATTTTCGGTTTATTTTGATTGGCCATCAATTCTATCAGCATAATTTATTGTTGGATGGTAACCATCTTCACCATATGATGCAAATAGAAGAGGATATTGTATGCCCATGTAACTTGGATGGTTTGGATGAACACGTTGTAATCCCTTCTGTTCGACTGTCAACAATGACATCACAATAATTTTGTTTCCGCTAATATCTCCCACTACCAATCCAACAATCTCATTAGCTTTGGTAAGCAATATTGTGAAAATTTACTTGGCCGATGCTTATCAGTCTTAGACTAAATTTTTGCATATCAGATTCGTTAAAGCGTTCTTTAAATGTTCTAAAGCATTGTACAATGACATTATGATTGTTTAACATTTGCATCAGATCTAATGCAATATCTTCATGCATTTGATGTGCTTTGTCATGACTTTGTAAAGTATTTAATCTATTTTTAAATTCATTTGATGTGTCATACATATAAGTGTGCATATGTTGGTTTAGAACCTTCGGGTGGAATAATTGATCCAATTCGATGACAATTCTGACCAGATACTCTAAACCACATAAGGGCCATATCCATCATTTATTTTGTTGTCTATGTTGACTCCCATGAGTAAAAGCCAAACATGGAATGTATGCTCTAATGTTTTCTTTAAAGTGTGCTGATCTAGGATCTTCTGAAGGTCCTATAATTTGTCTAGTATGTGTGGTGGATCTTTTAAGGAAGGTATTGAAACTCTGCCTTGCCTACAACAAAGATTGTATTGTGACTTGAAAATAGTTTTTTCAGCAGACCAATAATATGCTCCACAATATTTACATATACAATTCGGAGCCCCGAAATCAAGTGGAGTCATATATTTTCCTGTTTACTAAATAGAAGCAGAAATTTATAAACATAGATCTTTGAAATGAAGTGTATTGTTTAAACTAGTACTATATTTATATGAATAAGATATGTAAAAAGAATTGTTTTATGTTTAAATATGTACTACTATGTGAGTTTTGACTAGATTGGTCTAAGGATCGTATTTGAAATTGGTCAGCAGCAAGATCTGATCTATTATCAATATCCTGTTGATTGTTATCGCAACTGTATGGATCCAATCCACACATTCGAACGCATCTTCCCATCACATATGAAGATCTTTGTCGCACTCTTTTCCCTCTTCTAATTTCTGTTGATCTCAGTTCGCTCTGATTGTTTTCACTCATGATCTAAATCAAAATTATCTAAAACTGATGATGAACATTCAAACATTGACGAATAACTATAATACTAAACTTTAAAGGCACAATAAATGAACTATTGAATAAATCTACTTAATTGACAAAATCACTACAAATCTATCCAAATTAAAAAAATACAGCATGTAAACTAATCGTTGACTTGTGATGAACCACTCTTTTGCAGCAGATTATTGTCTGTTAATTCGTAGGTTGTTGCTGCAAACATTATCAAGTACATTATTCAGTCATCACAGATTTTAGAATGGAAACTATGAGACAGTCAAAATGATGAATATTGAAACAACGACTAATAACTATAATATTATGCTTTAAAGGTGCAGTAAATGAATTAATTCAATATATGTATTTAATTGAGAAAATCACTACAAAATTATTTAATTTTAAGAATACAGCAGGTCAACTAACTGTTGATTCGTGAACTGCAAGCGGTGATGGACAACTATTTTGCAGCAGATTATTGTCTGTTTATTCGTAGACTGCCATCACTCCAAAATGAACCTGCAAACATAACCAAGTACATTATTCCCCTTTCTGCCTTTCTGCTAAGTTAAAATATTAAAAACAATTGTGGAGTAGCAAGGGGTGAGATAGAAAAAGACCAAATATATAGATGTGTGTGTCTGTGTTAAATCCTAAATTCTAAAACTCTAAATTCTAAATTCGAGTATAACAGAAATCCAACAATTTTTTAGCAACAAAAGCAACGTAGTCCATAGAATAGCTAAGAAAAGAAGGGAGAAGAAGGATCGAAGAAAAAGAGACATAAATTTGGTTGCTAAAAAGAGACATTTCAAAACTCTGACTTCGCAGGGTATAGCTTTCAGATTTTTGTAACTATGCCAAACAAATAATTTTCAGAGTTTTGTAACTATGTCAGAAACTCATTTCAAAACTCCACTTTCAGAGTAAAGCTATACTACTCTCCCCTTCTCATTTCTGGTATAGCTTTCAGAGTTTTGTAACTACTGCCCCTTTGAGAGTTTTGATCAAATTCCATAGATTATTTGTTTGGCATAGTTACAAAACTCTGAAAGCTATACTGCCCCTTGCATTAAATTTTTAGTACATTGGAGGTAAAATCTATACCCGAAAGCTTCAAACAAAAGACAAAATTCAGGACACATTTATTCCAGTGCAATCAATTTAGCACATACATGCTTTTCAAAAAAAAAAAAATTTAGCACATAGATTGTAGTAATAAATTCAGAATTATGATGAGATATATACGCTTAAAATTCAAAATTTGTTCGGACTTTTATAATGCAAAAATATATAATACTAATTTTTTTAGAACAAACAGAAAAATAGTAATTTTCATGAATTATTCCAGTATATATCGAAAAAAATATGAATATTATTAATAAAATTCGTAAATTCATGAATAATAGTTAATTATTCGGGGACACATTTGTCTATTCGATCATGAAGGTATTGAAAAAGAATAATATAAATATAATAACATGAATATTATTTAAATAATTGTCAAGGCCCCTGTTTTGACCAACTGTGCGTTTCTGCTGCTTTTGTCAACCTTCATATTAATTTTTTTCACTACTATGATTCAATCATTCAAATGCTTGAGTGGTATGCTTTACCCAATACCTAATGGAGTTAACCCTAAATCCTAAATTCTAAAACTCTAAACCCTAAATTCGAGTATAACAGAAATCCAACATTTTTTTAGCAACGAAAGCAACGTAGTCCATAGAATAGCTAAAAGAAGAAGGGAGGAGAAGGATCGAAGAAATCTAACCTTAAAGTCGCAGCAAAGGATATTCGCACAGGTGGTCGGAGAAGCCGCTCAAGGAGGCTGGGGCGCAAAATTGCACAGGGAGAGATTGTGAGGGTGAGATTCGCGAAGGGAGATCGTGCACTGGGAGAGAGAGGTGTCGGGCCGGGGAGGGAAGTGAAGTTTCTAGAGAAGGAACGATGGAGAGTAAGAATGGGTAAGGCGGCAGGGAAGTGAAGTTTCTAGAGAAGGCAAATTACATAGGCAGAAAGGGGACGGTGGAAAAAAAAAATGAAAGGCTTAGTTCATCTTCACCGTTAGATGTGAATCAGACGAACTACATTTAGGGAGTGTTACTGTAGATGGCACTGTAGAAAGTACTGTAGCGTGGCCTATGAGGATTATATATATATAATAGATATATAATAGATTAGCGGGCATTCGAGCGTAAAAATCAATCAGAGCTTAAATGCAATGAAGTATTATTTTGAAAATCACAACATATCTTTCTCACTTTATAGTGCTAAGTACCAGTAAATTACATTTAAGTCGGATAAACCCTAGCTAGGAATAATAAATTTAGTACTTACACTTGAAACTAGTCTTTTATTAGCACAATAATTTTTTATTTTAACACAACTTCAAAGTTTTAAGTTTTGTGGACAGTTTTGTCCCTCTTTACATAGTTCTTTCAACTGCCATTTTTCTTCATCCGGAGATTATGCAATCTTATGCACAAGGACCATTTATTAGTTACTATTATACATTCTTTGTTATTATTAGTTATTATATATTATTCGTTATTAGATTTTTGTCTAATTTGAATAAAAAAAATTCAACCCATGCATCTCTAGTTGTACATCAATAATTTTATCTTTCATAAATATTTATTTCGGTCCTATTTTGTTTGAATATATTTAGTGGGTATGAAAAGTATGAAAAATAAATTTACTATATTACCATTTGTTTAAATAATTAAACATGATTAGTTTATTGTTACTATGTTACTAAAGCATATACAAATTCAATATAACATCATTTGAAACAAAAAGATATGGCATCCAGAGAGAAGTTAAAGCAAGGATAAATTTGTCCATACAAGTAAAAAGTTTAAAATTGTTGTGTTAATATAATAATTGATTGCTAGTTGGCGGCTTGGGCAAAGGCGCAGCAGCCACATCATCATCATAATTCATTGGCCTTTCTATTCTATTCTAGGATTGTTATCGCTTTTGGAAAAAAGTGTGTATAACCAAAACACTAGAAATTAAGTCAGTTGTAGTCACAGTGTCATACAACGGTTGGTGGAAAGGAATTGTGTACATTTATTACTGTGAATTTGAATGTGGATAATGAGTCAAGATTCTGATTAATTTATGCGTTTCGGATTTTATAAATACAAAAATTTTAAAAATGAATAAGGGTCAGTTTTCTTTTCTCCATTCTTTTTTACTGGATCTGTCCGGCATATAGGCGATCAATTTAAAACTTGTCTTTTCTCAAAGCTTAATTAGCATGCCCAGCGAAATAATAGGACTAATAATAACATCTACATCTCTGGTACTATCAGAGTTTCGGAATGGGAATATGTCCGAATGGCTTTGGACAGAATTCATCTCCAAAGCGTTTCTCTACCATTTGATTTCAAATAGGGAAATTGCTTATTTCTTTCTTTACTGTCAGACAAAGCAAGGAAATGATTTCTCTCTTCCTGCTTGCTTGATTCGGATCAAATTTCTTCAAGAAAAGAGAAATACATGAACAACTTATATTCTTTCTCCATCTCCTTATGCCCTCCTGAGACACCTCTTATGACCTGAGTGGCTGAGTCTATTCTCAAAATTACTGCTAGCGATTTTGATTCTAACGCGAGGTAAGAGATTAAAGAGGAAAATGAAATTGGTAAGGCTTCAGCGATTTGATTTCAAATTAGAGTTGAGAGAGAAAAATAATTTCCTTTTTTGTCTAAAACAGAGCAAAGATAACTTCCATCAGCATTTAATGACAAATCTTAATGATATTTTGATAAAATTAAATCAAACGGTAAAGAAAGGCTTTGGAGAGAAATTATGTCCAAAGCCATTCGGACAAGTTCCCATCCCCAGAGTTTCTAATCTGATATGGCAGTTTCTAATTCAGTTTCAGAGATGTGGGAGAGTTTATTATATAGAAATTATACAGTAAAGTTTCTTATTAAGAAAATGTTTATAAACTCCATATTGACCAAATGGTTGACTCGAATTATTTCTTTTTTTTAATTTGTTGCTGACGTGGCTTAATAGAAACTCTAAAATTAATTTCAGAAATGTGAGAGTTAGAAACTTTAGAGACCTTAATTTTTAAAAAGTAGTTAACAGTTATTTAGAAACTCATTTAAGTTGCTCGGATGTAGATGCTATAAGGTCGCCAAATATTACAATCTAGTCTTGCAACTGTTAATCATTACATCCCACTTCTTGTCATATATAATTCTTGATATCCCTTTAACATCTTGTCATATATAGCTCTTAATTAATATCCCATTGGCATCTTATCATAATTCTTAATAGATTGTCACAATCCTTCCTTGTATTTTTATTTCAAAGTTTAAAAATCCAAGAAATAGAAGCATATGTTTAAAAATCTTGACTTCTTGCCATTATAATTTATCACCAAAAGAGAAATTGATGTAATTCTATTATATATTCTGCAATGGCTCACAGATTCAAAACAATCTACTGCCTTTAGTTACCAAGCTTGTATTCTAAAATTTGCATACACTTGCTATTATTCTTTACTTGTAGCAAAATGACTTGAGCGATAATTTATTTTCTTCTCATATATACCACTCAGTGCTCAAATTTCCAAATAACAAAATTAAATCGTTTGCTAAAATTAAATTGATGAATCCAATAGTACTCGTTGCTATTGACCGGAAATCATAATTTTGTTATTGTCATAATACAGTCAGAGGCGGAGGCAGAAATTTTTTGAATGGGAGTTAAAAAATATTTTTTTAATAAGAATGCTGAGTGAGAGATAATATAAAATAAGAAGTATCACATGTGAGCTTTGATTTTTTTTATTAAAAAAATTCTAAAATGCTAAAAATCCCTCGAATTATATACAAATCATTCTTTATTTTTTAGAGAAAATATTTCTATCCCCCAGCTTCAATCCCCCACTTATCCCCGCGCCGTCATAATCCACTTCTAACGACCCACCTTTATATAACTTTCTCAATCTTTTTTTTTATTTTGAATTTCAGATCTCTCTCTCCTCTGATTACCCCTCTCTCTCCTCCGATTACCCCTCTCTCTCCTCCGATTAAATCCTGCACCCTCTTCTCCGATTATTTTCGCGTCACCGACCTCAGCGGAGCATCTGGTTGCCTCGTTCGTCGGCCGAACTCCGTAGCCGATCTCCTCCGACAACACCGTGCATCAACCATACTACTGGAGTACTGGACCCGATCGTCGATCGGGAGTTGCGAGCACGAAATTTGCCTTGGTTAACTGGACACCGCAAAGGTCTGCTACTGGAGCAAGCAAGAGCGAGATCTAAAGAATTTCTGCTCACAACCTTGATTCTATCCTATTCGAAACAGATCTGAAGAAGAGTCGGTCAATCACAAACGATCACTCGTAAGCTCCTTTTCTCTGTATCAATCTTTTGTCACCAAAGCATCGATGTCGATCTGGATTGATTAGCTGGGGATCCACTGTTAAAGCTTTGTTTCACCATATAGGTCGATCTCTCACACCTCAGCACCGCCATGACCCCTAAGAATCGCTCGCTCAACTCAGGGATGCCAGGCACGATGCTGAGGATGTAATCCACGGCTTTGATTCCCAGGTTTGTAGTGATCCTTTTTTCCATCTCTTGTTATTATCAAAACAATTGCTCGTTAATTGCTAAAATGTGATTTGTTCCTTGTCCTACGGCAGCATTGATTGCATTGATTGCATTTTGATCCAGATCCAAAATTAGATTAATTGATTATTATACTACGAGAGCAATCGATGGGATATAAGCTTGACAAATTTTGCAATATAGACTACTGCTCATTGAATCCTGCTGATTGGATCCTGCAAGTATACTTTTTTCGTTCTATTAATCCCAACAACTTCAATTTCTTACCAATTGTTCAATTTATAAATGTAATGATGCTGTGAATTTATGTTTCTCATTGCTTAATTTGAGAATTCATATTCAATTATGGCTTAATTAAATCTTAAATATTATTACAATCAAAATTATACAAAAAGGCAGAAATATACATGTGCATTAATTGTTTTGGAAACTATAATAATACCAAACAACAATTGTACATCATAGAACTTTAGTCTGATTATTATTTCCTCACATTAGGAGTTGAAAATGAAGGTCGAAGGTGGGGAAGGCAGTAGCCGGGCAAGTCGAATCTTCAGTAGGGCTTCTAGCTTTGTGGGAGATATCATAAATGGTAAATCAAATACAGCGAAGGATGTACTTGTAAAGAAATTCATATAATACTGCATCTCTTGAACATTAATCATGGACATACCAAAAAAATCTACCACAAAGTAAGAAAACTAGTGGTGTTAAAAGGAATTTTGCCAAAAGAGTAAGCAGAAGGGAGGAGAAAGGAGTATTTCAAAAAGGGAGGGTGGGTGTAGAGATGTTTTAACATTTTTATAGGATATATGAGTTATTTCACAAGATTCATGTAATATTTTTATAGGATATATAAGTTATGTAGGATATATGTAACAATTTACAGTATGGATGCAGTTTATAACATGATACAATTTATAAGATACATATAAAATTTTACAGGATATGTGCAACAGTTTACAGTATTCACTTTAGTTAATCATAGTTACATGATCTGTTTAACAGTTGTACTAATAAACTGCATTAGACAATGTATAACAGTTAAAAAAATTCTAGTATTTATCTAGTAAGTTTACAGTATTGATGCAGTCTATTACATGATGTATTAGTCAGGTGTAAAAGTTATGTATTAGACAGTTTTTACTATGATTCACTTTAGTTACAATATTGACTTTAGTTTACAGAATATGTGCAATTTTATAGGATATATATAACAATTTTACAGGATACATATAACAATTATTAATATTTATATATGGATCTATATCATGTAAAATAAGACTTAAATACTGTAAAATTAGCAGATGCAAACTATAAAATTAGCAGATGCTAATTTTACATAATACATATAATAATTTTACAGGATATGTGCAACAGTTTACAATATTCACTTTGGTTAATCATAGTTACAGGATCTGTTTAACATTTGTACTAATAAACTACATTATACAGTGTATAACAGTTAATAAAATTACAGTATTTATCTAGTAAGTTTACAGTATTGATGCAGTTTCTTACATGATGTATTAGTCAGGTGTAAAGGTTATTTATTAGACAGTTTTTACTATGATTCACTTTGGTTACATGATATATGCAGTGTTGTACAGATTTAAAATTTTACAGGTTGCAACTGCTAATTTTACAGTATTGAAGTCTTGTAGTTCACATATGTTGCTTTGATAGTTTGCATCTGCTAATGGTTCATAACTCCAATTTTTAACCTTGCTTATTTTTTTTTTTTGGCAGGATGATATCTCGAAAGAAACGTGTGGTTCTAGCAATGAAACTTCTCACTCATCCGAATAACGTGCACCAGAGGGTTATGAAGTGACAGACGCCATTTTTGTTTTGATGGTTGTGAACAATTAAGCTTGTTTATTGAAGTTTTGTTTGTGCTTGTGAACAGTTATGGGTGGTAACAATTATTGTGGTTTTGAACAGTTATGGGTGGTAACAATTATGGGTGGTAACAGTTATGGGTGGTGACATCTTACAGTTGTTGGTTGTGGTTTTGAACAGTTGTTGGTTATAGTTTATGGTTTTGAACAGTTAATTTTGTGATTAGTGAAATTTTATAGTTTGTATATGTTTTTTGGATACCATTTTACAGTATTGAAGTTTTGCTGTTAACATATGTTAGTTTTATAAGTTACATCTGCAAATTTTACAGTATTGATGTCTTGTAGTTCTCATATGTTAGTTTTATAATTTGTATCTGCTAATTTTACAGTATATAAGTCTTATTTTACATGATATAGATCGATATACAAATATTAATAATTGAAATTACATAAAAAAAATACGAAAAAAAAAATTAATTTTAATTTTGAAAAAAAAAATAATTTTGATGCAAAAAAATTAATTTTGCACAATTTTAGGTGTTATTTGTAAATAACTACAAGTTTGAGAAGTGGTTTGTTTTTGAAACCTTCTAGAAGCCGTCAGTTTTTCAAGTACAGCCGGAAGTACAGTATTTTTGCAAGTTGCTAATTGTTTGCAACTAACTTGGGGACCACTTCCAACTAACTTGGATTGTTAGATTTTTAAACTACTTATTATACATGATTTGTTGTTGAAGTTACAGTATTGGTTATAGAGTTTTACAGTATTTGCGCAAGTTAAATGACAGTTTTTTGGGGAAAAACTGGGGAAAAAAGCTTGGGGACAATTAGTCGCTTCCTATTTTTTAAATGAGGATCAATACTATAAAATTCCACAAAAAATATGGGGGTCAATTTCTTGTACATGTAGCATTTTACTATAAATTATAGAACAAAAGTTACTTCATTACTAGTTTTTGAAAAAAAAAAAAAAAAAATGGAGTCAATTAACCCCATTCTACACTACTACTTCCTCCTCTTAATACAGCCATACAAGAGATAATCTGAAACCATATATTAATTTTGAGTTTGGACACTTTGATTATGTAAAAATAAGCATGAATTATGAAATCTTCCATGTTTAAAATAAAACAATTAAAATTGCAATGCCTTAAGTTCTTAGCACCTTTTTCAAGTGTGAAGAAGTAACTTCATTCAATTCTTCAGATTACGAACTCAACTTCAGAAATTTTTCCTTTGCTTTTTCTACATGTTAATGAATGAACAGTTTTTGTTAGGATTTTTTAACTTTAGTGGGAGTACGTAAATATATAGAAGGAAGAATTTTCGGATTTTATGGAGACATTTTATTAATAAATTTAATAATAAACATTTTGTTTAATATTTAAAAAAACAAAATATTTTATATAATTATCCAAAATAAGAGCATGTTTTTTTTGTCAAATGTCGTTCTTTTGGTGGGGTTTTTTCCTAAGAATTACTTCTGGCGATCTATTTAATTATAATTTCTACGTTGAGACATTGGTGTTCAATAGTGAAATTTTTAATTCGTCTATAAATTATTAGAGTATTTAAATTGTATCAATTGTATACATATAAAAATTATTAGATTTTGAATCCATTTCGATAGTCATTAAAAACTGATTAAATCGTCAAAATTTGATTCTTTTATTTTGTTAATTTTAGTGTACACATTTTGTATGACATGCACATATCCAATTAGGAAAATATTCTGGTCCCCGAGTCATTATACCGGAGCGCGCCCCCCAACTAGTTTAACAGAAAAAACCTTCCAATTTTATCTAACTTCCATTTCCAGTGCTCATATTCAAGTTTTTAAAGTTACGTTTATAATCTTTTACAATGTTACTCACAAGCATTTAAACTACTAACTGCAAGAATTTAAATTCTAAATCTATGTAGTTTTAACTCCTAACTACTTTTGTATTCAAGCTAAAAAATGAAAGATTTTTTTCACCCACTTTTTTTAATTTTTTTCTCTGATCATTATCGTCTATTTTCCTGACAATCCGTGATGAATTTTACCAATCTAAAAATACGAATATTTTTTACTCGGTTTTCTCTTTCAAATGAGATCCATGAAAAAATACTTTTGAGTTATTTTCAAGTCAGTTTTTTAAATTAAATCCCATGAGCACTTTAAATTTTTAAGTTTTTAAACATCAGTCTACAAACATTTAAATATCTGATGTCTACCATTTAAACTACTACATTTAAGCGTTTAAACCTCTAATGCCGATCAGATAGAGCATTAGAAATAGAAGTTAGACATTAAATACTTAGGAGGCGTGCTTGCGGATTTATTTGGGGGCAATCATTAGGCTCCATCTAATTAATTAGTTTTGTTATTTAAAAATTCAAAAGAATATTTACTTGGAATTTAATGTTATTGGAACCATAATTTGTGATTACTAAATCCCTCATCATTCTTAAAACCATGCATAAAGACGGTCCTTTAATGTAATTTCAACATTTCAATCAAAATCCAAATTTCTAAAAAAAAAAAGATTAATTATTTTGGTAAAAGTTAGTGATGCTCATTAAAAACCTGGTCATTGAAGCTGTCCATGAAAATCAGTGCTCATATGCTTGTCTATACCAATCTTTTGTTTTTCTTCGTTATTTTTAGGAAGTAACATGGGTTAGAATAATCATTTTAATAAAGCTATTAATTGTATATCTAAATAAAGCTATGTATTTAAAACATCCAATAGGAAATAATCAAATAAGTCAACTTTTTAAGATATCTATCAGCTATGCTAATATGCATGTTACATATCAACTCGTGTTATGGATCTATAACTCTATTTTCAAATAATCAATCTGAATCGCTATATATAATCTCTATACAAAAATATTAGAGATTAAATTTTACATTATTTAGAATTTTTTACTATTTTTTAGATAGGTAGAAAATTACTAGTTTCATAGATTCAGATGGCTATAATTTTTAAATCAAGTGATTTCTACCTATTAAAAAGGGCAAGAAATTGTAAAAAAAAATGTAAATTAAATTTGTTCTCCAAATATATTTTTCACTCTTTTGATGTATAGAAATTTCAAAATAATTTTTTTTGAAGCCATTAATGCAGTTTCAAAATCTGCTGTAACAAACCAAACTTAACAAATAATAGTGACATCAACGTTTAGGCTTGAGGTAGGAAAAGGCACATTTCCGGGAATCCATATCCTCGACGGTACCGTAAAAGATTCCCTTTTACAATTAGCTATTTACGGTTTGAGATTAACTCTCAGCCGGTTTGGGATTCGGGCTGACTGAGGAGGCAGTATTATTGGACTTTGAGATTCGTGCCAAGTTAAAAGAACGGTCCAGATCAAGTAATTGTAAAAGATTCCCTTTTACGGTACCGTCGGTGATATGAATTCCATTTCCGGCCCCTTTCTCCTATGAACCATTATTAATTCCAAGTTTGCAAGTGAAAGTAGAGAGATCCATTCCATTGTACTAAAAATAAAATGCAGCAAAAGCGTAAAACGCGCATCGATTACTGAACTCTCCTCCCTTAGTCCCTTGTCTAACTTACCTATGATTACGATTTATGAACTTTATACGGAGGATCTCATCATACAAAAGTACAAACCATCTTGTCTAACATCACAATACATCGCGGTGCTTGCTCCCCTTCCCCATGCATTGCACTTATGATTATAAACTATTACTCTTCCTCATGTTTGGTTGTGGTCTAAAGGTGGCTTAAAGACTATAGGCCACTGTTATTCCACCAAACATGATTTAAACTAATTGGCCTAACATGAAATAGCCTAAAAGTTAGGCCGGTCTAAACGGGCCTAAATTAAACCACCTCTTGAGGTGTCTTAAATTTAGGCTTCAATTTTACGCCACTGGGACCCACTGTCATTCACCTTCAACCATTTCACCCCTCTCCTCATTAATTAGTAATAATATATTATTAGTATATAATTAGTATATTATTATTAATAATTATTATTAATTATATAATTAATATCTTATATTGTTAATATATTAAATAATTATTATAATAATATTATATAATTAGTATTTTTATTAATAATTTTATTAATATATTAAATAATTATTATAATATATTATAGTTATTATTAATATATTAATATTATATAATTAGTATCTTTTTATTACTAATTATTATTAATATATAATTATATAATTAATATGTTATATTGTTAATATATTAAATAATTATTAACAATAATATTATAATATATTATAGTTATTATTAATATATTAATATTATATAATTAGTATCTTATTATTAATTATTATTAATTATATAATTAATATCATATATTGTTAATATATTAAATAATTATTATAATAATATTATAATATATTATAGTTATTATTAATTTATTAATGTTATATAATTAGTATCTTATTATTAATATATAATTATATAATTAATATCTTATATTATTAATATATTAATATTATATAATTAGTATCTTATTATTAATATATAATTATATAATTAATATCTTATATTGTTAATATATTAAATAATTATTATAAAATGTTATAATATATTATAGTTATAATTAATAATTAATATTATATAATTAGTATGTTGTTATTAATAATTAACTAACTTAGGCTTCCAAAACTTTAGTCCTCCACCAACTCTAACCAAACAAAGAATACTTTAAGCCGTGGTCTAACTTTAGACCTCAACCAAACATAAATAATTTAGGCCGGCCTAAGTTGGAATAACAACTTAGGCCATCTTAACTTTAGTCCACAACCAAACACCACCCTTATGATTAATTTGAAACTCGTCTTATGCAGCTATCTGCTATCGGATTTTTTTTTAAAACAATAATTAAAATAATTAATTTTAAATAAACAACATGATTACTCCGTTTTTTACAAAAACCATAAGAACCGAATTGCCAATTCGGTCCGAAGGATTTTTTTTCTCTGGACCGAAATGGCAATTCGGTCTGGCTGTTTTTCACCGGGTTGTAGAAAGAACGCCACAGAAAATCAAAAAACAGGCCAGACCGAACTGGCAAATCGGTCCAGAGGCTTTTTTAGCCTGGACCGAATTGGCAATTCGGTCCAGGTTTTTTTTTTTTTTTGTAGAGACGAGCAAAATAAAGAAATCAAAATTTGAATTTTTTTTTAAAATTATTTGATAGATTACTTCTTTTGACATATAATTAGCATATTCATACTAAAAGAGGAGGGATCAAGTTACAACAACCATTTTTTTCATTTTCAAAGTCCAAATCGTCGATCAAACCGTTCAACATGATCTCCACAATAAAATGTGCTTGCAGATCAAATTTTACATTTTTTTTGAATTTTTTTACTATTTATTAAGTAGTTTACAAAAAATAGTCATATTCAGACCATTGAATTTTGTACCCATCTTAATAAATAGTAAAAATTCAAAAAAATGTAAAATTTGATCTGCAATCACATTTTATTTAGATAATCATGTTGAACGGTTTGGATCGACGATTTGGACTTTGAAAATGAAAAAAATGGTTGTTGTAACTTGATCCCTCCTCATACTAAAATACGCTACATTACTTGAAATTATGTTGAATTACACTATATTAAGTTAAATTACACTAAATTACATTACATTACGCTAAAATACGATAAATTACGCTAAATTACATATGAATAGGGACGATATCTTCACTAAAAAGGCGAAAAACGACGGCGAAACTTCAAACGGTCATAAAACAGCGCTCGAGTGTCCGATTTCAACAAATGACCACTTTTCGGAAAGCTTGCGAAAAGACGCATGCGTCCGTGCCTGCGATGCCGGATTCCAAAATTCAGAATCGCCAAAAAACAAAGGGAAGAGCCTCAAAACTTGAGTTGAAGTTTCCGATTAAGATTTTCATTTCTATTATTCAATCCAAGTAGCTCAGTAAATTAGTTACATAATGAACTTGTAGAATACCAATTTTTACTATTTTTGAAATTTTTTTACTATTTTTTATGATTCATGAAAGATGGCACAGAATCGGTCTACTTTAGCGTAATTTACCGTATTTCAACATAATTAGCGAAGTTATTGTAATTTAGTGTAATTCAACATAATTTCAAGTAATTTAGTGTGTTTTAGTATAAATATGCTAATTATAAATCAAAAGAAGTAATCTAACAAATAATTTAAAAAAAATTTTAATTTTCAGTGTTAGATTTCTTTATTTTTGATCTTCTTAGTGTCTCTAAAAAAAAAAAAAAAAAAAAACTGGACCGAATTGACAATTCGGTCCAGACTAAAAAAAGCCTCCACACGAAAGGCAACATAGTTTTATTGTGAAATTGAGCTGGACCGAATTGCCAATTCGGTCCGAAGAAAAAAATGCCGTCGGACCGAATTGGCAATTCGGTTCTTATGATTTTTGTAAATCTTGTAGCAATCATGTTGTTTATTTAAAATTAATTATTTTAATTATTGTTTTTAAAAAAAATCCTCTGCTATCAGGAAGCAAAAACATAAACAATATCTTATGATTAATTTGATACCTGGATGCATATAATTTTTAATTGTAGATACATGCATGCGCTCAAATACAATACTGTGTGTATGTGTAATTATATTCTATTATTCTCAGATGACTTTATTTGGTTTATATGAAATCGGAATGTGCTCTAATAAGGAACACAAATGTATTCTTAACCAATGGAATATGATACTATGTTGTTTGTGTGTTATTGTGTGCATTTTTTTTTGTTCTAAACTGAAATTTGTTTGACCATCCATACAAATCTTTAAAACTATATCATACCTTTTTTTTAAAGTTGTTTGATAATTGGAAAAAAAGAAGTGAATTTATCTACATATAGGACCGATTTATATATATATTTTTTAAGTTACTGGGTTCAAGTGCCTACAAACAATTTCATTGATAAGAAAGAAAAAAAAATGTATTACAACGAGTCAAATAATTCTCTTCTTAGGTTTAAACTCATCAACTAATCCTATGTATTTACACTCCTAAACACTCATTACCTCTTTTTCCATATCTTTCCACGACCGTACACGCTTCGTCCTATAGCCGTCGCGTTCTGACAATCAAATTTGCTTACCGCTGCGCTCCGATCGAGATGGGACTAAAGATTCTACGCTTCGAGCTCCGACGAAACCACACTCTTGATTCTGATCGGCTCCCTCGCCTCTTCTTCGTTCTTTTTTCGTTCGAAAAAATAGAAACAAGAGAAGAGAGAGGGAAGAATAATGCTATGTGAGAGCATCTACAACGGTGATTTCTTTTAAATTGCTAATCTGATGTGTTAATTGCTAATATAATTGCTAAGATGTACCACAGTTTTTAAATTAACAAGTTTGCTTTAAAAGCAACTCTAATTAAAATTCTGGGATGGAATGATTTAGAAATTATAAATCTCTTTAATTGCTAAACTCAATAACGTGGTCCAAATTAATTGCTAAAAGTTTGCAGGAATGGAGATGCTCTTGGAGGTGAAGAGTAGAAGAGACGGAAGTGGCGCAATAGAAAAGGTATGAAAAGGGAGTAAAGAGCGGCAGCCGTAGCGTTTGCTTCCTCTTTTTTTTCCGCTCGGGAGAAAAGAGCGAACAAGGGGAATAATATTTGATTTTATATCAAAAAACAGAAGTATGTTTAAAGATTCATGATCTCGGTTGTAAGAAAAGTAAATGAGATGGAAGACAGAAGAGAAGACGGCCTAAAAATGAATTATGATTTATGAATAGCATCTGCGCATCACACGAGTAAAGTTTCATAACTCCCAAGTCCAAGTCCAAGCTAAAGATTCGGAAAAATTAGCAAAAGCCACACATTAAGCAAGCATAATCAAACAGAATTCAACTTAAATATTATCCAACAAACTACAACTAATACATTAATTATATAAATCTACACCTTTAGTTGTTATTTAATATCCGACTAGTACAAACCACTTTTAACCATGCATATATGATAGCATAGCAGTACACCCTATACGAATACGATACATATATTATAAATGGCACACAACTACAACCTCCAATTCTCCAAACCCAAAAAACTATGCTTGATACAAGAAAGCAAAACAGCTTTTACTTTTTCTCACCCTAAATTAAACCTTTACCATTTATTTTACTTTGCTATAAACCTCAAAAGTACAACATCTGCATCTCTGTGCAAAACATATATAAAAAGACAAGATGATACAGAGAGATTCCACTTCACTTGTTCTTCATGCCGATTCTCGCGAGAACCCTTCTCCCAAAGCTGCTGTTACGCAGTGCAGGAGCATGAACCCTAATGGTCTCCACCAGCGCGGTACGAAGCAGTCCCTTCAAAAAAATAAAACAAATATAAATTAACAAGCTAGAGTTAGTTAACACCCCCACCTCAGTTATAGCCCAAAGAATACAACTACTCAAGTGACAAGTACAACCACCTTAGAAGAGGAGATGGCCGTCTGAACTACATAATTGCCAAATTCGTCAAGAGAAATATCAAGAAGCTCGTCAGGTTTGAGAATCAGCTCATGGATGATCCTTCCGCGATTGGCATCACTGCCAAGCTTCAGACATTTCTCGACCACATTGCTGCTGTACTTTTGCCTTGAAAGAGCCCCGAACCGGCCGGCAAGCTGGCTCACTATGCGGTTCATAATCGTTGGCATCTTCAGATCTATTATGTATTGGATCACGTAATTCCTGCACCAAGTACATATTTCCAGTATTAAAAAAATGTAATCGAGAGATCACTCATCTCTCTTCCACAAAGTAACACAAAAGGCTACATCAAATGTCTTGCATTGCCCTGCTAATAATTGATGGGTCCCATAAAACATGGTAACGATATTCTTTCCTTCTACATTTATACACCGGAGACGCAGGAAAGGAAAGTGCAAAGCATGCAGTTAAGTTTTGTAAGGGTTTGATATGCTTAAAAATTAGACAATATCAGGGTCATGCGTGTAATCCCTCCTCTGCTTATTGATGTGCTTTTCTTACTGTATATATATTGTTAATCACTGAGAGAACGTATTTTACAATACAATTTGTTTCTTGAATGGAAACTTGTTTATTTCAAACAAAAACTAAATGGTACACTATGACAAGTCAACAGTGCAGCCAAGTCAACAATTTATGAACAGTACACAGCAGACCTACTTATAATGTGCAATATGGCAGAAAAGAGAGCTTACCCATACGGATCTTCAGCCAGGATAAGAGAGTTGGCAGTGATTTTGTATACCAATTCGTACTTCATGTTCTCTGTCGAGTGTTGTATGCACTTTTGGAGCACGCAACAGCCTTGCCGGTTCTTGGCTAGGTCAAAACAGTGTGCTAGTGCTGTTTTTAAAATGAACTGCAACAAAACCAATATAAAGGATTTTAAGATAGCACCTCCGGAGCTTTAATGTTTATTGTCTTCCTCTCATAAATGCTGACGGAGACATTTAAAAGAATAATAATATTAAACATGAAAGAAATCAGCCGACCAAAAATGTCAATTAATTAAACAACATTAATTGAAACAGTACTCTTGGAATAGAGCAAAATCTACATCTTTGTAGCGTAAAAAATAATATGTAGTAGAATAATCCACTTCTTAATGCAATACTTAATTCTCACCATAGTATACTCAGGATCCATGTGTTGCAAACACCTCTGTGTGACATGACTACCATTGGCATCCGTCATGAGGCCAAGCACGCCAGGGTTTAATGACGATATGACTTTTTGAATAAGGAAGGGGTTCCGTTTAATAGCCTCGATCACCTTTTGTACAGCTCTTGTCCTACAATTTCCCAAAATGAAGTTAAAATTTTCACAAAATTTGATTCCCAGCAAAACCTCAAAATAACGTATACCTCCACGAAAAATTCTGAAAAATATCACTTTACACACCTAGAAATGTGAAAAACAATGTATGCCCAATCTGACCTGCTATATGACTTTCATTTATTTAGGAACTAAAAAGGTGGTTTCATTTTGTTGAGAGGTAATATAAGTATTTCATTTTTCTATGGAAAATATAAATTTTTTGGAATTTGTACATTAACTTTGAAAATTCGACAAAGACATACCCATGCATATCACAGGAGATGCTCAATAGCTGGCCAGGTACCTTCGTAATTTCGTAAACAACCCGAGCCTTCTGATTTTCATTGCATATATCAAGCAACTTTTGAACCCTATAGTTACCATTCGGGTCAATCATAAAATACACAATATTGCCTATTATATCTCCAAAAAGCTTCTCTACGTCGAGTGGTTTCCCTTCCTTTATCACATTTTGCAAAAACACACGCCCATTGTGATCCTTCGCCAGGTCAGAGATCCTCTGTGGATAAGCCCCATGTGCTCTTGGTGTAGTCCTTTCGCTAAATTCTTGGTTGAACACCGAATGTCTCAGTGCCTCACCATATTGGACCCAACATGGCTCATCCTGACCAATCAACAATTCCGAGTTGTACCCATTATGGCAAATGCTCTGATAATCAGCACTCATCTCCATCTGGGTGTTCCTCTGGTACAGTTCATGACTGGAGGGTCCTGGTTGGCGAATGTTTTGAAAATCCACGAGGTTGCTAGAGTACATCTTGGCCTCTTCTTCATGAAATGTCATATCGGACTGGTACATCAGCCGATATCGTGCATTGTACCGCTGTAAAATCGAGGGAGCTGCCGAACCGGGCACTTCAGCCAGCCTTCTTGTGTTGCCATAATTAACTGGAAGATTACACGTGTAAACTGGAGTGTTTTGTGATTTAGACCCTTCAAAAAGTGAAGAATCAGATTTTGTTAACAGGTTATAAAATGGAAGGCTAATATGGGGTATAGAGCTGTTATAACTTGTGCCGCCAAAACTAGCCCCAAAAGAAGAATCATGCGGGGGGTCTCTCCAAGAGGGACTACTCTCCTTATAGTCTGTTAAGGTCAGATCTGCAAATGTAGTTACAAAATTCTCCTCATCCGGTAAGTTGAGAGAGGGTGAGCGTTTTTCATTAGTTTGGAAGTCAACTTTGCGCAATGGCGAGTTTGATGTCTCTTGAATAGAGCTGTCAGAGGGAGATTTCAGCATCCCGTTTACTAGCACCCCGAATTCCTCGTAATCCTCCTCGTGTTCCTCGTAAGCGTGGTTACATGCAACTCCTTTCATTGTGTAACACACGAGTAAAAGCTGGATATCAACCAGCTATTTTTTTTTAGAAATTAATTAAGGAACCTACAAAAGAGAAACAAAGGTTTTACACTTTTTTGCTTAGATGAGAAAAAGGTTTTTAATTTCCTGTAATTTAAAGACCGTGTATCTTTGTTTGTAAAACCCAAAATCGCACAGGTAGTAATATAATTATCTTTTGTAAATGAGAAAGAAATAAGACTGATCACTTTATATGGGGTGCATTAAAACAGAGAATTTAGAACAAAAAAGGGTAATTCCGAACATACCAAGTAAGTCTACAAGCTAACAGGAGATTGATAGCTCAAAATATAACAAAATTGAGATGATTTCACACAATAGATTAGATTTTGAGTATAAAAAGGTTGATCAAAACAGTCTCTTACGACAATAGCTCTACAAATGCATGTGAATTTTTCGTTACTACTAATAGACCCGAAAACCCAAAACCCCCAAAAACTAAAAGAAGCACTTTGATCAAAAATCAAGACTTGAAGAGAAGAAAATTAAGGAGACCTTTTCTATTCTATTCTATTCTTCTAGCGATTAATTAATACAACTTAAAAACAAAACTCGAGGTGAAGGTGAAGGTGAAGTAACAGATTTTATGACGATTCAAACAGAGAAACCCAACCCAGAAATTCCAAGAAATTAAAAGGAAGATTTACCAAGAAAAGGCGAAGGCGATGTGTTCGCACAAGTCGGCGGTTTTACAAGTGTACTAGACAGAGGGGAGGGGAGGGGAGGGGAGGGTATTTCTGGAATTTCAAGTGGGAGAGGAAGCGTTTGCTTAAGAGAGGAGAGAAAGCTGGAGAAAGAAGAGAGAGAAAGACATCAACGAGGCGTCAAAACTTATAAATGGGACTCGACTCTACTTTCTCTCTCTTCATCCCTGCCTATATTTTCTTTCCATACATAACATAACATAACATAACAATGGGGGGGGGGGTCTCCGCTCTCTCTCTCTCTCTCTCTCTCTACCTCCAGTCCTCCCTCTCTCCATGCATGCATGTTTTGCATGCATTTTCAGGCTGGTTTTAGGCCCCTAGCAAGTGGCAAGTGGCCTTATTTTATTTTTAAAGGCCAATTCTGGTTTTGGGTTGGGTTTGGGTTTGGGTTTGGAACCACATATCTTAATCTTAACCACCGGACCTCTATACTTGTACTCTATTGCAAATTTTGCAATGCTTAGGATTTACTATTTAGAGAGTATCAAATTAATTAATCATCATTTCAATACAAACTTAATTTAGATGAAAGTTAGATTCATCATGCATAGCTTATGTACTATCTATCATTTTTTTATATAAATTAGCTAGGTGACACGTACTTACTTATTAATTAGTATAAATTATATATGTTTTAATAAAATGTGAACAACATACTTTAGCATGTTTGTCTTAAATTAGATTCAATGAAAGCTACATGCAACAAGGCAGAAATTACGTAAGAAATTGTTTAATTTTAGGTCTAAAAAAGGGGGGGCAAGAAGAACATTCATTCAAGGTGTGTTGAGCACGAAGCTTCCACATGCATGGGCTAGCTATTTGAAGAAGCAAATCTCAATTAAGTGTAATGATTTTTTTTCTTTTGCCTTGATTTAATTCAAATCAGTAGATACCGCCCCTTACAATAATCTACTATCAATTACAATTCTTGAAAAGAAAAAATAAAAAAAACAATTGTAACAAAAGAGCAAAAATGAGCTCTAAAATTGGTTAGAGTAATATCTGTAATTAACAAGTATAAATTTATTGGAATGAATTAACATAGTTTTAGTTAAAAATAAGGAAGAGTGATAATACCAAATATGGTTGTGGGTCCACCGTACAGGTACAGCTGTTAGCTGCTATTTTGGTCATGCATGGGAAACCCAAACTTGGCAAGGTGAACGAACAGCAACAGCCAACAGCAACAGGCAATGTTTTTATATATGTTTTTATGTTTTTAGTGGGTGCACAGGCACAGCACTAATTGAAGATCGAAGACCAGTGCAAGTGCAAGTGCAGTTGCAGTTGCAGTGGGTCGGTCAATTTCAATTTATATATATATAGATCCTCCGATCCGAGACTCTGCACATACTTGCGGTAGTGAATGACATCTGGGCCCCACTGATCAAATGGCAATTCCAACTTGGATGGTGATGCCTTCCTTCCTTGTGCCCCTCCAGACTAGTCCAGAGTGGAATTTAAGCATCTCCAATCTCCATGGTTTGGTTTGGTTTGGTTTGGCCACAGAAGATCTACCTACGGTCAAAATTAAATATCAGTGGACGTGGAAGTGGAATTAGTGGAAGTGGAAGAACGGTTATTGTTTGAATGAAGACAGACTTTACCGTGTATATATGTCGGCTACTAAATTTTACGTTGACGGATCAAATAAAATGTATTTAAATTAATAAATAAGAAGATTTCTCGTACTTGAAATATCAGATGATTGAATATATATCCGCATTCTTAATTTTGACAATTCAAATCATATCTTTACATGTATCGATATCCGTGTCATTTTTACATATACAGAATAAGAATAAGAATAAGAATCATATATTTATGAATATATAACACGTGGATACAGAGCAGATAAATCGATCATGCAGCGTTATGTTATGTTATGTTGCTATTAAAAGTAGTAGATCGAGCTTGTTATATTAATTGTGCATATACATATATTTTAATCATGAATGAACGTACGTACTATAATTAATAAGACGTATATATAGTAGAATTACCTAAAATTATATATTTATCTTTTTTTTTTTCTTCTAAACATATATGTGAAATCATACACGGAAGCAACGATCGAGGATAAGTTCAAAATTACATTTTTACCATATATATACCATTCAGCTATTTGATGTTGACAGATCATCAATATTTTCCGTCAAAAATAAAATGAAAATAATCACTTTATTTTCAAGTTTCTATATATTTTGGTTTATTTAGCTTTAATTAGTTAGCTTCATTGACTCTTAATTATATTTGTTTAATTAGAAAACAAAAACAATGCTTCTAATTACTTGCTATTTATTAGTTAGTCATTAAATTGGAAATCTAAATATATATATAATGATTTTATTCAAATATCTTGAAAATAGCCAATTAATATTCATAGTTTTTTTTATATATATTTTGTTAGACAGATTTGTAGATATTGTGGGACAGGAACCCGGATACAAATGGCATAGAGTCGCATCAAGAATATATTCTTTTAACAAAAATTGGCCCCGAAAGGACCACTGTTTTCTATTATTCGAAATTTGTTACACCATTCCAATAAAGAAATTTGTTCTTGTTAAAGTTTTCTTAAATCGCTATTATGGCTACCTTAAGTTAAGGAGTGAGCGAGTCTATGCATGGTACTATGTATAGCACGGACGATTGGTCCGTAATATAGATTAATATTTTTGTTTTCAAAATTTTAATAGTCGATCCGAACCGTTCAGCACGATCCCCATATAAATATGTACTTGCAGACCGAATTTTATATTTTTTAGAATTTATTTACTATTTTTTAAGATAGGTAGAAAATCATTGTTCAAGTGATTTTCTATCTATCTTAAAAAAGAAAAAAAAGAAAAAAAATATAAAATTCAGTTTGCAAGTACATATTCATATGAAAATCATGAACGGTTCTGATCGACTGTTAGAATTATGAAAATGAAAATATTAATATGTATTACGGACCAATCCATTCTATGCATAATACCATAGACTCACTCTAAGTTAAGACTCGCTCTCTTGAGAAAAACATAATGTAAAATCACAAGGAGCAGAGGCAGAATAGTATGAGGATAAATAGTAAAGTTTTCTTAAGAAGTTTGGGTTCAATTCTAAGTACCTATGACTTTTTTATTTTAAATACAAAAAATATGACATATAACAATACATTGTTTTTAGAAAAAATGAGGTCAAAGTCTGTCGAGTTAGACTTCTAAAAATGTTAAATAGTTAGTTTCTGACACATGGTTTGGAAGGCAAGAATTAAAGTAGTAAAGATAATATTTTTTGTAAACATGATATTTAAAAATGAGAGATTTCTTATGAATATTAAACAATTGACTATGAGACAAAAATGTCTTTCGAAAGCCATTTCCTATAAAAAAAAATTGTAATGAGATTGTATATGTACATTAATTTTCGGACCAACTGAAAATTATTGATGAGAAATCTGTCATTTCACAGAAAACCTGAAATGGCTGATCTTGGTCTTTAACATTCCATTGTTCACAGTGCATACTAATATTTATGGCGGAGATAGACTTTTCAAACTATAAGGGTCAAATATATATAGGGGTCAATTATATAAAAAATTTCATAGGAAATGAGTATCAATTTTACAGTACCATCACATTTTACTCAAAATTATATCGAAAATCCTACATAAATATAAAATAAAAAAAAATAAAACATGGGGGTTGACCCCCATTTGGTTCAACATAAATCCGCCTCGGATTGCAACATTGAAACACGGCCTAGAGAGTAGAGACATAGAAAAACACTTCTTTCATATGTTTGGATAAAGTGAGAACAGCTAGAACAGGGGGCTATTCGAGAATAGGAGCTAATCGGAATAACAATGTGCATCCAAATAACATTTTTGTTATTCGGAATAGCTAGAACAACTGTTATTCTTTATTTTTTGTAAATGTTGGAATAGTTACTATTTGAAAATGTGAAGAGAGAGAAAAAAAATATTTTCTTCTTGGATTTCCGCCAACCTAGTCACGAAATGACAAAGTTGACGTCACTTCTGTCATCTCTATGTCGTGATAATTCGTTTGAGACCCCCACTTGTCTATTTTTTCTCTTAATTAGCACATTGTTAACATTATTTTTTCTCTGTTACAACTATTCACTATTCCAAATGTACAATCCAAACAACATTTGCAAGTACATATTCATATGAAAATCATATTGAACGGTTCTAATTGACTGTTAGGATTATGAAAACGAAAATATTGATCTGTATTACGGACCAATCCATTCTTTTGCATAGTATCATAGACTCACTCTGGTAGTGTTCGGCTGTACAAGCTTAGGCCTCCTTAGGCTTCCTTAGAGCTCCTTAAGAGACTAAGGAGGTTTAAGCTTGCCAAACACTTGCTCATTTGTAAAGCTTAAAACCACTTTCTTAAGCCTCCTTTTGCCCACAATTTTAAGCTTGCCCATGTTTTTAAGGAGCCATTCTACATGGCTGAAGCATTTTGCCAAGCTTAAAGCTTTCTTAAGAAAATTATTTTTCAACTTTATTGCCGAACGGGTGCTCCTTAGTGCAGCTTAAAATTTAAGCTTGATGGGGCTGCCGAACACTACCTCTAAGTTAAGACTCGTTCTCTTGAAAAAACATAACGTAAAATCACAAGGAGCAGAGGCAGAATAGTATGAGGATAAATAGTAAAAATTTCTTAAGAAGTTTGGGTTCAATTATAAGTACCTATGACTTTTTCTATTTTAAATACGAAAAATATGACATATAACAACACATTGTTTTTAGGAAAAATGAGGTCAAAGTCTGTCGAGTTAGACTTCTAAAAATGTTAAATAGTTAGTTTCTGACACATGGTTTGGAAGGCAAAATGAAAATGTCTTATTAATTAAGAATTAAAGTAGTAAAGATAATATTTTTGTAAACATGATATTTAAATGAGAGATTTCTCATGAATATTAAACAATTGACTATGAGACAAAAATGTCTTTCGAAAGCCATTTCCTATAAAAAAATTGTAATGAGGTTGTATATGTACATTAATTTTTCGGACCAACTGAAAAATTATTGAGAAATCTGTCATTTCACAGAAAACCTGAAATGGGTGATTTCGGTCTTCAACATTCCATTGTTCATAGTGCATACTATTCTAACTATTATAGCTCGCATTCAAACATACCCTCAAAAGTTTAAATTTTCATCAGCAAACGATTCAAAATAGGCAACCAAAGAATGGGTGGTGATATCTAGCGAGACAAAATTGTCAATCCTTAAATCTGCATTGATTCCATGTGAACACAAGACAAATTCATTGGCAAGAGAAATTTATTAATGGCAAGAACAGGAAGTGAGGCAAATTTAATGGCAATAAAAGAGGCCTCAGTTTCTCACTTGTAGCCTACAGGCCCAAAACGGGGCAAATACGATCTTTCATGAGAGCCCAGCCCAGATCAAAGTCGGTTACAAAGGAGAAATAAAGGAGAGAGCCTGTAATCGCCCAGAGAGAAAAAAGAAAGAAAAAATAAAAGAAATCTTCCCGAAAAGAAAAGCAAAGAAAAGCACAAGAAAACCTAATGGCGGCGATTGATTCGATGCGGCCTCAGGCGGCGAAACTACGGTGGGGAGAGCTCGATGAGGACGACGGAGGCGATCTCGATTTCCTCCTCCCGCCTCGTGTCGTCGAGGGCCCCGACGAGAACGGGATCAAGAAGACAATCGAATACCGATTTGACGACGACGGGAACAAGGTCAAGGTCACCACCACGACTCGCGTGCGCAAGCTTGGAAAAGCTAGGGTTAGTAAAAAGGCGAGGGAGCGCCGCAACTGGGCCAAGTTTGGCGATGCGCTTCAAGAGGATTTGGGGAGTAGGCTCACCATGGTTTCCACTGAGGAGATTCTTCTCGAGAGGCCCCGAGCCCCAGGTTTGGATCTTATAAATCAGGGTTAATAGTATTGATTTGCATGGTGGTATCAATTTTAACTAATTGTTACAACTTACAATCCAAGTTTTCCCCCAATTACTTTACTAGAGTGATCACTTGACCATTTATTTCTCACGTAATGATAGCTTTGTTGTCCCTTTCCTTCCTAGTCAATAAAGGGATGTATCACTTGAATTTTTTAATGATAGCTTGATAGGAGATAATTTAGCATATAGATTTAGGTGTATTTCTTAAAAGTGTACATGTAAAGTATTTGAAGATTGTATGCACTCAAGTGCTTGCCTCCATTCCTGAAAGCGGTATCTGTGTAGATTTTGTGCGAGTAAAACAGGCAGACACTTCATGCAACCCTGTAACTTCTATTAGATGTCTAGTTCAACAAGCTTATTCTTTTGTGAACCTAATTATGTAGTGCTTCTGAATCTTTAGCTTATCAGAGAAGCAAACACAGTGAGTTTTTGAAATCCAATTCTGTACTTGAATTTTGCAGGGACAAAGGAAGAACCAACCATCTCAGATGGGCTGGGTGGAGTTCAACCAGGTGCTGTTCTCATGGTATGCCGTACCTGCGGCAAGAAGGGCGATCACTGGACCTCCAAATGCCCCTACAAGGACCTGGCACAACCAACTGAAACGTTTGTTGATCGCCCCTCTACTGCCGACGGCCCGAGTGCAGCTCCTAGTGCGGGCAAGAGTACTTCTTATGTGCCTCCAAGCCTGCGTGGCGGTGCTGAGAGGACTGGCACAGAGATGAGTCGCCGCAGGAACGATGAGAACTCAGTCCGTGTGACCAATCTGTCAGAGGACACCCGTGAGCCTGATCTTCTTGAGTTGTTCAGGACTTTTGGTCCCGTGAGCCGTGTCTACGTGGCGATTGATCAAAAGACAGGGATGAGCAGGGGATTCGGATTTGTCAACTTTGTTCATCGGGAGGATGCTGAGCGGGCAATTAACAAGCTTAATGGTTATGGTTATGATAATCTCATTCTTAGAGTTGAGTGGGCCACCCCAAGGCCTAACTAGGGCGTCCTCATTGTGTTGAACAGTTGAAGTAGGCTGGTCAGGCTTTTAGCAGGGAGCAATTTTTGTTTGTGTTTTGCTATTTTTTTATTATGAAGTTTGGAGTCGCCTATAAGGCCCAAGTAGGACATAGTTGTGAAATTAAGCTGGTCAGTACATCTTGGAGATTTTGTTCTGTTGCATTTTCCTTTCTTTTTTCTGGTCAAAGACTTTATATTGAGTTGGTGATGTTTTGTTTCAAGGCCAGTAGGCCTACTCTACTCTTTTATAAATAATGTTGATGCATACTGAGATTTGGTGAACCGAGTATGAACATGTTCTTTCGCTGGGGTTGATCTCGGACTTTTGCAACTGAGCAAATGAATTAAGCAATCGAAAAGGGCACTGTATTTACCTTTTCTGGAATCTGAAATCTGAAATCTCTGTTTAAAAGTTTAAAACCGACCCGCTCTCCTCTCCTTTGTTTTTCATTTCTTCAGTAGGTGTGTAATCTCATCACTTTATAATTAAATTATCATATATTTTTCTAGCATCATATCTTAGATTAATTCCATTCGCTACTACACCGTAATTACTTATTAAATTATTTTCTTGTACTACACCGTAATTAAGTTTTCAATTTTAGTTACAATCAAATTTAATTTATAAGTAAACTTATTATTTAATTTTCTTATACTCGAGAACCAACCCGAGTCAGACTCGGATTCGGGTTCATATTCGCTTTGAGAAGCGTGCAGCTACTATTAAAGGACCTACTTTCAAGATAGACCATTTACATTTTCTAGAGAATATTAATAGTTGTTTCAATTTCCTAAATAGTTCTTTATGTTTGCTCATTTCTATGTTTACATTTCCTAAGTAGTCATTTATGCTTGTTTATTTCTATGTTGCAAATTAATAACTCCTTATGACCTATAAAAGGAGAACTTTTGTAAGAGAAGAATAATTTTTGGATATCAATATATTTTCTGAGAGAGATTTATTTTCGTTTTTGCTACTTAGCACTCTTTGTTTCTAATTCCACTAAATTGTTTTTGAGACCCATCACTAGCGGAGTCGAGATTCACAACCGAGATTGCGTCACCTGATCAACTTTCTTTTTTAAATATATTTCTTTTGTCATATTTATTTTTACAAAAGTTTACAAAAATATAGTGATGATTATGATTCCACTAAATATATATATGATTCCAATCATCACTATATAGGAGTAAGGCTACGGTGCTTTGCAAAGTAAAATCCCCTCTTTACTTCAGACTACTTTTTGCATTTTGAAAATCCAAACAACCGATCCGAACCGTTCAACATGTTCTAGATATTGAAATGTGCTTGGAGACCAAATTTTACATTTTTTGGAATTTTTTTACTATTTATTAAGCCACTTTGAAAATCGCTGATCCGGTGGTCCAGAAAATTTTACTGTTTTTACTGTTCACCGTTGGATCAGCGATTTTCAAAGTGGCTTAATAAATAGTAAAAAAATTTCAAAAAATGTAAAATTTGGTCTCCAAGCACATTTCAATATTTAGAACATGTTGAACGGTTCGGATCGGTTGTTTGAATTTTCAAAATGCAAAAAATAGCCCGAAGTAAAGAGGGAGTTTTACTTTGCAAAGCACCGTAGCCTTACTCCACTATATAGATATGATTCCACTAAATATATATATGATTCCAATCATCACTATATAGATATGATTCCACTAAATATATATATGATTCCAATAAATATATAAATATTTAGTGGAATCATATTTACAAAAATATAGTGATGATTGGATCATATCTATACTTGCATGCACTCTGGTTGCTCCTCCATATCACAAGGAATCATATATATAATCACCTGTGGCTTTGACTTGCTCAAGAAATTATTTTAGCCTCTAAAGCTGTTATGATTTATAAACACCTCTTCTAAAACATAAGATTATTATGCTCAATTCAAATTATGCCGATAACAACACCTCTTATTAATTAGATTACTTTGATATCTTTAAAGGATATACACAAATATATATGCCACAAGACTTCTAATATAACACCATTAAAAATTTTTATTAAAGGAAGCTATTCATCTTAGCAATGGATCAATTAAAAAAAAAAATTGATCAAGGTTTCCACAGCAACTTAAGTTGTTCCACTAAAGCATGATAAAGTGAAGTTCTAGTTGTACAACCACTTTGGTAGAGTTAAACGGCGTACAAATAAAATGATAAACATTGATGGGGTCGAATCAGCTGCTCCCGTTTTTCCCACCCACCAACACAATCAATATAATAATAATCAAGGTCATATTTTGTTTCACCCCCAACCAAGGCATTATATTATACACACACACACTTCTCAGTCTCTCAAACCACACAGTTACTCAGAAAATCTCTCAATCAACGGTCGAGATGAAGAGCAATAAGGTGGTTTTGTGTGCATCCTCCACGGCTGTAGGCCACCTTGTGCCTATGGTAGAACTAGCCAAGCAGTTTGTTAGCCGCGGCATCTCCGTCATCATAGTGTTGATGAATGTCGGACCCGCTCCACACTTGGTCTCAGAAATTTGCAATTCCAATCCATACATCTCGCTCCACATCCTCCCACAGGTTCATCTGACAAACCCGCATCCGGTACCATTTATGAACTTATTCAAAATGCTAAAACTCAACAATGACGGTCTCCGCTCCTTTCTCATAGAGCAGTCTGAGACCTCACCGATCTCCGCTGTAGTTCTCGACATGTTTTGTGTTGATGCACTAGATGTGACTATTTTTTCAGCCCATGTGGTGCTACAAGTTTGGCTCTATTTTTCCAACTTCCGACATATTTTGCCACACGCTCTATTGGTGCTCTAAAGGACATTGGTAGAACCCCGCTACTCTTGCATGGTGTTCCACCATTGCCAGCATCGCATCTCCCCCATTTCCCAAATGAAGCTTTTGACCCCGAATTAGAGCAGTATAAACTTCTGATGAACCTCAACGATCGATTGCAAGAGGGAAAGGGAATACTTGTTAACTCATTTGAGTCGTTGGAGCCTCGAGCTGTCATGGCTCTGAAAGATGGGCGTTGTTTGCCGAACCGTTCCTGTCCATCTATTTACTGCATAGGCCCATTAGTTGCTGGTCGAGGAAAAAAAGAAGAGCAGCATCCGTGTCTGTCATGGCTGGATGCTCAACCAAAGAAAAGCGTGGTATTTCTCTGCTTCGGCAGCATAGGTTCTTTCTCCGTAGAGCAACTCAAGGAGATTGCAATTGGGTTAGAAAATAGTGGTCAGAGATTCCTGTGGGTTGTGCAGAGCCCACCAAATCCTGATCCGGCCAAATTCTTTGAGCCAGCCACTGATCCAGATCTTGATATACTGTTGCCAGAAGGGTTCTTAGACAGAACCAGAGATCGGGGCCTGATTGTAAAACAGTGGGCTCCGCAGGTCGAGGTTCTAAAACATGAGGCAGTTGGTGGTTTTGTGAGTCACTGTGGTTGGAATTCCACACTGGAGGCAGTGAGTTTCGGTGTACCGATAATATGCTGGCCGTTGCATTCAGAGCAGAAGATGAATAAGGTGTTACTAGTAGAAGAAATGAAGATCGGCATCGAACTAAAGGGGTATGATGAAGGTTTCGTGCGGGCAAATGAATTAGAAGCTAAAGTGAAATGGATCATTGCGTCGGAAGGGGCTACGGAACTCAGGAAGCGGATGATGGAGGTGAAAGAGAATGCAATTAAGGCCATGAAAGAGGGAGGGTGTAAAAAATGATTGAGAATAAAGGAATTTGATCTCAGTCATCCATCATCGATCAATAGGCTAGGATTAAAGTAGAAAAGACAAATTCTATTTTAGACAAAAGTACCAACGGTACACTGTTCATAGGTACCGAAAATAGGAACATAGGCAACGGTATAATACCAACGGCTAATTAGCCACTGTAAATTACATATAAAAAACCCCACTGTAAAGAGATCGAAATCTATGAATGAAATATATTTTTCTCATCAGATTCTCATAAAATTCAACATGGTATCAGAGCAAGGCTCGATAATCCAATAATCTCCATAACCTCTATAATCCAATATCAGTAGCAAATTAAGAATACTGAAAAACCCACAAGAAGAAATTTCTGACAAAAGCAAGGATGTCACAAATGGGGTAGCACTCAAACGAAGCTACCAACCATTCGAGACTCACCAATACCTCACTCAATGATAGAAATTATCTATCTTGGGCAAAATCAGTAACTCTATCCCTGAGTGGAAGAGAAAAAATCGAATTCATCACCGGAGAAAAAACAAAACCAAAATTCACAGATCCAGCAAAACCATCAGAGGAAGAAAAACAGGCAATGCGACAATGGCAAGCCACAGATCACAAAATCATGGCTTGGCTATTAGATTCCATGGAACCCCAAATTTCAGACCTCTTCCTTCACAGCAGTACCACATCACACGGCCTATGGGAAGATGTCAAAGCATTCTTCGGCCAACAACAAAATCATGCACACATATTCAAACTCAAACAAGAAATTCACACAGCAAAGCAAGGCACAATGACCAACACCGAATACCTTGGCCATCTCAAGAAAAAATTCGATGAACTCAAAATCTATAGACCTCTCACAACAGACCTCAAAGAGCTCCAAAAAAGGCAACAAGAGGATGAGATTTTTGTGTACCTCGCGGGTTTAGGCGATAGCTACGAAGCCGTAAAGTCACAAATACTCCTCGGGGCCGAACTTCCCTCCTACTCAGCCGTGGCTGCCATGATACACCGAGAAGAGACTAGACGGGAGACCATGGGCGGTCCACAAGCCAAGACCGGCGAGGGACACGAGACCCACGGCCTCGCCGCTAGAAACTTCAAAAACCCTAATTTCCAAAATCGGCAAAATTCGAAAGAGAGATGCTCTCACTGTAAAAAAGAAGGGCACAATCATGAAAGGTGTTGGTTCCTCCATCCACACCTTCAACCGAAAAAATGGAAGGCAGCGGCAGCAGAGAATATTGGGAGAGGAGGCTACGGAACCGAAGAGAGAAGAGGCGAAAGGGAAGAGAAGGGGTCGAGACCCAATTTCACAGCGCAAACCCAAACCCAAACCAAAAATGACCCAAGTGTGTTCTCTGCGCAAACCCAAACCGAACCGGCTTATTCTTTCGGAAACGGGTCAAGCGGGTCAGCATCCAACGGGTCAGATGGGTATAAGACTGAGGATCAAATGCAGCAGATGCTGAAGCAGTTCTCTGTGTGGTTCTCTAAGCAAAACGCCTCTGGTTCATGTGGTATTGTATCTCAATCACAAAAATTTAATTTATTTGATCAAATAATATTAGATAGTGGTGCTACTGACCATATGTTTGGTAATAAACAATTGATTACCAATTTAGACCCGACAAATAATGATCAATATGTAGTGGTAGCAAACGGTATGAAGACAAAAATAGATGGCATAGGCAAAATCAACCTTTTTAACAAAAAAATTGATAATGTACTATATTTAAAATCATTTCCTATAAATTTAATTTTAGTAAATAAATTAACACAAGAATTAAATTGTGACGCAATTTTTTCTTCTAAAAATGTTATATTTCAGGACCGGAAAACCGGGAAGAAGATTGGGGAAGGTTTTCTTAAAAATGGACATTACATTTTGAATCTACAAAAATTGAGTTTAGGTGCTTCCGCAAAATTAGTTAGTTGTGATCTATGGCACAAGAGACTTGGACATCCTTCCGATAAGATTTTAACTAGTATTGTAGAATTTCCAAATTTAAATTGTATCAATTGTGATGTTTGTAAAATGGCCAAACAAACAAGGCTTCCTTTTTCTCATTCAAATAGTAGAAGTGAAGCCATGTTTAATTTGGTTCATTCCGATGTATGGGGACCGGCCCCAATTAATTCATATAATGAATTTAGATATTTTGTTATATTTAGTGATGATTTTTCAAGAGCTACTTGGTTATATTTGTTAAAATCAAAAGATGAAGTATTTAAATGTTTTGAAGAATTTCTAAGTTTAATAGAAAATCAATTTGATACTAAACTAAAAAATTTTAGATCGGACAATGGTACGGAATTTATAAACAAAAATTTCACAAATCTTTTTAGAATTAAAGGTATTATACATCAAACAACATGCATTAATACTCCCGAACAAAATGGAGTATCGGAAAAAAAAATAGACATTTATTAGAAATGACACGATCATTATTATTTCAAAATAATATTCCAAAAAATTATTGGTCGGATGCCATTCTTTGTGCTACTCATCTAATAAATAGATTACCAAGTAGTGTACTTAATAATAAAAGTCCATTAGAAATTCTTTATCAACAAAAATATAATCTAAATTATTTAAGAGTATTTGGTTGTGTATGTTGGGTAAAGATACAAAGAAAGGATAAGTTAGATTACATGTCAACAAAAACTATGTTTTTGGGATATTCTTCCTTTAAGAAGGGATATAAATGCTATGATCCAAAAAATAAAAAACTATATTTTTCTAGAGACGTTATATTTTGTGAAGATGAACCATATTTTAAAAACAAGAAATAATTGATGAGCCATACACTAATGATCAAGTTTGTCCCTAGTACCTCACATAAATGAACAAGAGCCCTTACAAAACATATACCATATCGATGAGATCAATGATCATGAAGAAGAAATGAGTGAAAATAATAGTAGTGACAATGATAATGAAATTGAAGAAAATTCGGTAGTGCGAAGGTCATCAAGAATATCACAACCTTCTACAAGACTTAGAGATTTTGTAACGTATACCGTACAATACCCCATACAAGATTTTGTTTCATATGATAACATTTCTTTAGCATACAAAGCATTCCTTACTTCGGTTAGTAAGGTAGTAGAACCGCTAAATTATCAAGAGGCCATAACAAAACCAATATGGTGTAAAGCCATGAGGGAAGAATTGAATGCCTTAGAAAAAAATGAGACATGGGTAATTGTACAATTATCAAAAAACAAAAAACTCGTAGGGTACAAATGGGTATACAAAATTAAATATAAAAGTGATGGTACCATAGAACGGTACAAGGCAAGATTAGTGGCCAAAGGGTATACCCAAACCTATGGAATAGATTATAATGAAACCTTTGCACCGGTAGCAAAAATGAACACCGTTAGAATTTTATTTTCTATTGCGGTAAATAATGGTTGGAACCTATACCAAATGGATGTGAAAAATGTCTTTCTTCAAGGAACACTTGAAGAAGAGGTATATATGAATCTACCACCCGGTCATAAATTGAAAAATAATTCTAATCTAGTTTGTAGGTTAAATAAATCAATCTATGGATTGAAGCAATCTCCACGGGCATGGTATGGAAAACTTAGCTCCTATTTAAATTCTTATAATTTTAAAATTAGTAGTGCCGACCATTCTTTATTCACCAAAAATGATAAAGAAAATACAACTCTTATATTAGTGTATGTAGATAACATTATCGTCACTGGAAACAACATAGAAGAAATAAAAAAAATTAAGAACCAATTAAAAGAAATATTTGATATTAAAGATTTTGGATATTTAAAATATTTTTTAGAAATAGAGGTAGCACACTCTAAGTCGGGCCTTTTTATTTCACAAAGAAAATACACTTTGGACCTATTAAAAGAAACCGGAAAATTAGGTTGTAAACCAACTTCTACCCCAACCGACAACAAATGTAAATTAAATAGTGAGGATGGTAAACCATTAGAAGACATCAACCAATTTCAAAAATTAGTAGGTAAATTAATCTACCTTACGGTTATCCGACTGGATATTTCATTCTCCATAAGTCAAATTAGTAAGTTTATGAATGCACCAAGAACTCCACATTTAGAGGCCATACATAGAATTTTAAGATATTTAAAGAATAACCCCGGAAAAGGAATTTGGATGAAAAACAATAATTCTAATGATATATGTGGCTATTCCGATGCAGATTGGGCCGAAAGTTTCGATAGAAAATCCACTACCGGCTTTTGCACATTTGTAGGCGGAAATCTAGTCACATGGAAAAGCAAGAAGCAAAGTGTTGTGGCACGATCTAGCGCCGAGGCGGAATATCGTGCCATGGCATCAACCGCAAGTGAATTAATATGGCTCAAGCAATTACTCAAAGACATGGGTATTACTAGTGATCAACCCATGAAGATGTATTGCGATAACAACTCCGCTCGACACATCGCATCTAATCCGGTATTTCATGAGCGAACCAAACACATAGAAGTAGATTGCCACTTCGTTAGAGAGAAGGTTCAATCTAAGAAAATAGAAACACCATACGTTAAAAGTGAAGAACAATTGGCCGACGTCTTCACTAAAGGATTAGATCCTCGACAATTTGAAAATATTACAAGCAAGCTTGGATTGTACGATATATACACTCCAAGCTTGAGGGAGGGTGTTAAAAATGATTGAGAATAAAGGAATTTGATCTCAGTCATCCATCATCGATCAATAGGCTAGGATTAAAGTAGAAAAGACAAATTCTATTTTAGACAAAAGTACCAACGGTACACTGTTCATAGGTACCGAAAATAGGAACATAGGCAACGGTATAATACCAACGGCTAATTAGCCACTGTAAATTACATATAAAAAACCCCACTGTAAAGAGATCGAAATCTATGAATGAAATATATTTTTCTCATCAGATTCTCATATATATTTTTCTCCTCAGATTCTCATAAAATTCAACAGGGGATCATCTTTCTGTGCTTTTGTTGAGTTCTTGGAATGTTTGAATTGAACTAAGAATACACCTGTGAGATGTGCTTGGTATGGAATGGATTTCTAGTGTTGCAATTGATTTGGATAAAAATTCACTACATTTGAATTTTTAAATTAGGAATAGTCAGATGAATAATAATGAGACAAAAACAGAGTACTTTATTTTTGTTTTGTACCAGAAAGAGGTCAGGGAACTTTTACCTCATATTATGTTTGATTACTGATAAAGTATATGATTAAAAAATTACTATTATTATCATTCTCAAATAAAATTACTATTATTACCATTTTCTTTGCGGATTACCATCTTTGTGTTGCTTTTAGTACCAGTTGGTACTTGTACATTTATGTTTTCTGGTACAGCTTAAAAGTAAAATTATTCAGTGAATTTGATTTCATTTTTGATATAGATACAAACCTAAATGATATCATTTGGTAGCAATCCTAAATCGTACCTCTTGAATAATTGAATTTAGGTCTTGACACTTAAGTGATGATTTAAGTAAAAAAGCCCCAACCAAATAAAAATAATTCAAGTGATGACTTAAAAATAATAAGTTCTAACCAATCAAAAATAGCGAGAGACGTATGGAGTAACAACTTAATACTCAACTTTTTAAGTAGCAACCACACACCGAAATTTTTATTAATATTAAAAAAATAAAAAATTTAACAATTTGCACCCATAGAAATTTAGATCTAGGGTTTCATTTGAATTCAAATCAAACTCTAGACCTGAATTCAAATTAAATCCTAGATCTAAATGCCAAAAACACTAAACTATATTTCAAATATAAACACTACAACACTACATTTACCAATGTACAATTACATCACATATTATTAGTTACATGAATAACATTTTGACTGAAAAAAATAAAAATATAATAAAAAAAACCCTAAATCTGAGACTTCATATATTTACATGAACTCTGAAAGAAGTATAGTAAATGACAAAAAAAATCGAAAAATAGAAATGAAAAACTTAATTGGAAACTTCAACTCAAGTTTTGAGGCTCTTCTCTTTATTTTTTTACAATTCTGAATTTTAAAAAATGACATAGCGATCAATAACACATGCATCTTCTCGCAAGCTTTCCGAAAAGTGGTCCAAAATTGGACACTCGAGTGCCGTTTTATGGCCGTTTGTAGTTTAGTCGTCGGATTAATCATCTTTTCAGTGAAGATATCGCCTCTCTTGCCTTATGTCTCACTCTAGCATCGCCTGTTTAGATTTACTTGACTCGAAGAACGACCATGTACAGCTTATAGGAAAGGAAAGAAATGTTTTAGAAATGACTTAGACAAAATAGAAAGAGATGCATTATAACGTGAATGCACGGATCAACGACGTGGAAAAATTTGTATTTCTTTCATCACACACGGATTATACAGTAAAACCGTGTAGAATTGTTGGAGCATCAAAAAATGCCCGTCCGAAAACGCGCTCCAGATCTTCCGAAAATGCTTCCAACATTCATACACGGATATACTGTTTACAACCGTGTATGAATGTTGGAGCACATTGAGACACGGTTGTAAACAGTGTACAATTTGACCATATTTTCGGAGCAAATTTTCAGAACAATGTTTTCTTGCTTTGTACACAGATTTAGTGGGAATTTTGAGCAAACGTATATAATATGCAGTGTATGCTTTGCGTTTCTGTACTAGTGGATGAGTAAGAATCTGATGATCCCTAATTAAGCATATTTTATGAAAAATAACTGTAATATTCTGACTTTCCAAAATTTTGTAAAATTTACCTTCAATTTTTTTTTTGGTAAAATTATGTCTAAGATGTAAGATCTGAATGTATGTATTCCGACAGTAAGCCTCATAGAACACAAAATAATTGAACGTTAGACGTAAAACTTAAAACAGTAATGTCTTGTGATTTTTCAGAAATAAAGGGACTGTTCGGGCGCTCCACGGCAACAGTAAAATTTAGTTCAAATTTTTTTTTATCCCACACCCATACCCATTCCTGAGGAGGCACCGAACGGGCCCAAAGAGTTTTGGTACACAGTAAAATCCGGCTATGGAAAGAAAGAAAAAATTGGAAATCCAAAGACAAAGAGGCAAAGAGCCGTGATTTTTATTTTTACCCAAAAAAAAATATATTTTAATATAAATAACCAGGTTTTTAAAATATTTTTATTTCTACCCAAACCGCTAGGATTCCTAGCGGTCCGAATTAAAAATTCGGACCGCTAGGAATATCAGCGGTCCGAATTCTGAATATCAGCAGGGGTCAGCAGCCGATATTTGAATTCTAATTTTTAGTCACCGGACCTGAATAGACTCGGTCTACAATAAACCGAATCGCTGATAGCTTGAGCTTTGCACGGGCTCTGCGTGCTCCAGGTTTAGGCAAAATGAAGGGGTCAAAAAAATGTTCGGCGCTCATATCTGATTTCTAATTCTAGTTGCGGGATTCGAGTAGAACTGGTTTACGGTGCACCGAATCACTGACCACTTGAGGTGTCGTGTGAATTCTGCATGGTCCGGATTTAGGGAAATTAAAGGGGTCAAAATTTATCCGATTTTCAAATAAATAATCAGATTAATCGGATTAAACTTATCAACTGAATAGACTATTAAACTATTAAACTTTCAAAATTTATTTAGACTATTAAACAATAATTAATTTTGAAAATCCAAACCGTTCAACATGTTCGAAATATTGAAATGTGCTTGGAGACCAAATTTTACATTTTTTGGAATTTTTTTACTATTTATTAAGCCACTTTTTCAATTACTGATCCAACGGTAAACAGTAAAAAAACAGTAAAATTTTCTGGACCACCGGATCAGCGATTGAAAAAGTGGCTTAATAAATAGTAAAAAAATTCCAAAAAATGTAAAATTTGGTCTCCAAGCACATTTCAATATTTCGAACATGTTGAACGGTTTGGATTTTCAAAATTAATTATTGTTTAATAGTCTAAATAAATTTTGAAAGTTTAATAGTTTAATAGTCTATTCAGTTGATAAGTTTAATCCGATTAATCTGATTATTTATTTGAAAATCGGATAAATTTTGACCCCTTTAATTTCCCTAAATCCGGACCATGCAGAATTCACACGACACCTCAAGTGGTCAGTGATTCGGTGCACCGTAAACCAGTTCTACTCGAATCCCGCAACTAGAATTAGAAATCAGATATGAGCGCCGAACATTTTTTTGACCCCTTCATTTTGCCTAAACCTGGAGCACGCAGAGCCCGTGCAAAGCTCAAGCTATCAGCGATTCGGTGTATTGTAGACCGAGTCTATTCAGGTCCGGTGACTAAAAATTAGAATTCAAATACGGCTGCTGACCCCGCTGATATTCAGAATTCGGACCGCTGATATTCCTAGCGGTCCGAATTTTTAATTCGGACCGCTAGAAATCCTAGCGGTTTGGGTAGAAATAAAAATCTGTTAAAAACCTGGTTATTTATATTAAAATATATTTTTTTTTGGATAAAAATAAAAATCACGGGGCAAAGAGCCAAGGGCGGTAATTTTGCATTGCCCAAATTTTGAATTTTCAGGCAGAAATAGAATGGTCTCCCTCCCAAGTCCCAAGTACGCTCCCATCCAAATCCAATATTCCAAACAGAATCTCCTGTGAACCCTTCCAATGCAACTGTAGGTGTTGAAAGTCACGGACAACTTACTAGCTATACCGATTCAAGCCCGATGAACAACGCCAACTTTAAGTATTCTGCTCTGCGCTAACCAGTAGGTGTTCGCACCTCATTCCCTAAAACTCAGTTTGTTCTTAGTTTTCATTACTCGACAACACGAATTTAGATGTAGGGAAGTCACAAAAGATCTAAGCTATTGTCTTTTCTGCGGAGAAGTCAGAAGACTAGGCGCCTCCCAGTTTTCAAACAAAAACCCTAACAGGGAATGGGAATGGGAATGGGTTTTTTTCTTCTGCTATTCATCCAACATAACACGGCCGTGTTATCTACCCGTGTACCGTTCGATTAGTGTAACTACAATACAGACTGTCCATTTTATATCCGACGGTTTAAAGGTACATGTCTAAACACCTGCTCTTTTATCTAACTCGAATTGAATAACAGAAGATAAGATGGACCTACCGAGAACTTTCAAAAACCCATACAGATCTCTCATCTCATCTCATCTCATCTCCGTTGGTAACTTGAAAGAATAATAAAGCAAGCAGCAGCTCCATGCTCTTCTTACCTTATTTAGATTTCTTGTGTTCTTGCTGCGGCGACTGGCGTTAGTTCGTTCTCCACGGCTGAATCTTGAGGTGTGTTTCTCTTTCTAGTTTCAAGATATCCCCCCATTTTTATTCTTGATTTTTCAGCTTTAATGAACAACTAATATGACCCTAGTTTTAGTTTGAATTTGTACAAGATTAGCTCCATTACTGTGTTTCCTATTTCTTCCTAATTTCATTCTGTTAATTTGACCGTGCTTGGGTCTTGATAGGAAAAATGAATGTGTTTCAGGCCTTTATTTTGCTTGGTGGATACTGAATTTCACACAGGAATAAATTAATCCAAGCAATTCCGACTTATGCACCAAAATCTTGAAACATTTTTTAGGCTGTTCTTTACTCAATAGCATTGGCAACTGTGGGCTTGCTCTTAAATTCTTTTACGGGCGACTTCATCTTGTCTTGATTTCATGTTTCTCAACTTAAAAACAAATACCTTATGATAATTAGTACCCTTCCAAAGGAAGCAGATTTTAAATGTGAAACTTCCATGTTCTACAGTTATGAGTTAATTGAAAAGTTCCTGCAAAGGAAGAAGAAATACAAAATTAGTCCTTTGCTGGAACACTGGCTGTTACAAGCTGGTACCATCCTGTATAAGCACAATATTGCATTTACCAAAAACCTTTCTATAAAGTATCTGCCGATATATTTTTTTTTTTTTTCTTGTTAGTAGTGCCTTGTGTAATCCTTTTCACCAGCATTTCTTTCTAGGAAATCAACTCAACAGAGTTTTCATATTTAAATGTTGCCCGTCCTTTTTCAGATCTCGACCTTCGCTCCAAAAGGAAACCCTGATGGGCCGGAGTCTCAGCCCCTTGCTCCGTCAAGAGCTTGCTAATCTTGACAAGGATACTGACAGCCGGCAGTCAGCCATGAAAGCCCTAACATCATATGCCAAACACCTTGACACCAATAACATACCCCAATTCCTTGCTGAGGTCTCTGACAAGCAGGTTCCAACAACCACCCCGTCAGGTGAGTTCACCATCTCCCTTTACGAGGTACTTGCTCGTGTCCATGGAAAGAACATAGTTCCGCAAATTGAGAACATCATGTGTACCATCATGTGCACCCTCTCCTCTAGTGGAGGTTCCTTTCCTCTCCACCAAGCCTGCTCAAAAGTAGTACCGGCAGTTGCCCGGTATGGTATGGACTCATCCACACCTGATGAGGAAAAAACAAGGATCATAGGTTCACTTTGCAAGCCCTTGTGTGATTCTCTGATGGGCCCACAAGAGAGCAGTGCATCGGGATCTGCGCTGTGCCTGAAAGCTCTTATTGAATCAAATAATTGGAAGTTTGCCTCTAGTGAGATGGTCAATGAGGTGTGCTTAAAAGTTGCTGGTGCTTTGCATGAAAAATCGACTCAGTCAAATGCCCACATGGGTCTGGTGATGGCTCTGGTGAAGCATAACGGGTTGACAGCGGAAGCCTATGCCCGGTCTCTGGTTCGGTCTGGGCTGCGGATCCTGGAAGATGGATCCAATAGAAGTTCACAGAAGAGGTTGTCGGCGATTCAAATGATAAACTTTTTGATGAAGTTTGTTGATCCGAGAAGCATACAATCTGAGCTTGAAAAAGTAGTTGAAATTATGGAGCGGTGTCAGAATGACCGCATGCCATTTGTTCGTGGGGCAGCCTTTGAGGCGTCCCAGACTGCTAAAAGTATCTCGGGCCAGAAAGGGTCGAGGCATGAAGTTAGTTTGAGCCCGATTTCAAATGCAAGCTTCAAGAGCAAAAACAAGAGCCCATCTAGGAGCCCAAATTTAACAGGTCCGGTAAAAAAGATTAGTGGGTTCACCTCTCCTGAGTCCCAAGTCGTGGAATCTTCTATTAAGTATGATGGATCGTTTGATTCACCCGTTTCATCAGTTGGCCAGTGTTCTACTAATTTTGGGTATAACAAGAGGAGCAGTAGGAGGTTATGGAATAGAGAGAATAGTAGTGAGAATAGTAGTGTAGATGTGTCCCTAAAGGATGGATTGTTTCTCAGGGGATGCTTATCAAATGTCCCTGATGAGACTGAGAAATTCAGGAATAAAGACTCGATGCAAAGTGACACGGATCAGACAGCATCTTTCTCTGGTTTTACAATGATTTGCCCAAAAAGCGGTACAGTGGTTGAGAATACCCCTAGCCCTCAGGTACATTTTATTGCCTTTCTTGTTTTAAAATAGCTTCTATGATGTGTTTATGTAAGTGTATATAATATTTTAGATTAAATACCCTAAACTAAAGTTCAACAGATCTTAACCAGCATTAGTGATGATTTTTAATACTCTACTGAGGCTCCTCTCTGGTACTTGGGGTGTTGTACTGACATGTTCTGTATGAGTACCAAATGGTCCTGCTACTTTGGAACTCTTGTCAAACATTACAATTTCAAATACTGGATCGATCTGGAACTGTATGTTCCTTTGTAGTTTTCCAGATTACTTCTTTCCTGTTTTAAATTGAATGGAGCTCTAACTCATAATTGATAAAATCCTATTTATGCCAGAGGCAGGCATGGAATGACATGGATGAAATCAAGATATATTCGACCCCTAGGAAGCTGTTTCATTCTCTCCAAACTTCCAGTGAAACAAGCCCGAAATGTGCAAGTACAAACATAGCTTCAAATGGAGATATTCAATCTGGAAACTTGGATGGCAAAGCTGAAGAGAGAAAGGAGTCTGAAAATTCAGTAATAACTAGCAGCAAAGAATGTGAAGATGACCTAGATGGAAATGAATCTGTCTTTTCTACAAGTGATGTCATTGAAAAAAATGCATACCGAATGCCTTGTGAACCTGAGAAAGGAGAAAACAGTATTGCAGAGAATGTCAGGGTTGTCAAGGACGTCAAACCGAGAAAAAGTCTGAAAGGGTGGTTTGGTTTTGGGTTAAGTGTGATCTTATTCTTTATTGCAGTCGTCATTCTGTGGATGTCGTTTGAGGACGACAGCCATGTTGTACCTTATGGTTTGGTCCCGACATGAAAAGTTGGTACCAAAAATGTAGCTCTGAATTAAATTAGGTTAAAATTTATGTTTGGTTGTTGGCCTTGTTGAAAGAGAGAAGGTCAATATTGTGTTGATTGACGGTGATTTGATTTTCTTTAGTGGTTGTTTAGGATGTGGAATACTTCTAGTTAAGTATAATTTTTTTTATTAAGCTGTTTTTCCTGGTGAAAGCTAGAGCACTGCGTGATCAATTTCCAATTTTCAGTGAAATGCTATTGGTTAATTAGTCTCCATGTCTAACTTGAGATTCGTAAACATATTTTACGGGGCTGTTCAAGCTGAACTGAACCCACTCAAACCCTGCGCTTTATATGATGATTATATGATGAGTTTAAATATGTAACTCTGGACTGTCAACGAGCTGAGCCGAGTTTGAGTTGGACAAAAAAAAAACCACTTGAACTCCGAGTCTGAGTCGAGGTTGCTTTTAGCCGAGCCAAATTGAACTAGCTCATTAACAACTCATTGGTGGTGTGATCCACACCCAAACCAAAGATTTTCATTGACTTAATGTTGTGAGTCATTCAAAATCATGAGCTGGAAAAGGATTTCACCTTCTAGAAATGAGTTTCATCCTTTCATGATAAGCACAGAGAAATAGTAAAATACATATAGTATAATATATATTATTTATATCCAAACAATAAATATATACCATATAGTATAATGAGGAGGGATCAAGTTACAACAAAGTTACAACAACTATTTTTTTCATTTTCAAAGTTCAAATCGTCGATCCAAACCATTCAACATGATCTCCACAATAAAATGTGCTTGCAGATCAAATTTTACATTTTTTTGAATTTTTTTACTATTTATTAAGTATTTTACAAAAAATAGTCATATTCAGACCATTGAATTTTGTACCCATCTTAATAAATAGTAAAAAAATTCAAAAAAATGTAAAATTTGATCTGCAAGCACATTTTATTTAGATAATCATGTTGAACGGTTTGGATCGACGATTTGGACTTTGAAAATGAAAAAAATAGTTGTTGCAACTTGATCCCTCCTCTAGTATAATATATATTATAAAATATTTATGTATATTATCTATAAATATCCAATATCCAATATGTACATATCCGTCTCATATTCAATCCGTATCTGTATCTGAAAAATAAAAGTGGATACGGATATGGTTTTACCACGATCCATTTGCACCCCTAGTTTGAACTCACTAATAACAACTAAACAAGTCGTGCCAGAATCATGCACGCTAATTACAAGATTTTTCAAGCCAATCTAGCACGAACCACGAGCTAAGTTTTTTAGTTTTCTTCGTTATTTTGCGATGCTATGCAAATTGTTGCTTCATTAATCTAAAAGGATGTTGTACCTACTCCAATATCAAGCTCTGCATTTTCAGATAAGCATCTGCTATAGTTACTTGCAACATTGCAAAACACCCAACAAGAAAAAGGGATCAATCCTTCAGTTTATATATAAAAAATATTAAGCGTCAACTGTATTTTGAAGAACTCGTGGTGCTGTACACAAATTCTCCAACTTTCCTGAAGACTTCTCATACAGTAGCAAACTAGCAATACCAATCCAAATCATGCTTAATTCAAAATTTTGAACAACAAACCTCATTATCTCAGCACTAAGCTCCTAGTGGGGAAGTGGATAACAATTTCCCTTGTCATATTATGTATACCAACAATAGGCTAACTGCATTACAGAAATTGCTAAGGCTACCACAAACTTTGATTAAATAAAATTCTCATAATACATCAAGTATCTAGAAAACACCAGTCAGATCAGACACCGACAAAATTTCAAAACAAAAACCCAAGATGCACTACTACATAACTTCAACCCCCCTCAACAACACAAAAATGCAATTATTGAGAATGCAACATGGCCTGTGGAAAAACTAATCCTCATCCATGCCAGCACCAGCAGGACGATCTCCTCTCCTTGGACCACCTGCTGGCTTTGCCATTATAATCTGCATCACAGAATATTAACAACATCAAAATAAAAGAAAAAACAATGTGTATATCAACAAAAATGCCATTTCAATCGAAGAGGAAAATTTCTGACCTGGTCAACACGCAGTACAGTGCATGCAGCATCAGCAGCATATTTGAGAGCAAAGAATCTATTCAATGGGACAAAATAAAAAAATTTCACTTTAATCATAATATCTGGTGGTAGGGATACAACTTCAATGTTCAAACTTTAACAAAATCGTATGGCATTACATTACTCCCAACTTTTGGATGATATTATCATAATTGTAACAACAACACATAAAGAGGTAGGGAGAATGTCCTTGCTTTTTCTCTAGCATGTTATGTTTTCTTCACAGTTATCTTTGGGGAACAAAACAAATTAACTTAATAACTCGGAATACAATACTCACTTGGTGACATAGAGGTCCCAGATTTTCATTTCTGATACATCATTGCAAACCCCATTCTCCAAGTCAATTCCAACTTTAGTTTTGCCAGCAGCATGCTCAGCATATAATGACGAAATTATTTCCATGGCATTGAGCCCCGCATTTTCAGATAGGGTTCTTGGGATCATTTCGAAGCTCTCTGAGAATTTTGCAATAGCATACTGGTCCAATCTGAAACAAGAATAAAGAAAAATGAAACATAAAGAGAAGTGCCAATGAACAAAAAGGTACTATTGACAATATACATAAATTTGTATGTGAAACCCCTTGCAGACGGAGGACAACCACATATATTTCTCCACTTAAAATTCTAAATGGTACATAACAATTCTATTTATGCAAGTGAGCAATAATAATGCGTTAGTAGGCAATAATGTGTTTTAAATCTGTTAATAGTTTGAGATATGGAGGACAACCACATATTATATTTTGCAATAAAAAGAATTTTGCCCTTCAATGATAAATCCGAGCTAACAAAGAGATCACATACCCAGTCTCCTTCAGTGAGAACTCCTTCAGCTTCTTCGCCAATTCAATTTCAGTGGCAGCAGCACCAGGAACTATGCGGCTGTCCCGGCACATAGCCTGATAAAAAAAAAGACATATTAGATGGAAATATTCAAACCAAACAAAAAAAGAAACAAAACAAAAGCAAACAGGTAGAAAAAAAGGATATCAATGAGAGCAAAACTCAAGCAGAAAAGACCTTGTATGTATTGACACCATCATCAACTGCTCTCTCAAGATCATCTAATATACTGTCAGTGCTACCTCGCAAAACTACTGTTGCTACAGAGTTCCCACCTTCTTCATTCTTTACAACAGTAACCTGACAAAATAATAAAATGTAAATAAAATACAAATGAAAAGAAAAATTAATTCAGCTTGGAGAGCATTTCTGTTAAAAAAACAACTTAATAAAATTAACATACACGAGCACCGCCTATTTCTTCAACTGAAACAGAATCAGCGTAGCCCAATTCATCAGGATTTGGTTGGCTGAGCTTCAACTGTTTCAATTTCAATTCATGTTAAAAATAGAGTAACACTTAACAAAAGGGGGAGAGATTACACCTGAAGCTTATTACCAGAGCTACAGCACCGGTTGTACGGCAAAACCTCCTCAATTCAAATTTCGAGGTAATCTTCAAAACCATGAGTCTGCAAATATAACAAGTTTAAACAAAATTAATCCACCAGAAAAGCCAGAGTCTTTAACTTCATAATGGGTAAATGCAAAAAGAGACAAAAGCCAGTTTGTCTGATGGACCATGGTTATGACTAATCACAAATGTAATATCTTCATGTCAACACCTGCTTGCTTAAAATTGAGCTTTATGTGCTCATTTCCTTCCTATATGCTATAATTCAACTTTCTATATACCAACTTCAAAGTAAAGATTAAAGAACCTGATTTGTTTTGTTTAGTTTATTAAAGAACCACATTTTAAGCATGAACATCAATTAACACCAATAATAGATCCTCACTTGTAACGCTCACAGAAATGCAATGCCATGTCACCAACTGCAGCTCCACTGACAATCACCTTGGCACCAGAATCAGAAATTGCTTTAATGAGCTCCTCTACTTTTGCTTCCTCTGTCTTTGCATAGTTCTCTAGCTGCTCAGCAGTGTGAATAAGAACCGTTCCCTTTGTTTCAGTTGCTGATGTATCGACACCTCCAACAAACACAGCAATCTAATAAATAAGGAATAAGAATTCAAAATTATTCATGTATTTGAGGCATGTGAGAGCATGTAATGAATAACAAGTCAAAGACAGATAACTATAGACTACTATTAAACATGAGATGTTTCAATTACAATAATAGTAATATATCTAACAGCATTTAGAAACAGATCAAAAGGTGTGGGCATGCTTAATTTTTAAGAAAAGCAAATGGTTCCAAGCATTCAAGAATTAGTCATGTACAAAACATACTATTTAAAAATAGTACAAAGGAAATGGTCCCATGCTATCAAGTAATCAGTGTAATAATCATATTTTTCAATATAGAGCTTTAGCTTTTATAAAATGTAAGCAAATGAAATACACCAACTACACCCTCATTAAACAAATAAAAACAAGGGTACAAAGTATTACATTACCTTTGTTTTTTCAGCCCTCTTGATGCTGCCAATGGCATCATTTTTCAAAACCATACCACGGACCACTGTGGAGTTGTGCAAACCACCTCCAAGCAGTTTTGCAACCCGTACATTATCAACGTTAAAGTTTGCAGGATTTTTCGGGCAAACTTGTATACAAGCCTGATGAATGAAAGGGCATATCAGTCCACAAATCAACAAAAATAAAAGGGAACTATTTCATGCATGATAGAAAAACTAAGCAATTAAGCAGAAAAAAAAAGATTCATACAAGTATCTAAAGACTAATTTTTGTCAAAAAAAATGCCCAAACAATGGAGAATAAGTAGTAGATTGGATACTGTTGCGAATCAATAAAAATAATCCTGAAGGTGATGTTTCATTGTACTACATGGTAATGCAAGATTTTTATGTTGTATCATAGTTATAAAGACAATTGGGGTTCATTACGCTTAATTTGCCGAAATATAAGAAATGACAGCAGTTTTAATATTGGGGTGCCATACATCAGCAATAAGAGGGCATAAAATATCCTCTTGACCAAACTGCTTGCTTGCAACAGCAGCTCTCATGCGCAAGACAACTTCATCTTTGTTTTTGACATCCATTGATTCAGATCCCTTCTCCACCAACTCGTCTAAGACTTCAATAGCCTGTTCAATTTCAGGAAAGATAATTAAATACAGGGGTAAGAAGTCGGCCATACAAGACCGAGCATGCCAGTACAGTACAATTGCAGTACCTGTTCAGCATCCATACCATGATAAGATATGGTGCAGTACAGTACAACAGTATCATATAATTTAATTATTTCAAAGGATAATATTGAAACTGAACAAAAGGGAAAAGACGCAAATGGAAGGCAATCTTTCCCTTTATATTCCACCAAATAAAACTATAAAGGCTTGAGAACTATCTTTAAGGTAGCAGGGCTCAAGTGCTTAGATTTTTTTTCCACTTATTTTCTCTCTCACAGTAAGCTCACAAAATGGTTGACAAAGTTCCTTGATAAAAACTCAAAAGCAAGTATTAGCAAAAATGTTCCCAAAAAAATTCTCAGAAAAAATTGTATACAAATGTAGCACCTTATTGATGGATTTGTTGTAGCCACTAATAATCTCACTTGGATGGAGACCCATCCGAATAAGCTCCTCGGCCTTCTCAAGTAGTTCACCAGCAAAAGATATAGTGAGATTGGCACCATCACCAATCTCCTCCTGCTGAGCTCGGCTGGCCAAAACCAAGAGTTTAGCAGCCGGGTGTTGCACCTCGAGCTCATTTACGATTGTGGCAGCATCATTGGTCACAAAGAGCTTGTCAAGGTGGTTTATCACCATCTTATTCATCCCTATATGTCATGACATTTATGAGAACTCCCAAAATTGTCCATTCTCTAACAAAGTTCTTGATGTGACGGAATACAGTTATTATAAAAAAGTTAATAGTATATAGAGGTCACTATCAAAAATCATATAACAATTGCTAGGTTATTCTTCTGTTAATGACCATTGTTAGGATATTCTTCTGTTGGGAGAATGAAACGGTAGGCTGGCTGAGTGTAAAGGTGTGTGGAGAGCAAAAGATGTCGAGCATCAGTAATGTCTCATTGACAATGCAAAACAATGTGATGTGCTATTGACAATATTGGCAAATTCGATCTTAGGTCTAGGAACCATAACCTTAACTTTACTGATATGCATTAGTAAATGTTTTATTTCTCAAAACTTGGGCTTCTCTATCATAGAAGTTTGGAGGCGAATGCAGGAAAGGTTTTGTAGGCATTTTTTGAAAAAATACAAAATGTGCATTGTTGCCGAAATGCCTAATTAACACATACACTCAAGTTCTGCAATGTTAAAAAATCATACGAAAATGAAAAAAAAAATATTCCCATGAACCTTAAAAATACCTCACTCATTGATTCCCTTTCTGTAGTGTGTTTTTCACTCACTAGAAGCAAGCTAGAAAACTATGATCTACCGTTCAATAAAATTAAAAACTAACTATGCGCTTGCTCATGAAACGAAATGTTAGCATCATCCAACCACCGCATCAGAATCAAACATTAGAAGAGGGAACTCATTAAGTTAATACTCACCATTAGGCCCAAGAGAAGTGCGAGTAATCGCACTAAGCTCCTTACACGCCTCAATGTTCTTCACAACAGCCTCGTCAAGTCCAGAAAGGTGCTTGTGCCCCTCTTTGAGCATCGATTGGATCCCGTACGGCTGCATCTGAAACCCCATCTTGCTCTTATGGAACTTGATACAACGAGTAATGAGATCGACAATAAAAACAGAGAAACAAGTTTAAATCACAGGATCTCAAAGCGAGAAAGAGAGAGGACTGAGGAGAGAGAGAAGCCGGTAAACCCTAGCGAAGGAGCGAAGAAAGAAAAACCTAGAACTTTCGAACCGGAGCTCAATTTAGGCCCATTAACCCGTAAAACAAAGCTCGTCCGGCCCATTATTTAGTTGGACTGCAATTTTACAGCCCTTTTATTTGGGCCTCTATGTAGAGTGCAAAATTGGCATCAAAGTCGCATGAACTCATGCTTCGTAAAATCTACTATATTATTTTTATTTTTATTACTTACTATAAACGAAATAGCATAAGAAATAGATTTCAGTAAAAATTGAAATAACTAAAATTTAGATCAAGTCATGCTCAAATAATCTCTCTTTTAGAAAACTATATCCGTTTTTGTTGACCGGCTAGCCCGATTCAAATAGTCTATGCACAGAGACAGAGGTAGGCTAATAACCCGAACAACAAAGACACAACTGTAGCAATTGGCACTAATGCAGATTGAACCGATCCGGATTTGGTGCCATGATCAGACGATGATCCAGAATGAGAGCCAGATGGACCATCAGCAGAGTCGAGCCCTGGAGCAGGTGCCGGTGCCATTGGAGGTGGCGGAGGAGCAAGTTGCACATTAAATTTGCACGACCCGGTAGAAGGATCCTTGGTGGTCAATGTTGCAAGACCGTCAAAATGACAACTTGCATTTTGCTGATTGAAATTTTGGAAGTAGCTGTTAAATGCGTAAGATGCTTGGCCGAGGTCGTTCAGGCTACTGCAGCTCGATCCATTGCCAAGTGAAGTGCAGTCGGCATTTTGGCAAGCATAATCTGCGTTTTCTTCCAGAGCAGTCTTATTTGTGACACTAGGATTTACTACACACCATTGCTTTGCCAAGTACTTGACATCTGTTGCCCCAACAAGGGTGTTCTGGCCTCCTTTGCCGGTGATATCCAAATCAAACTTGGGCTGGCCATCGTAGGAAAAGATGCCCCAGTGGCGCTCGAAATCACCTGGCAAGATGCTCTTACCTTCTTCATCAATCAAACCAAAGAGGTATACATTCATCTGGTCATTAGGCCTGAGCGGTGTGCCTTTTTTGGCTGCAAGGTGCTTCACCAACCCTTTGTAAAACTTTTGCGCAAGCGTCACATTTGCATTACTATCGCCGTCAGTTGGCCAGCCAATCTCTCCTACGATAATCGGCATGTCCTTGTAACCGGCTTTATTTAAGACCGAGGCCAAGGTGTCATAATTTGCATCGAGAACGTTTGTGTAGGCTGCGCCTTTGTCCATTAGAGGGTTGGGGTTTCCGTCAAAGAAGGCATAGTCTACCGGGAACTTTCCCTTGCCATAGTAGAGACTGAGGAACGGGTAGATGTTGACAGTGAATGGCGCACTATTGTTGTGGTAGAACGCAACGATCTGGTCCATCAGATCAGCAATGTCATCACGCCAGACACCTGCATAGATATCGTTCAGTTTAATTCATCATTTAAAATGAATGGTTTGTAGTCCACATGCATAGATTTATATTTCTTTTGCAGCACCTGCACATTTTTACTATGTTAACATTCATGAATGTCTCTTTTTCTTTTTTAGTGAGGTAATTCCTTGTATACACTAGCATATCAGTGATTGTACCCCTAACGAATCTCTGGCTATATAGGGATGTCAAAATTAATGCATGTGAGAGGGACTATATATTATTACTAAAGGTCAAGTTCTCGGACCAAATTTTAACTTAAATTAATATTGCATTTGTTTTTGCATATTTTGAAAGTTTATCAGATTTTAAGAATACCAGCTGAAGGAACAGGATTGTCGTCAGGAGAGTAGTAGACATCAGCATTGATTGGGATGGTTGCCTTGATGTGGTTGTAGTTTGCAGCATTGAGGGCATTTTGGATATTTTTCAGTGCAGGGAAGGTGACATTGTCGAACGTGCCATTGTAGTCTTTCAGGAACGGCTCGTTACCAACAGCAACATAACTGAGAGCAGACAATACATGAAGCAGTTTTTCAGAATTCTAGATGGTACTTTTGATACAAATAAGCAGAGAAAAGTACAAGACATATGGTATGTGCAAAAATCTGCATCATCATTAGCTAATTTCAATGAATTGCCAGCATTATCCCTGAAACTTTTTTCTCTGTGCAAGTGTGCATCTCCACTCCATAAATGGCTAAACCTAATTTCATTTATTCTTTAAGGTCCATTTATTTATATTTTCAGAAGACTATTTATACAAGTCATAGCTTTAAGAGAGGAATTCAAATCATTTTGCAAAAAAAAAAAAAAAAAAAAAAGGTATGTAATGTTTATATGTCATTGTTCCAAAAATTCTATCAGGAAATGAATCCCTGTTTATGCACTATCTCTCCCAGTAAAAAATTTAACCGTGTAAATTATACTCTTCTTATTTTTAGTATGTGGAGATATACTCATGCTCAAAACATCCTATTCTATAAGGAGGTAAAATACCACATTAATGTGCTCTCTTTCAGGAAATAAGAAATAATTACCGAGTAAATTACTTACGCAATGTTAACCCCTCCTTTGAGGTCAAGATAACGAGTCAAGTTCACCTTGACCCACTCCTTGGCCGAATCTAAGCTGCCCATCTCGGCCAATTGGCCATTTGAAAGAGTGACCATGACCTCGATGTCCGTGCCTGCTAGCGCCGTCAAAATTTCATGGTCAACATCAAAAAGCTTGAGCTTCTTTATGCCGTTGTCTCTCAGCAACTGAACCATCGTCTCCGTCGGCAATGGATGGAACGTCACCGTGCCCCAATTTACCCCCAATCCAGCAACAGCACTCAAACCTGAGCTGTCAGTAGATGCAGCTGGGCCGGCAGCAGCTGCTGCTGGGGCTGCGGCAGTTGGGTTGCTGGCAGCTACATCTCTTGCCCCACATGGGACCGAAAGGCCCAAAATGAGTAGGATGATATTCACCAAAATCTTGGCATCCTCCATATTTTTGTTTATCTAGCACATGAAAAATGCACAATTAGTTAAAAAGGTATCAAAAGAGGAGCTCAATCTAGTTATTCAGCTTTAAAATTTTTGTTAGTGATGGAAATTTTTGCCTTCTGAAGGCAAAATGTGTTCAAGAAAGAAAGATGGAGAAAAGGAGAGATCAATAATATATCCTTGCACGTACCTTCTATGATAACTCAACTAAAGAAGTTTCTTTTAAAGAATTTCCTTCTCCGTCCTCCCTATAATCAATCGAAACAAAGGGAAACGAAAAGGAAAAAGGAAATGTACTGATATCAACTGACAATAATAGATATAAATAGGTAGTTTAGTTAGAATCTGAATCTTTTGTGCTGTTGGTTGCTAGGTTAAATTTGGAAAAAAATAGGTGGAAACAATGTGGTGATGAGAAGTACGCTTTTGCGGTCATAACAGAAACGGTAACTCGCGTTGACAAATTGGTTGGTTTGGAGAAACTAGGACTATTTCTTGTTCTGAAAGTATACACGCTTTTCCTGTTGTAGAATGTATACAGCATGATACATGCTGGTATATTATACGTAGGAACCAGACATTGTTAGGTTATTTGGATGTTTTACAGATCAATATTCTGAATAGACAACTTAATTTGTTTGGACTCTTAGAGCGTATGAGAAATGTTCAATAGCCAGATTTTGCCTCGTTTCTGTCAAGCTCAGGTAGGAAAAGTTAATTAAAACCGTTTGGCCCATTATATATGTACCAGTGCCAAGTTGGCACTGAATCCAGCTGATATGTCAGACAGAGTCACCTTAGAACCTAGCCCAAGCACTCATAAAGATCAGCATGCCTATACAGTAATGATAAAATTTTCATTTGTTTCTGAACTAATAGGTCACAAAATTCATATTACATAAGTTGCATTGATTCATAAGGTAGGGAACACTGATGTCCAGCTTTCCATTACTAAAAATGTCCTACAGTTAGGCAGCAGCAAACCAGTGTGCTTTTACCAAGTAAAATTGTACTATATATAGCCAGTTTCCATTTTTTAGCCGAAATCAGAAAATCTTGAAAGCTGAAAGATCTTATTTAATTGTGAACAAGTAAAATTGTATTAGCACTAAAAAGGCCGAATGTGAAACATATTAATTCAGACCCATGATTACTAAATTAGCCCAAACTCTCATTGATTGTGCCTAGATTTGAAAAATAGCTAGAAGAGAATATCTAAATTTTTTTGAAAGGCACTCTGATCAATGTAATAAACATGCATGTACATCTTATCTAGTTTGTATATTGAAACAAGAAATTAATATTTTAATTCAGAAGTAATATGATCATGCGACCAATTTCTCCTTTCAACCGTTAATTAATGGTGATCAAATACCCTACTTAATTTTATTGAGTGCTAAGTTTATACAAATTACTTAATTTGCATGTGCAAAAGTTTATGTGATGTACATGTGATATATATTTTCTGAAAAAATGCAAATAATAATATTAATTAGCACCACAAAATATCACACAAATGTGTCTATATATAGTATATCACCAAAATTTGTCTATAGTAAATCTTCTTTTTTTTTGGTAATGCATGGAGAAAAAGAAATGTTGAATGGAGAGAGACTTAGAGATAGAGAGAGCACATAAAGCCATAAGCTAATTAATTCTCCTACTTGCAAAAATGTGTTCTGTAATTATTGGGTGGCATTGGCAAATAAGCTGGCGATAAAATCTCCAGGCAATTATTTATTAGTTTTTTTTTTTGAAATGGTTGATAGAGAGTAGAGACTACCAAGTTTAAATTAAGTAAATCTCCAGGCAATTATATATTCATGGGACATATTGCCAACAAGACGACCGTGTAGCATTTGTATATACCTTTTCGTTGCCTTATTACAATTAATTAAAGGAGGAAAGGAACTAAGGAAGGAATTGAAACTCATCACTGCACCGAATTGTTACAAAAAACAAAACAATGGAAATGAGTGATTTCTTGCCAAATTTGCATATATAAATTCAAGATAATTATCAATGCATTCTTTAAATTTACGATTATGAATATTATATTTAATGCTAGCTAGTTACGTTCTATATATATTTTTAAATAGTAGATTTTATTTGAGAAGAGTCACTTCCAATGATGAGCAATAAATTAATAATGGCAAAGAAAAGATGAAGCTAGCACTGAATTAGCAAATTAAGCTGAAATTAAGGAAATTAATAACTGAATTAAAAATGACAAATCATCAATCAACGGTCCTAAATGAACCCAACTGATTAATATTGAAAGGATACATTCGATCAATTAAGTAAATAGATGAAGATAATATAAACACATGCAGATCGAGATAAGAGAAGATATATAGAAGGGGAAAGATAGAAAGAGAAGACTCCTAGCAAGAGCACAAATAGAGAGAAAGCGCGCGTTCTAATATTAGCTCCTAATTAAATCTCCAACTCGATCGATGGATCAAATCCTTGATTTAAAGTTTGCTATCAAATCCAAGATCTGATGAGTTGATTGGGTTTCAACATGCTCCACCCCATAAATCACCTCTTTAATATTTATAGCAATTCTGCACACATCCTCCGCCACATCGTATTTTCCCATTTTTATCATCATCTTAGCCCTAGTTTCCAAAATAACAGCACGTAGTGTCACTATATCACGATGAATTGACGGCTCAGATTCGATGACAGATTGGCTTTTCCCACTCATGAATAGAAGAGACATATAATTGTTCTTCCTTGAGGCCTCAGCCTCATTTAAAAGAGACTTCTCTAATGATTCCAGCCTTCGGGTGGCCACCCGCAAAATCTCCATAACAGCACTGCACAAGGATAGTTCATTGAGGCTATATGTGACAATAGGAATTACTAACCGCTTGATGAAGATTAACATATCATGTGGACCCAAATCAATCGATACGGATACGGCAGGGTGGTACAATCCAAACTTGAGTACCAAGAAACACGCTGCCCACGCATGATCACTGCATGCTGGTAAAAACCCTTCATTGATAATTGCCTCAACAAACCAGCTACCTGGCTGTACATTACTCCTCTTTCGCGCGTACAGTTTGAAAATGTCATGGAAATATACAAGTCCAGGACGGGTCCCGCTCCTCGCGATCCCGAGCCGCATGAGCATAGACAGCACTTCTGCTTCCTTGCCTTCTGCATTCAATGCTCCCATACATGGTAGTGATAATAACATGCTGTCACGCAACTTTTTCCAAATATTGGAGTTGGAATTCAAAGTGTCTCCCCATGTCGCATATGCTAGCATGCCGACTGGTATCGGAGATGGTCCGAACCAAGTGCTCACCTCAACCATTTTCAATGCCAGATTATTTTTTGTGCTTTTGTAAAATTGGTTACAGAGAGAGAAACACACGTCTAGGAGTTGGACGAGAAAAGGGTTGTACTGGAAAACGGGGTCCTCTTTCGGGGTATATGAAATCTCAGCAAGCATTGCATTGTCTATTAACTCCAAGAGGGTTTGTGCATCAATTGTGAGGTGTGATAAGATCGCACGGACAAGCACGAGCCCGAATGGGAGCTGCCTAAGTTTCTCTTGTATGATCTTTAAAGCACCATTATCTTCATTTCTTAGGCCTAGAGAACTCTCTCCTTTTAGTAAAACCATGGCCTCAGAAAAAGATGGATATGGAAGCTTAAATTGCATGATGTTAAGAATTTTCGGCAAACGAGTGGAGATTAACACATGGGTCTGGCCAGTGAAAGCGGGAAGAAGATCTGATATGGATCTCCCATCCCAAAAATCCCTCTCCATCTCTAGATTATCGATCACCATTAGGTACGGTATATCTCTTGTGAATTCTTTACACACTTTACCGATCGCCTCCTCTTCTATATTATTGCTAACACCAGACCCGTTATCTATACCGGCTTCGATACCTAGTGGACCCGACAGCTTCATGTAATTCTCCCTCAGGAACCTTGCCTCACCACCAACCCAGAACACAGCCTTGTACCTCTGCGAGTGCCGGTATGCAAATTCGAGCAAGAGCTCTGTTTTACCAATACCGGTTTCTCCGGTTACACAAACAATACCTCTATCATAAGACCCTTTTCCGGCAATGTTACAACTCATTTGTTCTTCTTCTTGTTCTTCATTTTTCAAGGGCATCTTCCCCTTTTCTTTTTCTCTTTCGTTTTTCTCTATTTCTAAACCCATAAGTTCTTCTGTATCATGCCCTTCAACGTAACCGAATAGAATAAACTCTAGTTCTCGCAATTCTTGTTTGCGACCGATAAAGTTGTCGTTGCGAGGAAACGGTAACTCATGCAAGTCCGATTCAAACCATTTTTGGATTGATTCAATAATGTTTCGCTTGCCCAATCTTTTTCCAATAAAAGCTACTGCGTTTAATATACAATCCCTCAAATTATTAGCGCCAGCCTCGAAATCCATATCAACTCTAGACAAACCATCCACAGCCTCTATCCAGTCTTCCTCTCTCCCCCCGTAATCCCTCCAAAGCTCGCCGCCAAACCGGCTCCACAAATCCCCTTTTCTTTGAATTACATCAAGGGAAACACAATTATCCCTTGTCAGGCCCACAAAAATTGGCACGAGCTTTTTATTTCGGGAAAAAAGAAGCATCTCCTCCGTACCAAAAGCACTTGATAAGGTTGGAATTGTGACCACCACAATACCCACCGGTGCCACATCCATAGCCACTCTAGCGGCACAGTGCGAGATCGCATCCTTGTTCCTGTTTCGATCGACAGAGAAGACCGAAGCGCCGAGCATTTCTAGCTCGGCCGTCAGCCATTTCACGAGCCGACGGCTAAGAGGTGGGCCTAGCCGGTTGTGACCAATGTAAACGTCGCAGGATCGAGCCCGTGCCAGTGGAGTTGGCACGTCATGGCTTGGCGAATCTGATTCGATGTCAGGAGCCGTCGGATGCTGGCTGTAATTTTTGAGAGAAGGAATTTGCTCAATTGGTGCGGATTGGAGAGGTTCTTGAATATTGATTGATTTGAAATTCATGGAGGAAGAGTTGGCAGGTGTGAAATAATGGGGAGAGGAAGAAAAGGAATGATCCATGAATTAACTGGAGAAGGAAAGAAAGGTATTGAATAGGAAAAGAAGGAAATTTTTAGGGTTTAAAAGGAAGGAGATTATAAGGAATGATTATATAGCAGAGAATTTTGGAATGAAATATATAGAAACAAGTGCAAGTGGTGTTACCATTTAAGAGGAGAGAGAGAGAGATGCGTTATATATATATATAGCGGGAAAGTCTTTTATTGCACAAACTAAGTATTCGATGTTTGAAGCTGTAGTACAGTAGTAGTGAAGAAGAAGTAAATAAATAATTTGAAGCCTTAAATGAAGTCCACGATTACTTCATCTCCAGTTTTTTCTTAACTGGAGAGGAGGGGGTTTTTGGCTCAAGGCATATATAAATATAAATATAAATATAATAGCCTACTGGTTTGAAGAATTAAGTGCAGTCTCTCATCTCTGTCTGTGTGCGTGAATTTTCCTAAATGCAATTCCAATTTGAAGAATACTTGTTTTTGTGAGAAATTAATTATTATCTAAATTTGTTTTTGTGAGAAATTATTTATTTCTGCTCTTGCAGACTTGCACTGGCCACTGGAGACAACACCCTAGGCCTAGAGTTAGAAACTTATGTGGAAATGCGTGCTTATCCTTTTGTACAAATTAAAAAATAAATCATTTTGTACTGAATCTTTATCGATTCAGTGTGTTTTTTTTATTTAATTTTAAACATTAGATGGACAAGAGTTTGTGCAAGTAATTGAAACTAGCTAGGGGCATTTGAAATATCCATGCTGAGCTGGCATAATCAATGACTAGGAAGTAGGAAGGGCCCGTTAGGTTAGGCCGTTACCTCTTTCAGTTATAAAAATTTCGCATCTTTCATAGTGAATTAGTGATAGTGGAGCAGGAGCATCCAATTCCAAATTTCCAATCACAAATTAAATGAATTGGGAGTAAACTGTAGAAACTAAATATATACTTGATCAATTCACCCAAGTGCCAATTAAGTGGCAAGTGGAATAGGATGGAATGAAAATCCATGCCTTCTGTCCATATTTGTGACATTTATTTTCTTTTTAAAGAAAAAAAAAGGGGCAGTCAGACTGTCAGAGTCATTAATTAGTATATAATTTGAAGGTTATCTACCATTAAGTACAAAAAGATAAAATTATTGACAAGCCTTGTGTCATTTTTTAAAGTCCAGCTAGACATTACAATCTAACTTGTAGCCAAATCGGACACCAATTTTGAGTAAAATTATGCTCCGATTTCATTCAAGTATTAATTAGATTAGATGGTATTTATTTATATATATGTACAACACAACAATAGCAAGTCAAATTCATTAATTAGTACATGGTGCATAGATTATTATAAAATGCGAGACGGATCAAAGCAAATTAGACATGCCAATTTAATTAGAAAGAGGTTTGCAAACTTCCGCCAACAATTTTAATTTTTGCTCACTCAAGGTCGTGCAAGATTTGTGTGGCATGGTAATTATTTTCAAATTCTTATATTAGTACGCTATTAATTTTACAAAAGATTTACATCCAAATTTATGGACTTAAAATAAAAACTTTCTAATCGCCCAAAGCATGTTTATAAGATTTGCCATTTGTAATCTAACTTAGATCTATATTTAAATAATTGAAGGATTAATATTTAAATAATTATTTTTTTGCTGGCTATTTTGGATCCGACAAAAATATAAACACGATGGAGTTATATTGGAAGGCAAATGTGATCTTACTTATGGTCACTGTATAAGAGATGAGCTATGGTGAGACGTGGAGTAAAACAAGTTTGTACTCCACGCCATATTTTCATTTTGAAAATCCAAACAACCGATCCGAACCGCTCAACATGTTCTCTATATTGAAATGTGCTTGGAAACTAAATTTTACATTTTTTGAAAATTTTTTACTATTTATTAAGCCGCTTTGAAAATCGCTGATCCACTGTAAACAGTAAAAATTTCTGGACCACCGGATCAGCGATTTTCAAAGTGGCTTAATAAATAGTAAAAAAATTCCAAAAAATGTAAAATTTGGTCTCCAAGCACATTTCAATATAGAGAACATGTTGAGCGGTTCGGATCGATTGTTTGAATTTTCAAATGGAAATATAGTGCCATGGAGTAAAAACTTAGTTTTACTCCACGTCTCACCATAGCTCATCTCCACTGTATAATATATATATATATATATATGGCGAACTGCCATGAATGAAACACGAGATTAGCTTCAATATGCTCTACTTCACATGAAGTTGGACTAACAAGACTGATTCATTCGGCACAAGACAAATTCACAAGTCAAACATAGTTTTAGCAAAAACAAATTTTCCTTCCAAATTAATATAATATAATTCTTTCCACTGCCTTATAATGAAAATTTTCTAAAACAGAATCTCAGGATATAACTTAAAAAAGAAAAATAAAGCATTAAAGAAGAATAACTACTCATTAAAGGGAAAATAACAGGCTAGGCTACTCAGGAGATGCATAAATACACACATCGAAACCTCAAGTACAATACTGTTAATTCTCTCCAACTGAAACATGCTAACCCAGAAGAAAACAGACTACTCATAAGTATGGGAAAAACGGGTATGCGAATTCGAATATCTAGACTCTGGATACCTGGGCTTGTGTTGATTCCAATGGTTGTTTGTTCTGGGAGACGCCTGTCCCTGCCAGCGTCGCTTCTCTGAAGAATAAGGGGTCGAATAATCCCTTTCATAGCCAGAATTTTCATAGCTCCTGTCCTTTTGGCCAAAGATTTTGGGCTTGAACTTCTTTGATGAAGAAGATGGGAAGTCATCTCGAACCTCTAGCATCCCACCTTTTCTTCGTGATTTTGGAGGGGTACTAGTGCTTCCTTTTTTGTCATACTGCACGCCTTTTCTTTTCATACCCATCTTTCCTTCAGGTGCTGATCTAAACCCAAATTTCTCCTCTCTTTCTCGCATCGTTGATTTCTTGCTTTTTGGAGTTATTCCTAGTACAGATCTGACAATAGACTGAAAAGAAAAGTTTTTTCATATCAGAAAATATTTCACGAGTAAAATTTAACAGCTTATAGTTTCTCTTCTCTTCAATTGCAATGTGTAAGGGGTGGTAAAGGAAATAAAAAGTGTCTATAATAAGTTACCCTATTAGTAATTCTGCAGCCACGAGCAAAATGTCCTTCACCACCACACTTGTAGCATAAGATTGGAGTGACAACTGTCCCAGTTTCTCGTCTAGGCTTTGCACATCCCTATTATAAAAAAAAATCCAAACAACATAATTTTAAATACATGGGTAAAGAAGATGACTAAAACAGAATAAGTACAAAATTAGAATTCGGCAGCAACGCACAGCTCCAGTGTGACCCAATTCTGCACAATTGTAACATGAGACAACTTTTGTAGAACTATCTGACACAACTGCACAGCAAAGATGTCCTTCCTTTTTGCAGACATAGCATTGAATCTCCTGTAGAAGTCCATTTTTAGAAACAACTTAGAATATGTCCACATATTTCTAGTTGATGCCGCCAAAAAAAAATTAATATTCATTCAGGTTCCAATATTTAAATTAAGTACCCTAAACTTTTTCGATCTTAGCAAAATTCTTCGTGTTAATTTCACTAAACTAGAATATCAAAAAACAATTAATAAAAATTCTTCTTCTTTAGTTTGAATTTATTTTAAGGGAACCAAAGAAAAACAGGAACTTACTGGAGTTGTAGGCATAAGTGTCAAACTTTATTAAGACTATATGGCTGGATGGTGGACACTAATTTAATGGTACGATGCATGTCACAAGTATCTAAAAATTAGTTGCAAACATGAAAGTTATTTGCTAAACACCATCCCTCTAGAAGTTAGGGATAAAACATTTGAATTTGACAGTGATGTTTACTATTGAAGGAATAAAACAACAATCAAACTTGAGATCTTTTCATTACAAGGCGCGAGGTAGTTGAGGAACTATGCCATTACAACACAATTTTATAATAACAATAACAGGTATTGCAATCGTGGTAATTAGTAGTTTGGTACTGAGAAACTACCTTCATATCATCAGGTGGGTAGTTGCTTGCACACGAAAACATATCATGGCCCACGTCACAGCACTTTAGACAAACCTTTGAATCCTCAGATGCATTTTTGTTCTTTTCTGGGCATTCTTTTGCCTTGTGACCATTTTTTTTGCAAGTATAGCAGTATTGACCCTGCCAATGGAGTTAGATATTATCACAGATTAGACCAAGAAATTAGAAAGACTAATCTCAAAAGATAGGAATAACGCAAATCCAAAAAATATATCTGATTTTTCTATTAATAGGAAAAAAAATAAGGGAAACTATAGGCACAATCAAACAGAATTTTGAAAAATAATCACGAGCTAGCAATGATGAAATTTCATCGAGCATGGGACACTGGCGTTGTGAGTCCCATAAAAATGAAGTGATCCAGACATAACAACAATAGAGGTGGAAATTGGGTATGGGAAACTGGCAGTCCCAGCATCCTGCCTATTTTTTTAATTCCTCCATGGACATGGCTAGCAAACAAATTCGCTGAATTCTCTTACCTATTAGTAAAAAAATCGGAAAATATATTGATCCCTTGCGTCCTTAACTTTTCTTCACTGAGGCCATCATAAGAAAATTACTTTTACAGTGCATTCAAATTGAGTCATCATAACAAATATTAGGGGGGCTAGCTGAACTGAAATCTGATGTTACAGGTTTGCTAGCAAAAGCAAAATTCAATGTTTGCTCTTTCTTTGAGGCAATTTATAGCCTTTTGGTGGTCCTTGGACTTAATTATAGTTAAAACTGAGCTAAATAAAGCAAATGTAAGAAAAATCAAAGATCACATAAAATGTATCCTGACCTGAGTGCAATCTTTGCCGAAGTGGCCAAACTGGCCACAGCGAAAGCATGGCTTCTTCTTCTTTTCGGCAAGGCAGTTAGCTGCCATGTGGCCTTCTTCACCACAGTTGAAGCACATCCCCAAGAGGGTCTCCCCTGGATCAAAGTATCTTGCTCCACGCTGTTTATAGGAGTAAAGGCAATTAGTTTATTTGAAACTTCTTGACTGGTACTTTTAAGATTATGTTGGTGACCTTGAGTTACTTTGGCTAACTTAATATCCGCGCCTTCAACCAAGGCTAGTACCTTGTGTCTATCACTTCAATTAAACTCCAAAAAACTTAGAAGACAAAATATCTGACAAAGAGAGAGCAAAAGAGCTCGGCTGCTGCTTCTCCAGTACACTAGGTAAATTTAAGAGAAATGGTGAATGTATTGATACTTACAAGAAGCTTCCAAAGAGAAATAACATATCATACTTACAAGAAGCTTCCGAAGGATCTTGTTATCTGGTGCTTCATTTTCGTCTGTAAAAACAGGTTCTTTGGTGCCAGGAAGTTCTGCATCTGTTAAGCTAACCTGGGACCAGAAAATAACACAAAAATGAGAAGGCTCCTGTTTGTTGATTTGTCAGAGAAACATAATGGAAATGGTCTTCTCTATACGTCTCTCTCTAGCATATATGGTGTAAAATAATATCAAGTTCGGTCCAGTAACACCATCATTATCGATCGACTGATGCAAACAAAAAAAGGTGGCCTTTCAAACAAGGATTGATTGTTAAAAATCAAAGAAGTAATTACAGGAGAAAGGATAGGCCATGGCCGTACTTACGGAAGAATTGCGTACTTCAGGGGCTGCAGTTATAGGTTCTGCTTCTGATATGTCAGCCTGTGGCTGAAAATCAAGGTACAAGATACTTAGCTTCACTTAACAACAAACCTCAACACATCTTATCTTGCTTTCCTTTCTTCATGGTTTGTTTTAAACTAAATTCGTTAAAAAAAAAAAAAAAAAAGTTTTGACACTGAGGCACTGAGCATATTTAACCTCCCCTTGCACTTTTCTTTGATGATAATCTTTGATGTAAAAAAGCCATCTTAAGGTTGTCCTGATTGTTCCCATTAATTGCTTAAAGAACACTGAGTAATGCACATGAAAAAAGAAAAAGAACACCGTGACCATTTTAATCTCAAATTACACACAACTTTGAACTAACTTGTTGAACTATTGAATCCGCACAACTATCAAGTCAAACAAATTGATCTGTAATGATAATTTCTGAGAAATCATTTTTATGTAATATACATTTGAGTTCTGAAAAATCCAAAAAAATCAATAAATATCATTAGATTACAGTTTTAGAAAAAGTGTGATATTGTCTGCATCATATATGAAGTTTACAATTAGAAATATATAAAGAAACTGATTAATTTGATATGCAGTTTACGACTTGATAAATGCTAAGAAACTGATTAATTTAAATAATTAGCTCCTAATTTCCAAACGAAAACGGTGACTTATTTTAGATCCAGAGCAAAGGACAGTGCTTTTAGGGGTGGGGTTTAGCCATTGGGGGCACTAAATCAAAGTATAGTGACCAAATTTTGGAACCCATAATAGATGAAATTTTACCTTTGCGCAATTTCTCCAATTCAACCCTTGAAAGTTATTGACATGGAGAAAAAGTTTGAATAGTAGAGCACACGCAACTTACAGTTTCGGTTTCAGCAGCATCTCTCTCCTTCTTCTTCCTTTTTGGCCGCTTCTTCTTCCTACTCTCTTGGCCGCCAGTTTTATCTGCTTGGTGCTTATCCAACTCCGCTTCGTCCGATGAGATATTTACCAAAGAACCCTCGACACTCTTTCTCTTCGCCTTGCTTTGGTTGGCCTTCTCTACAACAGCTAGCGATAGGTCTTCGTTCGCCTTCTCGTCGTCGCTGCTCGTCAGCACTACCACCTCCTCTGCCTTGTGGGCCTCATCGGACGGGTCGGATTTACCCTTTGGGCGCCACCTCGGTGCCATGGAGAAGAGAGAGAAGCAAACCCTAGAAATTAGGGCACCGGTAGCTAGGTGTTTCGACCGGGGGAAGGCGGACAGATTTCCCAAGTCAAAAACGGGTCCCAATAAATTCTTCAAGTCCAAACCACCGACCCGACCCGACCCGAAGTGTATCCGTATCAGAAGCGGAAAAGTACAGAGGAGAATAGCCGACTAAGAGCATCCACGTCATGTTCCTTTCTAATATGCTGTTGTGGCCGTTTCTAATATAATTTTAGGGAATGGAAAAGTTTCTTATTTAAAAATTATGCAGTAATATTTTTTATTAAAAAACTGTTTATAAACTTCATGCTGACTAAATAATTTGTTCAAATTATTTTTATTTTTTAATTTGTTGCTGATGTGGTTTAATAGAAACTCTAAAATTAATTTCAAGAATATGAGAGTTAGAAACTTTAGAGACCTTAATTTCTAAAAAGTAGCTAATAGTTATTTAAAAATTCATTTGAGTTGCTGGAATGTAGATGCTCTAAATATAATGTATTTAAAAAATATTTTATTTTTGAATAATATAATTTTTCATTGTTTGATCTCATAAACATACAATAATAATTAACACCTAAATTGATTCGTTCTTTATAGAAGATAAAAAATACATTATATTACTCGAAAATATGATATCCTTCCGTGTATCTATCCTAGGGGTGAAAACGGTATGGATAATATCCGATCCGTATTCGAAAAATTAAATGTGGATATCCGATATCCGAATATCCGTATGGATATGAATACTGATATGGTTTTACGTTTCAATTATCCGTATCCGAATAGTAGATATATATCATATATTTTAATATATATTATGAAAAAATATTGTTATTCACCGCTAAAATTAGATAAATATTATGAACTTTGGTATTTTTTAATATTATTTTAATAAATATCCGATCCGATCCGTATCCGTATCTGTCCGGCTGATATCCAATCCGTATTCGTATCCGAAAAATTAAAAATGATATGAATATAATTTTACCAATATCTGCTCTGTTTTACCCCTAATCCCCATGAGGTA
>CM022101.1:8440222-8808935 GCA_011114355.1 Carex littledalei | reverse complement strand
TTCAATTCGTATAACATAGTATATTATAAAAAATTATACGACCAGTAATTCACTGAATCTGTTCAAAATCTTATTTTTCAGAAAAGACGAGTCACTTCTAAGTTCAAATCAATCAGCAGGTTTGGAGGTTGGAAGGAAGACATAGATGGGTTTTGCAATTCATAGATGGAGCTAGAATTTTATTTTGCCAGTGGTCCATGATCGATGCACCCTAGTGTATGGGACGTATAAGATCTGTATTGGGCCGTTTTAATCCGTATAACATAGTATGTTATAAAAAATTATACGGCCAGTACTTCACTGAATCTGTTCAAAATCTAATTCTTCAGAATAGACGAGTCACTTCAAAGTTCAAATAAATCAGCAGGTTTGGAGGTTAGAAGAAAAGCATGGTTGGGTTTTGCAATTCTTGAATGGCGCTAGAAAATCTTATTTGCCAGTGGTCCATGCGCGGTGTGATGAATTCAAAGTGAACTACTACTTTTAAAGATTTATAAATTTTAATTTTTACATACGTTCAGATCACAAGCGCATGATCCTACCATGTAGTATGATTGGAGTGTCAATCCACAGGGATAGTGTATTAGATTTTAAACAATTTTCACTAGTCTAAGTTATCGGATTTTTTGAAAGTTTGAGGTGGTGGTGATAATTGCAATCAAGGTAAATGTTAAATAGTAGATAGAGAGCTTCTAGGGTTCAGATTTTTGTCCTTCTTAATCATGTTAGTAAGTTTCGATGTCTCTCTACGTCGCATGCGCACTGTCACTACCAGCAGGGTGCTGGGTGTTGCTTATGCGATTTGAAATGTTTTCCGATCTTGCAATCGGCTTTTGGGCTATCAAGACTAAAATATTTTAGATACGCAATTATATTATTTTCCTATACTACCGTAGTTGAAATATCTCAAATACCTACTTAATCTAAGTGCTTTCTAATGTTATTTAAAGTACAATTTACGTTATCCTGCCAAGGGAGCCCACTGGGTTCTAACCCTAGTCTTTGAACCGCTGCCAAGTCTCGTTAGCCGAAGTGTTTGGAGTACTTACATGCATTATCTTTCTCACACAATGATGCAATGACTTAACACCTATTGATATGTGGAGATTATTGGCATATAGTAGACAGAACTATGTATGCAAGGATACAAAAAAAAATTAAATGCAAAGGAAAACTCAAACCATAACATAAACAAAACATAATATATACTAAAACATAATTAAGAATTCAAGTACAACTCTCACCAAAGATGAGAAGTTTAGTTTCTCATGACCATGGCAAAATAAAAATAAAAAAATAAGGAAAACATAAATTACAACCAATTGAATATGGAAGAACCTCTGTCTCCTTAGATGACGTTTTCTTCTCTTGCTTGACTTCTAATGGATACCTTCTCTTTTAAGAAACTCTCTAACCTAACCTAACCTAACCTAACCTAACAATGAAGTTGCTAGTCTACTATTCTGGACTTACACAATTAAACACGCACACCAAATCCTATTACAAGAGGGGTATTTATAGTCTTCCTAAATGAGAGGTGGAGTAGTGAAAGTAGTGGAGGATGTGAGGTCCACCAATTATTGGGTAGATGAAGCCAAAAATAGCTTAAATAGCTTGGCTCTTAAGAAAACGCTTCCTTCTAGAAGGCCCATCAGGAATTCATGTTCTCTGGAAGGCCCATCAGAGAAATTGTCTATTTTTAGGACAGTTTACGGATCGTGCGGCATCAGAGTATGCCGCATGCGGCATGGAGGATGTCATATGGGTCAGACACTTAATTGTATTTTAGCCGTAGTTTGGTCACCCAGACTCCGATTGAGGTGATTCAAAGCTTGTTGAAAAGTAGAAAACGAGATCTACAACTCTATGTGAAGCTTTGCCTCGGGATTGGTGTATAAGATACCTTGAAGTTCATACAAAGTGAGGAACTTTATTGATCTTCATGACTTAGCTATGCTACTATATGTGTCATATGTCGCGTAGACTTCCGGACTTAGCCGATTCTTAGCTCTTATACTTCATGTTGCTTGCCATATATTAGCAAAAAAAAAATTATAATGTCTTCATTTCGCATGTTGTGCATTTTGTGTGAGGTGTTGCATGCTCCATGTGATGTTCTATTTTGACGTCTTATTCGAAAATCGCCTAAATACGACACTTTTGCTCTGTTTTTGCTCTAAATACGTAACTTTCTCAAAAACCTGCCAAAAAGACCTAAAAACACATTTGCGGTAAATAAATTGAGAAAATAGCTACTTTGCATTCGCTTCTTGTCATTTTCCGGAAGAAAAGATAGTGATTTTCGCTCTATGTTTTGGCTTCATCACGGTGCACCCTAATGTATGGGGCGTATCCCGTCCATATCAGCCTGTTTCAATCCATGTAACATAGTGTATCATAAAAATTTATACGGCCAGTAATTCACTGAATATGTCCAAAATCTTATTCTTCAGAATAGACAAGTCACTTAAGTTCAAATCAATCAACAGGTTTGGAGGTTAGAAAAAAAGCATAGCGGGGTTTTGGAAGGAGAAGGCAGCAGTGAGGCGCTCTGCCAGTTTGTTCCCCAGTCGTTTGCGTATGACCGTGCAAGGAGAGCTCTGCTTATAGGAGACCAAACGAAGAGAAGGTTATTCGCATTGCATCTTTCAAGCTCGAGGCTGGAAATTATTTCTAAATGGGATGAGTTTCCTGAGAGATTATTCAACAATAATCCTCAAGGTGGTCATGGCAACACTATCAGCCTGTTACATGAAGGTCTGTGACTTCTTTGCAATTTATGAGGTGTTCTTTGTTGTACAAGTCTTGCTAACTAATCGCTGGTCCTGGTTTGGTTTAACGGTCTATTTGATATGGCTTTGACGTTTAGTTGTAACTATGAAATTGTTGTTACGCTTTTGTTATTATGCATGTAATCTTTTTTTAGATTTGTGTTTGATCCCTGTCTATTTAAGCTGTTCCCTTTCAGAATGGGAATTGAACTTTGTGTTGAGATTTGGTTATGTTTGGCTTCTAGTTGGATCGTAGTAACTCCGATTGTTACACTGGAAAAAAAAAACTGTGTAGGTAATTTGCCGTTGCAGATAAGTCTCAAGTTGCAAAAAATCCAAGAATTTAAATAGCTTTTAATGATTATTAGATCAAAGTCGTAGTTAATGCAAATGAACGTTCAAGCGTTATTTTTATAAGATTCAAATTCATATAAACAACTGAAGCAATTAAACGGACAGAGAGTTTTTTCAAAGCTCTCTCTTGCAAACTCTTTATTTGCAAGTTTTTATTTTTGAGAAATGAAAAATCTTATTCAATTGTTAATTGAGCGGTGAAATCACCTGTTGTGAGTTTTATTTCACAAATCACAATGTATACTGCAAAAGAAACTTTCCTTTGTCGTTATTTATCATCCTTTTAAGGACCGTTGCGCAAAACCTTTTTCTCTGGGTCAAATTGAAAAAGAAATCCAGCCTCGAATAGATCTACAAATTTCTGTTACACAAAATGCACAGAGAATAAATCTGCTAAGGTAAACGCAGCATGCTTTGTTTTATATATATTGGCAAAATAAAATAATTAACTGGGTAAATCCTGAAGAACTAGAATCTTTAAGATTTGGCAACTAGCTCATTCAAAGTATATATATACTTGATCTCAGCTCTAAAAGGACCCAACAAAAGGCAAAAAATAAAAATAAAAATAACACTAGGCAGAGATTCAAGGAGAATATCAAACAAGGCAAAACTTGAAGCATTTTCTCATGTTAGCTTTCATACATAGAAGCAGTCACAGCATATAAGCTGCCAACTTTATCTCTTTCTCTTCCCAGCTGAACCACGAGCTGGCTTCTCGGCAGAGCCAGTGGCTTTTGATTTGCTTGCCGAAGTGGCCTTTTTCCCTTTTGGATCCGCTGAGTTTTTCAAATCGAGCTGCACCTGGATGCCTAATAGAGGGATAAAGAAAGCTTTGGATTAAAGGAAAGAGGCAACTATTTTCTCTGCAGATATTTTCATAGCTTTGTAACATGCTATATTTTTTCCTATGTAATATACTTTCTTGTGACCCGAAATGCTTTATTTCACTTTGTATGGACTATGAAATATATTAAAGAAATAAATCTTGATGTAAAAAAAAAAACCTTTTGATTTGTCACTCTGGAGGTCCAGCTTTGGTTTTGATTCGCCAGAAATTAATTCATCTGGCAGAGAGAGAGAAAAGATTTTAATTATAAGCTTTCTACAAGAAAAATAAAATAAAATTTTCATTGGAGCATGAGTTCGAATTTGGTTTTCCTATATAGCATCCTCATCAGCAGCATATACCAAAACCCTCATGCTTGCGCTGACTTTGGACCCCACTTGACAGTACTAATTTGTATTATACAGAAAATCCAATGAGTCTCCTCATGCACAGAAAAGATCTTATTTCACAATTGAAGGGAGATTAAACAAAAACCAGTCGTTGTTGTAAATATAGTAGTTGGAATCAAGAGCAAGAATAAAAACATATTAAGAAAAGCTAATTGTTGAACTAATCCGATAAAGAGACCAAAGAAATAAAATACCATCATTCTCAGCATCTGATGAATTCTCTTCTTCTTCACCTTCCACCAATGCAGTTCCATTTTCTTCAGGAGTCTCTGTCTCAACTGGAGGCTCCAGTATGGCCGCGATGCGCTTTTTTGGGGCTTTCTTCACACCAGGTAGGGTGATCATATCTGCAGACCTTACCACTCGGGAGGTACTACCTTGTTTATATGCCTTGGTTAGTGCTGCCTTAACTGCTGGTTGTATACCTTCCATTGGATTGGGATGTCCCTAAGATGAAGATAAATATACATCACAAGGAAACTCAGTCACCAGTACTACTATGTCCTGTTTCTGTTTGGTAATGACAACTCTTTGTTTTTTTATTAATTAATTAATTTATTACAGCATATTACTGGCGGGAACTGTCCTGGTTGGATCTTTTTTTCTTGGATAAAATAAATGCAGGCTAGAAAAAATCAGCATAGCATACATGATGTAAAACATTTTTAAGTGAAGAGAAAATGAACAGACCTTACGCTTGGATAGTTCAACAAGGGTGTCAAAGTCCTCCTGGCTTAAAGAGTAAGTATCCATCAATTCAACTACCTTTTGTACAGCTTCGTCCTTTTGCTCAGAGAGAGAGAGGGGGGGAGGGAGGTGAAAGTGTTAGCACAAGTAAATGCTCCATAACATCAGACCATTACATTAGGCGAAATAGAAGCCAAATTAATTACAGCACATATTATCTAATCTAAAAGTTTCAATTGAGCTTAATCAGAAAAAACCTTGGGCAATGTACGTAGAGGATATGTCAACTGTTTCAAGAGAAGAGTAAGGTAATCCAATCGCAAAGTTTCCCTGCATTTTAAGGTTTTCTAGTTAGGGTCTTATATGAAGAATTTATTTAAATTGCCAAATAGAAAAATGAGAAAGAGTGTATTGTTCGTCATGGCAAAATGTAAAAAACAAGTGTAGCATTCTTACCTGTCCAGATTAGTTTGCTGAGAGGCAAGAATATGGACATGTACATCTTCCAAAAGTCGCATGTTCTTACCCATAGTTGAGTTTTTTCCAAGCCACCCTCCAAATCTATTGAAATTACGTTCTCCCTGTTCATCAAATAAACTGTTTCACAGAGTTTCTGAGAAGCACCAGAGAAGGGGAAAAAAAAATAGAATAAATGTAGTACCGGCGCAAGTGTTTCCCTATGACCGTGCATCAGTGCAGCCCTGGTTAGAAAGAAAAAAAAGGTGCAGAGAACAGGCATAAAATTTAGTATAAAAATATTGAAAAAATTACAAAAAAGATTCTGACAGATGGAGCTCCATGTGCCAGACAGGTCAACAAATTATTGAGTTGAATTTGGTAAGTAAAGAAACTCGCAAAGATGTACAAGAACAAAAACAGCAACATGAAAAGACAAGTTTCAATACTGTTGTCCTGTAGGCTTCTATGGCTGGTATAATAATATCGGTATCGAAAAAAGTTATTGTAGATGCCAATACATAATCTACTTACGGCACAATGCTAGAAGCAAATGAAGAGGCTTGGGACAGCTGCCACTGACGGTATCGTCTGATTTGTACATTCACGATATCACCATCTGATATTGACTCTGCAGCTTGTGCAAGTGCCTTCATTCTTTTCACCCCACTTTCATCCTTTCCAATGCTAACTGGCTTGTAGTTTATGTAGTTTTCCTGCCATTCAACAGTTACCTTATAAAGGTTTGTACAAGTTACCTTATATCTCTGTCATTCTCAAGGTTCTAAGTAGCATTTATAGCGACATAGCGGGAAGACAAAAAAAAAAAAAGCTATTGCGAATAGCGTAGCTATAGCGGAAGCTATCGTACATAGCGTTTTTTTCTTTTCAAAATTTATATTCTATATTTCTACTAATTATCAACATGATCAATATTGGAGAATTGGGGTAACAATCAAATGACAACGGATCTAATGAAGTATACAAGATAACATTATTAAATAGTTCATACTTCATAGTATTACAGATTATAATAGACGAAGAGCAATTAATTTTACAAGTGAAATGAAGTATACCTATTTGAACATTTTATATATTATAATAATCAAAATCAGCTTTCAATTGAAACGAACGACAATAATTTTACAAGTGAATACTAGACGAAGAGCAAGCAAAGGGAAGAATTAATATTTGAATATTTTCCGATATAGAATGAGAGACTAAATCACAAATAGGAACAGAAGCACATAGTTCGGTTTAGCATACTTATCATAGCAGACCATGTAGCATCAGAAATAAGAACAAAAGCCCATGTAAATCGCAAAAAAAAGCTCATGTAGCATAGCGGTAGCAATAGCGCGTAGCGGTAAGCTATTACAGCTATAGTGGTCATAGCTGAATTAGCGCACTTTTATCTCATAGCTTAGCTTTTATGGTCCGAAAAAGCTATAGCTAGCTATTTAGAACACTGGTCATTCTACAGGTTTACCTACTGCAGAGGAATGACACTAAGTAAAACAAACCTGAATAATAAGAGGAACTAAATCAGGATCGCTCATGCTATAATCAAGCCTCTCATCCATCCGCAGCTTGCCACCATTAAACCCAAACAACCTGAGAAGTTAACTGACTAGTAAGAAGTAAGAATAAGGTGATAGCTTGCACACATGAAAGCTATGTAAGTTTCATTCCAGATGTAACTCATGTATGATGTATGGATAGAAAAGAGAGGTTGAAGTACTTGTCAACAGCAGTGAACGGAGAAATATCTTCATCCTTGGCACTACTTTTGAGGCGCTCTCTTACATCATCATATTTAATTACTGACATCTGGAGGCTCATGTACTGCAACTGATTTATTGCCATTCGCATATCCCCATTCACTCTATCGGCAAGCTCCTCCAGTGCAACCTATTTACTCAAAATAACAATAATTGCAGTCAAGTAAAAACACACAAACTAATAAATTTATAATATAGTCTATTAATTTGGTTTCCTTAATATTTTGCATATTTTCATTCTCATTTTAAATACATTTTCTTGCGAAAAATCAAGAGCTTGATCCTTGAAATTATAGTGTCTATGCATACATAAATGAATTAACTATCCAGACTGATAAGTTTGCTCTTTATTGTACCTCATTAACTTGCAGACCTTCAGAATTTGCAATTTGCATCAGCCTTTTAGCCATCTGCCAGTAGGAAGGCACAAATCAGTAAAGAGAAAATAACAGTTTCCTAAATATTTCAGGTTATAATATGTTAATTGCTGATTTATGTAGTTTCCAATATCACAGCATTCAAAACAGTTTTACAGGTCATGTCAATGAATGTAAGGCAGTTAATATTATCAAATGAACTTGCACTAAATGTTGATTTGCCAACTTCTTATTTGCTAGTAGACCCTATATGATATTAATCCTTAGTAACGTCGAAAAGAGCTAAAGGGTTAAGAGCAACATATCCTTCCATCTATCTTGGCATTCGTCTTTTTCTTTTTGTTGTGATATCTATGCAATGCCATAAAGGACAGCTTTTAAGAAGTATACAAGAACACCTTCGAAATAAATACAGTAATATATAAAACAAAAACCTGTTGTTTTGTGGGCTTCCTAAAGTTAAGTAGCATGCAATAGTTAACAAGGCTCTTCAGCTTCTGGCTATACCGGTCATTACAAATGCATATAATTGGGATTTTTGACATTTTAATGCTAGCAATTAGATCAGCAACACCGCCTCTGTCACCAGCTGACATGCCATCTACTTCGTCCATTATAAGTACTGACTTTGGATGCTTCGAACTGTTATATCAATTTAAAATCATTTTAGAAACAATCAATGAGAGCAACACCAGCTTCTATATATCAGTACTGCAGTATCATCATGACAAGGTTAAGCTTTCATTTTGGATTATGTTATTTGGCCACGACTTGATGTTTGAACCTGAGCCGACTCCACAATAGCATAAATCAAAGACTAACTAAGCAACCAACAATTAGACATTAAAATAAAAAATAAAGAAAAATCAAACTGGTACCAACAAGTACAAACAATTTTCTATTCATAATGCACCAAACTGATCATCCTAGAGCACTCAATACAGAAATAAACCTGTTAGTGCCATAGTTTAATGTGGAATTGCTGACAAGCTCTTTGATGGAATTTGAAGTGTTTCCACCAATGCCTTTCACAATCTTTGAATCTGCCTTGCCACGACTATCACTTGCATTAACCTACCATCCAATAATTACCAACCAAACAGTGTTCAAAATTGGTAGCTAAATATTGGTTTTCTATATTTTATTTTAAAAATTTGAGTAGGTGATTCTGATATTCCCCAAAATCTCCAATATTGCTTTTCATATGGCATAATCCATTTATACAAAACATGTTAAAAATGTCATACTAATTTTAATTACTATACAGTTATAATACCAGCGTATAGTAAAACAGTCTTGCAAACAATGTGCAATTTTGCATAATTATATAATCTTTTGAAATAATAAAATTCGCATTAGATATATTTCCGCTTCACCATTTCTGTAACAGTGATTAATATTTTATCTCATTAGCAGTATATGATGGTATTTTTAGAAGTACCTCAATAACTTGGAACCCAAGCATCTCACTAACGAGTTTAGCGCTTGTGCTTTTCCCGATACCAGGTGACCCGCTCATAAGTATAGCCTTTTTAGATCCACTATCTACTTGTTTTCTCCCTTTTCCTTTTTGGCCAGCATGCAGGAATTGATTGTCCCAACTTTTTAACCAATCCTGTAGTTGCTTCACCTATAAAATAGACATATTACTTTATATAATATGAATGATTAGCAACTAACAATAGAACTTGTTACCAATGCATGCCTTGCATCACCTTAACTTGTCAGAGATTAAAAACATATCTCCAGTAAAGTATTATATCAATTGCATGCCTTGCATCACCTTATACACAATTACTATAACCAAAGAAATCAATCTCGGTTGTGATGGTGCTAAAGTTTGTGAGAATGGTAGTCAAGGCAAATGATGAGACCTACCACTTATCCATATTATATAGACTACATCAAACTAGAGAAATCACAAATATTGTTAAAAAGATGAAAATAACATACAATAGACTGGTTTCCAATAATATCATTTGAGGCCTTTGGCTTATATTTGTCTGTCCATGTAAGTGAACTGGACACTCCAGTTTTGGCCTTCTTATTAGGAGAGATGCTAGGTTTGGTGCTTTTTGGAGCTTCTTTTCCTTGCGGGGAGCTAATGGAATTATCTGATAAATAAGACGTCATTGTTAGACAAAGTATTCTATAGCAACTCCTTCCTGGATAATAATCCGATAAAATCAAATAACCTCACGAATTGTTTCAACTCTAAATTTCATTACCTTTTGTTTCTTATTTCATTTCATATACATTTATTTTGCTTTTCTAGTTGAACTCGGTTGTAACAATGCTTCAATTTCTATTAACTCCACTAATCCTAGAAAATTTGAAAATTAAATGAAGCAATGCACTTCAAACAAATAGCTTTTGGGGGGATTCATTTATATATTTTTAAAAGTAAGCACGCATACCTTTCTTCACTGCTTTTACAGGGCTGCTCTTTGTTTGTAATTTTGCTACCTTTTCCGACGACTTGCCCTTCTCATCTTGCTTTATAGGTGCTTTAGAACCAGAAGGCTTTGATTTCAGGATCAAATCAAACAAACCATCTTCAGTCAAAAATGGGAGCCTAAGTAGAAACACAGAAGAGAAAGCAAGGATCAGCAATCAGTAATGTAATCTTCTGCACATTATACAAGGTGTAATTATATTTGAAAGTTGTACCCTAGCTCTTTGGCCTTTTGAGACTTTCTTCCCCCAATGTCCTCATCACATAATAAGTAGCTCTGAAAAATAAAACCCAAATTTAAACATTGAAGTTGCGAGTACAGCAAAAAATAAATTAAATCTTATACAGATAGCAACGAGAGCAATAATTATTCAGGAAACGGCCAGAAGTTTCTTTTAAAAGAGGCTCTAAATGTAATATTTAGAAAATATAATAAAAAATCAAAAGATCTACAGCTGCTTTCTCTGGTGATTTAAGGTATTTTACAGGTTAAAAAAGAGAGTGCAGGAGCTGGACAACACGTTTGGTTGTTTCCAAGAAATTGAAGGGTTGTATGTAAATTACCATTTCTACAAGAGAATAACATTTTCCCATTATTTTATCTGGAAGAGTAATAATAAAGATTATGATGGTCATAATTTACCGTCTTTTTGCTCACAGATCCAGTAATACGACCACCATGACGCTTAATCAGGTCCTCGGCTTCTTCTCGTTCCAAGCTAACAAGTAACAAATATAAAATAGCAATACAGACCTTTCATGGAAATTTGAAAACAAATAATTAACTAATAAATATTGAGTTCAATGTCGAAACCATAATATACACCTATCAAGAGTCCCAGAAATGACAAATGTCAGACCAGATAAGCACTCAGGGGTCCCTTCAGGTACTTCCTAAGAAAAAAAAAGAAAAAAAAAATTGCAAATTCAGATATAGACAGTGCCATATAAATTAAAAAAAAAATCATTTTGCTTCCTATACAGTATATACAGATCTGATAAACACCCATAGACTTTTCTGTGCTCCATTACACATTTTTTTAGACTGCATACAACAAGCTCATAAAATCCTTTCTTAATTTAAAATACCCGATACAATTTTCTTAGTTAATACTTAATATACCTCCAAATGTGGTGAGCATTTTGGTAATAGGGGCATGGTCAATATGAACAGATCAAGCCACAAAAATAGTATATAATGTTGACATCCACAAAAACATATACGACACTGGTACCATTTTAATGTAAAACCAGTATCAAGCCTGCAGCAACGAAATACTGAGCATAATCTTTGAATAAGAAATTAAGTCTATAGTAAATATCAAAGCAAACAAATAGTCAATTGATAAATAAAACAATACCGTACCTTCTCTCCTTTATGAGGCGGATCCTGCCTTTCGCCAAAATTCATAAAACCACCCCTCCCACCACCTCGCCCTCTCCCTCCAGAGGCAGAGCCTGTACCCCTTCCCCCACTTCCTCTGCCCCTTCCAGCTCCTTTTGCGGGCAACTCCTCTTCCTCCAACTCATCTTTCACAGCAACTGACTTGCGGGCAACTGCAGTTCCGGACACGCCCTTTGACTTCTTCGCTGCAACTGGCTTCACAAAGTCATCATCCTCTTCTATTTCTTCTTTAGGCTTTTTCTCTACATGGGGCTTCTTGGCTGGTGTAGGCTTGGGTCCTCCAGAGGCAGAGCCTGTACCCCTTCCCCCACTTCCTCTGCCCCTTCCAGCTCCTTTTGCGGGCAACTCCTCTTCCTCCAACTCATCTTTCACAGCAACTGACTTGTGGGCAACTGCAGTTCCGGACACGCCCTTTGACTTCTTCGCTGCCACTGGCTTCACAAAGTCATCATCCTCTTCTATTTCTTCTTTAGGCTTTTTCTCTACATGGGGCTTCTTGGCTGGTGTAGGCTTGGGTTCTCCTTTTGTTTCAATTTGGGTTTTGCGCTTGGCGGGAGGTTTTTCATCTTTTGGCACCTCTTTAGATGCTGCTTCTTTTGAACTGGATGAGGCAAAGTACTTGCTTGTCTTTTTCCTGGCAGGAGTATCAGGCACCTATATTAAAATACTTTTCAATTAGCTTTACCCTGCCTACGCATGCTTATAAATTAAGCAGGGAGTGAAAAAAACTGATGCCCGACAATAATTTGATACATCTGGTATTGTAGTTAACTTGGTGAGTTATGATACTCTCTAAAATGCCTAATACCAAGCATAAATTTTGGGCACTTCAAGATAACAATTAAATTCCAGGTAGCATTTTGATTGAAATTGCTGATATAAACCGAAGAATATCCGTATATTCTTTGAAACAGGGATGATTAGCCTAAGATACACCGAATTCCTGCCACCAAATCCTTTGATGTTGAGAAGGAAAAACACTTTTTCTATAATGAGTAGAAATATATATATATAAAGAAAAAGTATATACAAATAGCACCAGTTTCTATTTCCTTACCCACATACAAGAAAATTGACAGACGAAACTCAAACTAAATCTTAAAGAAAATAATGTAAATGAAAAACCAAATATAACCTACAAATGACCAAACAAACTTGTACCGGTTTCTCTGGGAGAGCTAAAGTGGGTTTCTCTGAACTTGGTTTTGCCTCAGGCTTAGAAGCAGCACCATTGCCTTTATCATGCTGCTTAATGAACCACTTCCTTATATCAGATGTCTTCATTCCATTCAATCAAAGAAAAAAACAATAAGACACATTAGTCAAGAAATAAGTAAAAAAAAGAGAGGATATTTTGTACATACACCCTGAGCACCTAATTTTTCAAGAATAACCTCAAGATGTAGGGAATAGCCTTTTTATTATCTAACACACACAATAGATCACTTATAGTTGAAAACGATTACTGTTATTGTAAAATGAAAGAAATTACAAAGAAAAAAAGAAAAAGGGTTTTGCTAGGGTATAAGTGTAGAGACGGAGTCCCTAGCAGTTGATCAATAGTTCCATCAATTTGGCAGGTTGTAACAAAAAATGCAGTAAATGAGAAACCAAACATGCTTGAAAGAGATTTCCATGCTTATGTTTCGTATACGCTCCTCTACCAAATAGACGAGACGTGTACAATACAATTAGTCGAAGAATATGGAAAGGGATTCCAGAGGTGCCCAACTTAATGAAAGCAGTAGGTCGAGTCTTCGCAAAATCCAACTATTGTGAAGGGTACAAGTTAAAAGCAAGAAAGAAAATACCAAAGACTCACCATTTCGGAGAAGGGAGAAGGTCGGTCAGATCCTGTTGTGCGTTTTGTGAGAGAGACAGACAGTCGACTTGTTGCGCCTCGTGGCGAGAGAAAGGAGACAAGGAAAGATTGAGCAGTGCGTTGTGCTTGTGCGAGAGAAGAAATCAAATTTAGGGTCTGATCGGAACGGAGACACCTCCTCTCAAACAGGAAATAGAAATAGAAATAGAATTCGCGTCGGGTTTGTGATCGGAAGCAGCCAAAGCAAGAGAAACGATTTCAGTCAGCGCGATTTGGAGAGGCCGAAATCGCGCCAAAAGAGTAGAGATTTGGCGAGAAATGATTTTGTAATGGGTGAAAATACGTTTGCACCCTCGTCTTCTTCGATAAAGGAAGTTCGAAAAGTGGTAGAGCCCTCTCGCTCATGAGCGATAGTTCGATTCCCGTCAGTTCTTTACTTTCCTGTCGGACGATTCCCACCACACAGCCATAGGTTTAGCGCCCTCTGCCCCTCTCGCTTCGTCTTTTCTTAATCTGAAAATGTCTCTGTCGCTCTTGCTCGGTAAAGAATAAAGAAAGATGCAGGGTAAACTTTGCAAATTTTCATCGTATCTATGCTATGTGAACCCATGAATGCATCTCCCACCAAGTTGGTTTTGTTATAGATCTCCAATAGTAATCTTGATTATATGTACAAGCTATTATTTTTGTATTCCAAAGAGAATAAATTACTGTTTTGATGTTATTGATTGTGGTTCAGATATGATTAAAATAAGAATTTGTACTGAGATTATGAAATGGAGTGTTTGAATTTGCATATCAGTCCGGTACTGTATTTCAGATTTTAAGTTTTGTGCGATCTATATTCAATGGCATGTACAGTAAATAAGATAAGAAGTATAACTTTTTTTCAACATATCTTCAAATCAATTCTTTTTTTTAAATTAACCATTCCAATCATTAAAATTCAATTCTAAATTATTTCTTTTCAACTCTATTATATTGAAATGAATTGAACTCTTGTTATACCTTCGTTCCGATCATACCCTTAGAAATCCAGGTCAGAGGAAGATGGAGAAAAAGTGGCGCCTAAACGTCAATGGAATTATGTCGCAACGCAACGCCCCTGAACTTTTTATTAATAGAAACAAAAATAAACAAATTTAGAAAAACCAAAAGCAAAACCTTACTTGAACAATGGTGAAGAACCAACTTGAGAGGGGGCGAGGCGAGCAGGAGAGGCTGGGGCCAGGATGGGGCGAAGAATTAGGCCTCGCTCCAGAAATGGTTAATGGAGGGGAGCCAAGGCCCAAGGGGAGGGTTTGATCTGAAAAGTTTACTTAGCAGCATGGGCATTGTTCTGAAAATGTTTTGATTTTTTTACTCTATCCTTATGTTGAGTTTTCTGAAAAGGGAAGTGGGTTTTATCCCGAAATTTTTATTAATACTCTCAAAAAAAGAAAAAATAGCAAATTTGTTCTCGATATGAATTTTTTTTCAAAAACACTCTGACCGCTTCATGTTTGGACGGTCCAATCTCAGTACCAAACTGCCCCGATGTGGGACGGTTTGGTGTTTCTTTTTTTTTTAATGTTGTGCCATTTTTTAATTTTGTAATTTACAGTTCCATTTTTTATAATGATTTATGGTTATAATTTGTTATAATTGACGATTATACTTTTATTTGTTGTAATGTTTTATTGTAGTTTTATTTGTTATAATTTTTATAATAATTTATAGTTATATTTTTATAATTGACGATTATAATTTTATTTGTTGTAATGTTTTATAATATGTTATATATTTATTGTAGTTTTATTTGTTATAATTTTGTTTAATGTTATAAATTGGTTTTTAACAATTTAAACAACCCGCACACGATATTCAACAACCCGCAAGGCAATTCCTTAACAATTTCTTCTAATAATTTCAATCGCAACAATTACGAAATATCAAAAATCCGAGCAATTCAATCGCGTCAGAAAAATCAACAACCCGCACACGATAATTAACAATTCAATTTCTACCAATCGCAAGGCACAAAACATAAATAAAATAAGTTATGTCGGGTTACCCGGAAATAATCGGATTGTGCTTCGTGATTCGTGCTCCGGCCTCACCTAACCTCAAGCTTCGTGGGTGGGGGCGGCCTTGCGATAGAGAGAGAGGAAGAGGGGGTGGCCGAGAGGGAGAGGGGGGGTGGCCGAGAGAGAGAGGGAGAGAGAGGAAGGGTGAGGGCGGAGGGGGGGCGGCTAGGTTTGGTGGGGTTTGGGCGGAGCAAAAGGGAGAGAGAGAGAGAGAGGAATGGTGGCGTGGAGCGGTTTGGTCGCGATTTAAAAAAAAAAAACACCAAACCGCTCCACAGTTGGGCAGTTTGGTCCTAAGATTGGACCACCCAAACATAGTGCGGTTAGGGTGTTTTTGAAAAAAAATTCATACCGAGGACAAATTTACTATTTTTTCTTTTTTTTTTAGGATATTAATAAAAATTTTGGGGTTTGATCGCTGTCCAGTGTCCAGTAACCCTTTTACGTCCAGCAAAATTTTCGAACCTTCTTAGTTTGGTCAAAAAATTTCTACTGAATGAATCTGGTTTCACTCTAGGCTTTGATACTTAAAATATTTGGAAAGGATAATCAAGCTAATTATAGAAACTAATAGCAGCGCTAATTTTATAATATAAATATCGGGAGAGCCTAGCTATCTCCCGGAATCCATCCCCCATTTCATCCCCCAATCAATAACTACTTTAATAACTACTAACTACTTGGGGGGGCCACTTACTATTTGGGGACCGCCTAATATCTGAAATATTTTACAACTGGCGCGAGCAAGTATTCATCTATAATACATCAAATATTCACACTTAAGATATCAAGTATTTTAAAAAAAACTGGACGCATCACTTACCCATCTTTTACACGTTTTTAGAGGTGGTTTTTTTTTCTCCGTTCAATCTAACCAATATTTCTGACGATATGTGAGGAATTTTGCAAATCTAAAACCACCAACGTTTTCTATACAATTTTCTCTTTCAAATGAGATCCATGATGACATACTTTCGAGTTGTCCGTTGCACAAGTATTCACACCTCGTCATGCAAGTATCCATCCCTCATCAAGCAAGTATTCATCCTTGTCGTGTAAGTGTAAATAGTTCATATATCAAGAGTATTACAAGCATATGTGCATACCTCGATTAATTTTACAAGAGCGCGCAAGTATTCACATATAATAAATCAAGTATTCATCTATAATACATCAAGTATTGATGTCTCGTTATTTGACCTATAATTCCGACCAATTTATGTACCAAACCTGTGTTTAAATCTATTAAATCAGTTGTATTTCATTGAATATCTTTAGAATGTGGTACTGCTGCAAGTTTATTCTTATTTTGCAGGATTCGGGCGAAATCGAGGAGAAATCTGGAATTCTGAAGTCTCTACACGGCCCGTGTCACATTCTACACGGCCCGTGTCAACCTCGACTCGACCACAGACATGACCAGGACACCATCCATATGATGCTGAAATTTCAGCACCCGAACTTAAAACAGTCATAACTTTTGACTCGTAACTCCGTTTTGAGTGTATGACCACTTTTCGGAAAGCTTGCGAGAAGATCTACAATTTGAGCCAAGTACACAGGTTACACGGGCCGGACAGATTTGACACGGCCCGTGTCAAGCATTTCCGGAAACAGATCCAGAAATCTGGAAACAAGGCTAATGAAGGAAGGTCGCGAATTGGCATTAAAGGGGGGGCCTCTCTGTCCAACAGAGGCTCATTCTGGAACAGGAGAGCACATTCTAGGGTTTGTCTTTGGCGGCTAAGCTTGGAGGCGAATTGGAGAAGCGAAATACGCGAGTTTTCGATTGATCTTCTTTGTGCTTTGGGTTTTGTCATGATCAACTCTATCTCTATTTGTATTTTCTGTTTGAGAACCATGTGTGAGTAGTTTCCTTTGTTTCTAGGGTTTTGATGTAATCGAATGTTTTGTCTTGCATGCTAGTTATTGAATCTTTGTATTGAAATTTGTGTTTGATTGATTGAGTAGTATTTTAATTGCTTAGAATTGAATTGTTTGATTTATATTGGTTTACCACTAGATGAATGGCCACATCTAGAAGGTATTTTAGCCCTTAAAAGTCTCTCAACCAAACTAAGTACATGAGGTAGGATTTGTGATCCGAAAGGGGAAACCAAGTAGTAACCGAAAGGCGAAAATTACTCCCTATCGACAGATAGGAGTGACCTTTAGTATACCAATCAAGCAACTAGGTAATTCGGACCAACATACGAAAGTTGAGGTCTAGAACCCGACGAGGGCACATATTGCAACTCCATACCAAGTTGATGAACCAACAAACGACAGTTGAGGTTTAGAAACATTAGGTCTGGTCAGTAGAACCCTACACAAAGGAACAACACAAAGAAACAGTAGCTGCTGCATTTACTCGAGGCTGACACGGACCGTGTAGGAAATGACACGGCCCGTGTAAACTGATACGGCCCGTGTAGGAAATGACACGGCTCGGACAGGACAGCTTGAGGCAAAACTGAGATGAAGTCATAACCCTGGGAACGCTTTTTATTATTGATTAAAACCAGTTTAATCTACTTTTTTGCACTTTATTTCTGCTATTGAATCTGTAGGAATTATAAACAACCAAAATCAACCTTTTTCAACTTCTAGTCTTTAATTAACTTAAGTAGAGTCCGGTTAAGACTTGAACCGTTCCTGTGATCGATACCCGACAATATACTACGTGGTAGGATTGTATACTTGCAGTCTGAACCAAAAGTGTATTTAAGGTTAAAAGGTACAGCTTGCTGTACTGAAACTTTGTACTATATCTTTTTGGTGTAACAAGTATTCACACCTAAGATATCAAGTATTTAAAAAAAAACTGGACACATCACTCACCCATCTTTTACACATTTTTAGAGGTGGTTTTTTTTTTCTCCGTTCAATCTAACCAATATTTCTGACGATCTGTGAGAAATTTTGCAAATCTAAAACCACCAACGTCTTCTACATAATTTTCTCTTTCAAATGAGATCCATGATGACATACTTTCGAGTTGTCCGTTGCACAAGTATTCATACCTCGTCATGCAAGTATTCATCCCTCATCGAGCAAGTATTCATCCTCATCGTGTAAGTGTAAATAGTTCATGGAGGTGGGAGACGGAGACAGAGGTGGGAGAGGGAGAGGGAGGCGGAGGCGGAGGTGGGAGAGGGAGGCGGAGGCGGAGATGGAGAGATGAGAGAGGGAGGCGGAGGCGGAGAGGGAGAGGTGGGAGAGGCGGGCGGAGGCGGAGAGGGAGAGGTGGGAGAGACGGGTGGAGGCGGAGGTAGAAGGTGGAGGCGGAGGTGGGAGAAAGAGGGAGAAAGAGAAAAGAAATAAAGAGAGAAATTTTGCTAATTAAGTTGTAGGGACCACTAGGTAGTTAGAATTTGTAATTATAGTTAGAAGATAGAGTTAGTTAGTTAGAGAATGAAATGGGAGAAAATATAATTACCTATAAATATCATATAGGCTGTACTAGATGGTCGGCATAATTTTACTAGAAAAAGGAAGGTTGAAATTCAGTCAAATTATGTGATTCATGAATTATTATTAGCTATTGACCAATTAATGCTAACTAACGGAATTAAATTATGTATACTATGTTTTAGTCTGTGATGCAAGATTCGACCGGATCAATGTCTGATATGGGTTATATGATAAGATAGGACTCAAGAGGCATTGCCTCATAAAAGTTTCGAGAAGCAGGTAATGCAATATATAGGTTCACCTTCGGCTAGTTTAAAATTTATATAGAATATACAAGGATTCTCTTGTTTTTAGATAAGTTAGATTTCATCTTTAGCTGATTTAAAATTTACTTTTGACATTTAGTGTTCACTTTCAGCTGAATTCAAAATTAATTACCTAGTTAAAAATTTCAATTTGGGTTTTGTTATGGTCCATCTTTATATAAATATTCTGCACGATCATTAAAAAGACTTCTTTTCGTGTCATCTAATAACAATAATATGAATTAAAGCTGCAAGGAGTAGTTAATCCAAATGATTTGAAAAGAAACACTAATGAAAGCTGCAAGCTGCACGGTTCATCTTTCTTTCTATCAATTAAGTAACACTAATGATTTGAAAAGAAAACGCAAGAATAAGTTTAGCATTTAGCAACTCAAATGAAAGAATAAAGAGAATGATAAACTACAATGAATCAGGATCAGGTAGCAAAGAAATATTCACAACAAAAAAACAAGGACGAATGGTCAAGTGAATATACATACACAACCCACAATCTTGGAATTTGAAAATAAAAAATAAAAACAACTATTCAGAAAGCAACAAATTATGGCACAAAATGTCTCAACTTCCCACCAACTGCTATTCACATAGAAGTGTGCAAATCACAAACAATACCCAATTGCAAACAACTTATCAACCATGAACTGAAACTTCATTGGAGGCAGCAGCCATAGGTACAGAAACAGGATTAGTATCACTGAAGGTGGTTTCTTCTTGAACCTTTTCAACTGTGTCAGAAATGGTGGTTTCAACTGGTTTCTCCTCCTTTTTTTCAACCTTTGCCTTAGATACTCTGCCTCTATTGTTTGCAGCTTTCATGGTCTTTACTGCAGTGACTTTGGATTCGGGTTTTGTGACGGGCTTGTGGATGGCATTCTTGGGGCCTCCTTTGTTAGATGTAGTGATCTCAGCTGCTTTTGACTTGCTGCTGGTGGTAGTGGGGGTGGTGGTACGAGGACTGGAACAAGCATCACTTCCCTCTGAACCCATCCCAGTTGTTGCACTGCTCTTGTGTCGACCCAGCTTTGGTGACCTAGCACGTGTAGGAGGTACCTGTTGTATGGGAAATCACAATCAGAAAGACAACAAATTAGCCCCACTAATTCACACACAACACTAGAAAAGATAATAATTAGTTAGGGAAGAATGATGCTGACATGTGCTGATTGCAGTAAACATGGCTTTTTCATACAATTATATTGTACCCCCTCTATAACTAATGATATCCACTACAACAACATCTAACCTGCAGCTCTTCAATTGCATGGAAATGTTTGATGTTCTTTTATCATTACCATTATTCTTTGAGGAGGATCACTTGATAATGGTTATTTTGACAATCTTGACAATGGATATTAAAAAAAAATGAAAAATGAAAAGTAAATTTTAGGTAAGTTATTGGACATATAGATAGTCTAACAATCAAATTTCATGCAATTTAAGTATTGTTTGATGATGCATCAAGAACCGTTAACATTTCAGTTCTCTTGATGTATGGTGAAACAGAAACTAGATCATGCCTGAATTTCAACTGTTAAGCTTTAATTTTGCAGATTGTCAAGAATATCAAAATAAAAAATTGTCAAGTGTATGTGCAGACTTTTTGGGCAACCCAATTAGTAAATGCACTGTTGCTTTACTTGTTTTACTGAACAAATACAGAACTAGGTATAAAGAACACATTGTTTGCACTGTACCTACTTTTCTTGTATATTTATTAATTTGACTGATACTCCATTTGACATATACATAGTGAAATATTAGAAATTACCCAAAATTTTGTATCACAACCTGACGGTTAAACAAACAAGATGCCAGGTGAGCCATCTACTAATCTACGCACAAACCCAACCATCTTAAATTAAGTTCTTACAGATCAGAAACATGTGTTTATTAGTGAGTCGATACCTGTGTTATTTTGTTACACCCAGACCCAACCAAGAACTAGCCAAACAAATATTTATAATTTGTTGCACCAAGATGTTATTTTTGTCCTCCGAAAACAGAAAGCTATTATTTTCTCAGAACAAAGGTCAGTATTCTGATATATCCATTAAACCTCCTTATTTTTCTTAAATCAAATAATCAAAATACTTTCCATATATCTTTCTAAGAATCACGATTATGATAACAAATCGCATATTATATTATGTCAGTTATAATTTAACTTTGTAAAGAATAAACAAAATCTTTGTTGTTTGCTTGAACCAACAGCACTGAAGTCAAAATACAACAAAAGGATGAAAATCAGCACTGAAGTCAAATCTTAAGAAATAATTTTATTAAGAAGACCATGAGTACCTTTTTTAGTTCAGTTTTAGGAGGAACAGGTTCTTTGTAGAAGCTTGGCATAGGCGCTGCTTTGAAGGTGAGGCTCTTGCGAAGCAACTTGATCTCTGCCTCTTGGCTCTCCTGTATAAATTAACAACACACAGTAGCAAGTTTATAATTAAGCTAGCCATGGATCTAGAAAGTTTGCTGCATTAGGGATTGCACAAATTTGAAGTACTTCCAACTGAGTTCAAAGTTGCTCTAAGGATTCTACATCTTTCTTGATGGAGATGCTTTCCTACTGCTTTTTTTTTTAGGAAGAAAACTTTTGAAGAACTCTGATTGAGGTGCCATTTTGATTTATTTTTTTGCCTTTTTCCATTAGCATTTTCCACTAGAGAACAAAAGATTAGCAAAAGAAACATTGCACCAAGGATGGTTCTATCTTTTGGGTACATCAATTTCTTATTATCTAAGATTTAGGTGCTTTATAGTCTATATTATTATATTCATTAAATGAAATAATGAATACATACTTCAAAAGATAAAGCTACTCAAAAAATAAAATATTTTAGAAGAAATATTGTAAGTGAATTAGTATAAATTTTAACCTTAGATTTTGCCTGCATGTTATTCTTTTCCATTTCTTTGGCATGAATTTTTTCCTCCAGCTTCGTGAAAAACTAGAAAATGCAAGAAAAAGAAAACCAGAAGGACTTCTGTATCAGTTAGCATTTCAAGAGCAAGGCTAAAAGTTCCTGACGAAAAGAAAATGACATAATCTAAAACCAACCCTTATAGTACTAGATATCGGAACCTTAAACCACCTCGCATAGCCAATACCTTATCAATTAAACTCGAGCCAAAATCTTACTTGGAAGGCGATTAGATGGACTTAAGTTAATAACAGATCAGAAACCAAATTCCGTGAATGCAAAGGATGACAGAAAACGTATGCACACAAAACTGAGTATACCAGTCATGTCCATACCGCATTCCTAGTGTAACTCTTTTCTTTGTATGGCATGAAATTTTTTAAAAATAAATTACATACAACAAATAACTCACCTCCTTCCTCTTCTCAGCACGCTCCTCCAATCTGAAGTTGAAACCGCTGCTGCTGTTCTTCTTGAGAGCCGCTGCTCGAGGGGTGTTGGTACTACTGAAAAGTAAATCAGTATTATAAAACACCTTAAACCCACCTAAACAATGATCTAAATGGGAGGGAAATCCACTAGCATTATAGCATTTCATTTAGTTTTTCACTATTTCTTTAATTGGGACTTAATATTTAGACACAACTACCCTGGGTGCAAAAAACTGAACAATAAGAGGTTCTATTAACTGGCTCAGCTTCGCATTTGTTACTTGAATCAAGGAATACAGTTCTTGGATTTGACTAAAAAAGAAACAGTTTGAGAAGAGAAAATACGAGGTAATGGAGTGGGCATCTTCCTCAGCCTTTTCCAGCGGAGGCTGCCTCAAAATAGCCGTGTCATCGTCATGTGACCTGTACAAAACATACAGCATATCAGTCACCTCTTAATAAACTTGTCTTTAAAATTAAATCACTAAGGAACTAAAACTTACTGCACAGACTCAGAAGAAGCTTTGTTGGCAGATCCATTGACAGATCCAGACTTGATAGCCTGATTGGAGGTAATACTTCAAAAGGGTTAGAGGTTTACAACACATTTCTAAGAGTAAATAGATTGAGAAATCAATTAAGTTTATGCAATGACACTGACCAAAGATTGCTTGGTGGCCGGTACCTGGCTCAAGTTAGGCTTCTTTGCATTACCTCGCCCTGCAATTTTTAAATTCATTTTCACATGATGTTATTGCATGGTGAAGGTTAAATGAGTTTATTACATACATTTGTATGCAACAAATCAATAATGCATCAGTACCATACCCCATTAATCATAAAGCAAACATATTAAGAAGAGGTCTCAAAAAAAGTTAGAAGGGAAAAAGTCAAACCGGTTGTGGCTTCAGAACCATTTGTCTGGTTAATGCTTTTGGTGTCAGACTTGGCAGGCTTAGAAACCTGTACAGTGTTTTTTTTTGCGGTAGCCCTAGAAGTTAAAGAGAGGCTCTGAGACAAGCTTGGCTTCTTGGTCAACGGTTCCTTCTGTGCTTTGCTATTTTTGGATCGAGAAGCATCAGATCCAGATTTCTACAAAACTCAACATGTTATGACAACAACAAGCTAATGGAAATATGTTAATTATACTGATTCTTTTACGGCACTTTCTGCCGGTTTTTTATGGATTCAACATGACACATTGTTTTCTTTTCTATTTGTTTATTTTACTATGTTTTTTTTCTCCTAAATTGCAATGAAAATCAGCTCCTAACAACCTGGATAATCCAATAAAAGGAGGGATAATAAAACAAACTGTTCCTCAATCGAAGTGTTATATGGTGCTTATCAGCAATAAAGTAAATGATTAGATTTGATTAATAGATTCTAGAAATAAACTAAAGGACACTAAATATGCACCTTCTTAGTACGGACTGTCTTGTTTTCACCAGTAACAGCAGATCTTTCAGTACCATCCTTATTGGTAGGTTCTGGATTTACACCATCTTCAACTACAGGTGGCTCTGAAATTTCACCATTACCTTTGGGCTGGTTCACATCTCCAGTATCATCCAAAGCAATTTCTTCCCTCTCAGCCAATTCATCAGTCTCTGGAACCTTCTCTACCCAACCGTTGTTAATTTTGGGTTCAGCTTCCATTGTATAAGAGAAAACTAGACAAGACTTGGACGCAATTCTGCAAAAAAAAAAAGTGATATTAGTATATTTGGTTTAGCTCCCATAAAGATAGCAACAACGGGCAAAATTACCACTTGATTAAATATAACATTATATTTGATTTGTAGATCGAAAATATCAGATGGAGCCATACTACTTGACTACCCTTAGTAACAAAGATATGCTAACCAGGCAAATACTGGTCCGCATTTAAAAAAACCAGGGTCTGAATTTTGCATGCATAATTCTTCTGTGCATACGGAGAAATGAAACTCAAATTCATTCAAAAGGGAACAAAAATTTGTCAGAACAGATTGGAAGCGCTGGAAACAGGTAACTAAAAGGTTTCTAAAAAGTTTAACTAGCAGATTTGATTCTGGTGGCTACTAATGCAAATTATGTATTTGCATGGGTTTATGTGCAAAAGGGAAATAAAAAATCAGTTGAAACAACTTGGATCACAGTCTCCAAAAAAAAAAGATCAAAGGAAATACTAAATTGCAGTCTACACACTTCCATGCCCCAATAAAATAACTCTAGAAATCAATGAGAAACACTATATATCCACCTGGATCAGGTCATGCCTAATAAGAAAATCACTTGGTGTTAGTGGCCCCTACTCAAGAGCTATTACAGATCTCAAATGGTTTATTAAGGCACCGTGATCCATGACCCAGATCTCTATGCGACATTTGCAACGCTTTAAATCTCAGAAAACATCAATACAACGAAGATCTAACTCAAATGATCATTGAAAAATCGAGATCCGTACAATAAAACAACGGATCAAAACTGAAGTAGACACTCTAATTTAAGTGGGATTTGAACTGGGTAGCAACACAACAAACTCGGAGCACAAAAATGCACTGTACCTCGGAGAGTAATAACGGAAAAGCACTGTACCTCGGAGAGTAGTAACCGAAAAGAGCTCATAGATCAGGATCAAACGGCCTCCAGCAAAGCACCAATCCGAAAACAGCCGCCATTTTTGGGACACGGAAAAGTAAAGAGAGGAAGAAGAAGAGAGAGAAAGAGACTTATGAGTGCGCTCTCTCACACGCAAACACACACAAAACAGCGCAAGCAAGCAATCAAACCAACCAACCAACCACCACTTCCAATTTGACTAAGGAAAGGAGTGGTCAGATAGTAGAGGAGAGAACCGAAGAAGAAGAAGGGGGGACGGTGGTTTTCAAACAAAAGGAATGGATATTCAGTTATTTACAAAAATGCCAATTCTTTACTTGGACCAATATACCCTCGTGGGACCGCCAGAAATTATGACATAACCGGTGAAGACTGAAGAAGAAGGGGGGGGGGACGGAGGTGCGGTTTTCACGAGTTTGCTAGAGAGGGTACTTTTGTCCATTAATTGTTCTAACTTCTCTTTTCCACAGTACAAAATATTAATTTTTATTAGAATTGGATCTCTAAATCTTTATTACAAGAAAGAGATTATGTCATTATCGCTAGCCTAGAATCCTAGATCATAGTCTCGACTCTCGACCTCGAGTCTCGATAGCAATATTAAAATGTTCATATAGTAAGTCTTTTTACAAGATCAGAATCAGATGAACAAAAATTTAAAAAGACGAGATGTAAATAATGTTGGACAAAGGACTTGATAGTAATAGTAATGATAATGTGATACCTCTACCTGTAGTCTTCATATGTAACAAAACCCAATTAATCCGCAATTTATAGATCAACAACCAATGATGTTTCTATTCACCGACTAATTAATAATCCCATTACTCGTGTCATTTAGCATTGAATTAAGTCTTTTCCAATCAACTTCATTTTATGATGTAGTTCAATGCCGATATTTTTATTAATACCCCAAAAAAAAAACAAATTATCAAATCTGCCCCCACCCCAAACTTATTTTTAAATCTACCCCAACCGCCCGTCCACTGGGCGGTCCACTTTCCCCACCTGACCACCCAGCAGCCGGGCGGTCCACTCTTCATAGCTGACTGCCCAGGTGCTGGGCGGTCCAGTGTTATTTTTTTTTTTTTATAAGATTTTATGTTTTAATTTGTTTGAATGTTTTATATTAAATTGTTGTAATGATTTGTTTGAATGTTTTATATTAAATTGTATGATATATATTTATTATTTTTTGACGATTATTTTTATATGTTATGTAATTGTGTGTTTTAATATAATTGATTAGTTTTATATTAAGTTTGTTAATGTTTAAATGTTTCTAAATGGTAATCTAAATAGTAAGTCTAAACAACAAAAGTAGGTAATCTAAATGGTAAGTCTAAACATGAAACATAACAGTCCAAACATGAAATATAATAATCCAAACATAAAGTACTAGAAATCTATCAAACTAAAAAAACATAAAAACCCTAACGACGAGGACGAGGGCAACGTCCGGAGAGCTCCAACCTAGTAGGTGCATGGCGGTCCCTCTGCGAAGGCGGACGCCTCTAGTGAACCTCATCCACCTGCATGTCATCGTGTATGGCCTCGCGCGCCCAAGAGTCCTCCCCCAGGTGTAATGCATGCTCCCCATGGATCCCCGTCTGTGTACGCAACACCCACGGATCGGCCTCCCAAGTAGGAGGATACGTGGCCGGAGGCGGTGTGCCAAATATAGCAGAGGCAAAGCCATCTGCAGTCTGTGCCCCACTCCCACTGGCCTCGCCGTCGTGCTGTCTGGGCTCCATATACTGCGGTCGGTGGGAGCTAGCTGGCTCTCATCCGCCCTCATCTCCAGTGAGGTCATCCAATAAGAAAACGGCGGCGGCGGCGGCAGCTTCATTCTGCATGTAAACAATGTTAAATTAGAGACATATAAGTAACGAGTAAATTAATTAAATAATGAATTTTTGCTACCTCGGTATGCTGCACTGGAACTCCATGCTCGTTGTAGTACGCGTTCCACGCGTTGTTGTTCAACACCCATTGGTGGATCGCCCAACCCGAGTCATCATCTGCAGAAATGAAGATAAATTAATAAGAATGATCTTTTAAAGAGACGCTTAATAATGATCATTTGTATGACATATTATTACCTGCAGGAGGTGGCGGCATCTCCTCAGCGTAGATAGGGGCTCTAGGCTGCTCCGGATCTGGTGGTGAGGCCTTTATCTCGCGCCAATTGATGTCCTCCCCAGCATCGTGCAACATACCAACGAGGCGCCCGTCCCAGCCAGAGTCCTCCACGATCGGTGCACTGTGTTGGAGCATTTGACATCCTATCGCTCTCCAACTTTTTCTCGTCATGCACACCAAGCTGTATGCCACTCCTCTAATACCCGTCAAAATTTGCACACATTGTATTTTCATTATTATTATTAGAAGATGAATAAATAACTACAACCGGAAGCATGTCAGTTTCATTTAAACATACCGAACAAGCATGGATTGGGCCGAAAGGCAAGTAAGTCCTAGATCCATCACCCGTGAGTCTCCGTCGAAGAGCATCACCATAGTCCCCCTGTAGATAAATCGTCGGCATGCCCCATCTCTGGTACCAGACTAAATATCGCAATCTCCAAGGACCGACCGGCATAGGGGCATCTGGAGCTGGAGGTGGGGTCCATAAGTGATCCTCCGGCCTTGCAGCACGCTGGTAATGCTCCCAGAAATGCGTGCTCCAGTTGACTTTGGGCTTGTTGTGTTTAGTGCTGCAATATAAATTAATTAGTAACGTGTATGGCTGAACAAGTAATAAAATAGACAAACAATAAGGCAGTGGGTAGTTACCTGTGCAGCTGGGTGGTCTGCTGCTCGCCCAACTCTGGAAAATCAGGGACATAGGCATCCAATCCAAACTGACGGGGCACTCGATCAGGATAGTGATACTCAACTATCCAGAAGCATACGCACGGCCCCCGATAAAACGAGAGATATCTCTGCTCTAATGTCAGCTGGCACAGAAGGCCCTGATCGTAGAACAGACGATAGGGGTACCAGGTGATGCTCGCCTCGTGAAGCATCTGGAGCTGACCCCGGACATACGAAATCCCCACGGTCCTCCCCCTGCCCGTGTCCTCGTATGTGTGGGGAGTACCCCATATGGCACCATACCCCGGACGTCTCTCGGGGTCATCTCCCATCCATAACCCTGCCTGAGCTGGAGGAACAGGCCGACACACCGGTATATGCGACCAGGACCACTGCTGGAGTAGAAGAAGCGGTCCGGCAATCTGCTTGTTCGTCGCCTAAATTTTGGACATGCGGTGCACTTCTGGTAAATATGGAACCCTAATATTTGTAATAAAAAAATTAAAAAATTTGTACAAACTTACCAGACAAGCATGACACAAGCCCCGGTATAAGTGGGTGAGCACGGCTCCATCCCAGTTCCACTTCGACGGCCGCACAAGATAATTAACAATTCAATTCTACCAATCGTTCTAATGCCAATACAAGATACAAAATATAAATTAAAAAAATTATTTAGAAACTTACTCGAAAATAATCGGATTGTCGCCGAGATGGCCGAAAATTAGGGTTCGGGTGAGAGAGAGAGAGAGAGAGGAAGAGGGAGAGGAAGAGGAAGAGAGAGAGAGAGAGAGTGGCAGATTTGAAGAGAGAGAGGAAGAGAGGGAGAGAGAGAGGAAGAGAGAGAAAGAGAGGGAGAGAGAGAGGAAGAGAGGGAGAGAGAGGGACCACTGCTGGGGGTGGTGGTTTCGGGCGGCGGGAGGCAGAGAAGAAAGAGAGGGCGGTTCTGTGGGGGGGGGGGGGCGGACCGCTTATAAAAAAAAAAAAAAATAGTGGACCGCCCAGCAGCTGGGCGGTCAGGTGTGAAGAGTGGACCGCCCGGCTGCTGGGCGGTCAGGTGGGGAAAGTGGACCGCCCGGCTGCTGGGCGGTCAGGTGGGGAAAGTGGACCGCCCGGTTGACGGGCGGTTGGGGTAGATTTAAAATAAGTTTGGGGTGGGGGCAGATTTGATAATTTGTTTTTTTTTTTGGTATTAATAAAAATATCGGTAGTTCAATGTCAGTAGTCAGTCGTATATAATATAAATAAAATCATTTATCCGGAATGGTACTCTACATGGGCATTTTGGTCATTTTGCAGCAATGAGAATTGAAAAAGAGGTCCACTGTTTTTGTTTTTGTAGAATTAATTCAATGAGAGGAGAGGAGAGGAGAGGAGAAACAGGAGGAAGGTGGTGATCCTCCTAAAAATCGACATTTCATCGGTAGAAGGAATTACCCCATACGATTTATAACAAATCACCTAAATTCTAAATACAATGAATCTTTTTTTATATGATATTGCTAAATGCAAATGAATCATTGACGCGGCGCGCATTGTGGTCAGTGAGGACTGAGGAGAGAATACTAGGCAGGGGTATTTTGGTCATCCTGTCACTGCTGTAATGGAGAGAGCAAAACGTGTGTTAACAGGAGCGGTTTCTCGTCTTTTCTGCTGACGTGGCCGCCTGCTGGCGACACTACTACTCCTCGCATCACTTCAGTTATAACTCAAGTCAAGTACAGAGAGTATTTGATTTTGAGAAAGACACAATTAATGCATATTTTAATTTATAACCGTTCAGATTATGATTATGGATGAATAGACAAATGAACTTAATTTGTTAACAGAAATTTTCTGTGCACAGATGAGCAGGAGATTCGGTTCTCTTTGTTAACAGTCATTGCTCCTGGACACCTCCTTTTTTATTTTATTTCATTTCATTTTTTGTTGTAACTTTAAAACTATACGGATGATGAAGCAAGCAAGACAAGGCGTTAGTGTTCATTGTCTTTATGAACACTTTATTTGTATAGCTAGCAAGGTTTGAAGTTACAAGAAAACAAATAAAATATTTTATGAAATTGTGTTCGAAAATAGATGACATTATTCAGAGAAACGGCCTCAACCTCAATATATATATAGATATGAATGCCGTGTTTGAAAATAGGTGATTCATTTTTTATTATCAGAATGCGCCAAAATAATTAACATGTAAATTGTTTTTCTTTCAGACTATATATATGACCAAATAATCGCATGAAATAAGAAAACAATAATTCAGATGCAAGTCATGTGAACAAACCAGTTTGATGTTTCTAAAATTAGATTCATAATACTTAAGTTCTAAAATTCTAACTAGTATCGTGTCCGTGCGTTGTTGCAACGGAAACATATTACAAGAGAACAAAAAACATCTCATACAAAATGACATATTTTTATAAAAAAAAATATAGACTAATGACAAATAACATTTCTTAAATGACATATTAACTGAAATCTACACGTAAATAACATTCTTTAAATGACATTTTTTTTTTATCTTTTTGACATATAAAATTACAAATAACATTTCTTAAATGATATAAAAAAAATAAAAATAAATGAAGACATGGCCAATCAATTCAAAAATTTCTTAAATTCAATTTTAAAAAATAGAAAGAAATCATGATCAATCAAATAAATATACAATTTGTACGTGGAGAGTATGTGTCTAAATAAATTTAGATTTCTTCACGTAAAAAAACGTAAAAAAGATGCATAGAATCAGAATATTTGATGAGAGCTGATCTTCAATCCGAAATTTTATCTTTTAATCAAAGCTGCTGGTGAATCAGGACATTTACGTGCTTAATATAAGAATGGAGATATTTCAACAAAAGTACATCAGGTCTTTTTTTTTTTTTTTTTGTAAAATAAAGCACTCATTCTAAAAACATTTGCATTCCTCTAATCACAAAAAATAATTTTGTTCGTGATGTCAATGAATTTAACAAATATTTGTGAAAGCTGAGATAATATGAACAAGTAGTAAAATTCCTGTCAAAGATGCAACTTCCATCTTGAAGCGTCAGCATCGATCACAACAGGTGAATACTGCGTTTTATAGCAAATTCAATTATGCTATGCCCTATACAGGCTATACCGAAATTTTTATTGTTACCACGCCAAAAAATCGGAATTAAATCGTTACCACCCCGCTGACCCTTTATTGAATACTACCACCCCCGCTAACCCAGTTCGCGCACCAAACTGGCTGGTGCGCGGACTGGGTTGGCGCACCAGCTTCGTGCGCGGACTGGGTTAGCGGGCTTTTAGGGTTGAATGGATTTTTGGGTTTAAGGTTTAGGTTTAGAGTTTAGGGTTTAGGGCTGACTGGATTTTAGGGTTTATTTTTATTTTTGCAACGGGTGTCTGAAAATCCTGTTTTATTTTTAACGATGTTCATTCATCAGACGCAAGGCAGCAGGCAGGTAAATAACATAAAAACTAATGTGTTAAATTGACGGCGGAAGAACTAAACAACAGAAAAACAAAACAACATAAGAACTAATATCAAAATAATATCGAAATAACATCCAAATAACAAGAACTAATACCGAAATAATATCCAAAAACATAAACTACAACAAGTAACTCTATCCTATCTGCTCGAGGGTGTCCACGGCTTCTTCTCTCTCCTAAGTCTCTTACCCCGCCCCTCCTCATGACGCTCCCTCTCCTCCAACGATGTGTACTGTCGTGATGGCTGTGGTGGGGTCTCCTCATGTATCTCCCCAAAAAGTGTCTCCTCGTGTGGTCCCTCATCTGCACCAGGTCCGAAAATAAACTCACGTGTATCCTCTGCAGGGTACACGGGTCCATATGAGACATCCTGCTGGACAGCTGCTGCACTGGACTGTGGGAGTGACGTCTCATGTGGGAGTGGCGTCTCCTGTGTGTAAAACGGAGGAGAGTCTACATCCTGTGTGTAAGCCCCGTACTGAGAGCCCAAGTGAAACGTAAAATCTGAGGAGGGGTCCTGCTCGTCGTGCGGATCTCCGCGGGGTACATCTCCCTGAAACAAATAGATAATTAGGTTTCACAATGAAGATGATTATAAAAATAATTACAAAAATATACGTACCGCTGCAAGCCCAGCAGCCTCAAATGCGGCCTCAGCAGTCGCTGCCCCGTGTAGGTCTGAGAAATTCGGCTCTTGCGTGCTCATAGGCTCCGCAGAATCGTCATCGTCCATGTCTTTCAAATCTTCATAGCGGGGAAGATCTGAAAGCCTGAGAACCCTCTCGAGCTGATCCTGGTACCCGGCGATGACGACATGCGGTGCAGCCATACACAACCACTTCTTCCCGATAGCCTTCCAGCCTCTTGTGATGGCGTATCTTGCGCTCCTAAGCACTTGCTTGAGGTTCATGAGTACCTGCGAATTAAAAAAAAAAATTAGTTCGAGCAGCAAATGAATTTTCATAATTTTCTTAAACCAAAAAATTAAAGACTTACAATCTGTGCAGCCGGGCCAGCGCAGGGAATGAAGCCATACTCGTCACTAACCGTGTCGCGTCGTACATGGAGCGGCTTCGTGTTCATCTCCGTGATCTGACCATGCAAGTACACCGTGAAGGCACAGTACTCCTGATACCAAGTGCGATAGGTCTGATCGTATGTATCGAAAGCATACGACTGGAGCTCGTCAGGGATCCTGTCGCCCATTGCCTCAAGCCGAGTCACATAATCGGCGTGCACGGTCCGCCAATTCTTACCGCTGGTAGTGGCCAGTTCTTTGTGAAGCTCGTACCACTTGTCCTTGGAGATGGGATCCGGGACGGGAAAGGGCTGACGCATACCGAACTGACGTATCACCCGTCCAGGATAGTAATGCTCGACAAGCTGGTAGAACACAAGCGGTACCTGCAAGTACATAAAAATAAATAATCCTACGTACGTAATAAATAAAAGTGATGCAAAACTGGAATACAATAATAATGTAAGGGTTACCTGAGCAAACCATAACTGACGCTGCTGGAGGCATATATGAGGCAGGTCATGAAGGAAGGAGTGAGGGACAGCATCATCGTCCTCAACCTCGACACGCTCGTCGTACGGCCGCCAGCAGACGTGTCTGTCAGGAGTCAAGCTGGAGCCCAACCTCTCACTCGCGGCTGTGGACGGCCGAACGGGAACCTCGTCCACGACCAATGCATCAGGAGACCAGCTGGACCGTAGAAATTGTGCTTGTTTGTCTATTTAGGTACAAGTGACAGTTAAAATTCTGGTTTTTTTTGTGTAACCATTTATTTATTCATATTTAATTTCAAAATAATTTATACCTGGCATGCGGTGCACAAACCCCGATATAGACATGCCAATACCGCTGCACCCCAGTTCATCTGTTTCGGCTGGGCCAAGTCCCTCAGCCACTCAAGCAAACATTCAGGGACAGTGGCCCCTGATGAATCTGGGAACATCCAGCAAGCAAACATCTTCATGATGTAAGCCTGGGTCCACCGATCTACCGTCTCAGCATCAGCATCTGCGTCCAGGGCTCCACTGTAAATTCGAACCAATTTAGTGAAAATTGCAAAAAATAGACATCAAATAATTAATTTTATAAAATAAATGTTACCTGAACCGCTCCCGCAAGTGTGGTAAACTGATGTCATTCTTCGAGTAGACGTACCCCTTCTTGGTCGCCCTCCGCTTCATCAACCCGTCTCCCAGCAGGTCGAGGACGAGCTGCGTGAAGTCTCCGTACTCCACACCTGTGACCGCCTCTCCGGTAATGGGCAGACCCCAGAGACAACTCACGTCCTGGAGAGACACCGTAATCTCTCCGACGGGCAAGTGGAAGGTGTGGGTCTCCGGTCGCCACCTCTCGACCAATGCAGATATAAGAGCGACATCTGCATTTAAGTCACTGAGCTGTGACACATGCCACAGACCCAGCCTCTGCAACGCGGGTGCAAATTGAGGGTCGTAGAGGATATTCATCTGGTTGTTCCTCGTCGACGTCAGAGTATGAGTCTGCATTTAATTTCAAAATAAACACAAATACAATTTATTATTTTATTCAAATGAAAATGTATATTATTTGCAAGTGGTATAGAGATGTAAACTTACATATGAGTTTCTAATCTTGTGCTCCTTGTACGGGAACCAGCAAACGGGACTGATATACTCTGTCGTCAAATGCGGAAAGACGGTCCGAGCTAACACTACATCCAACTCCACATCATCATGAGGCAGACTGGTGTGCTTGGTGCCGCTGGATGACGCCATACTACAATTTGGTGCATTTCTAGTCAAATTTGGTCTTAAGTACCTCAAATAGGGTACTTTAATAATTTACTAAAATAATTTGGCATAAAATACAACATAATATAGCTAAAAACAATTCTACTCTGTTTGGACACCATTCTAATTATTTAATACAATTCTACTCTGTTTGGACATCATTCTAATTATTTAATACAATTCTACTCTGTTTGGACATCATTCTAATTATTTAATACAATTCTACTATGTTTGGAAACCATTCTAAATATTTAATACAATTTGAATCTATTTGGACACTATTCTAATTATTTAATACAATTCTACTCTATTTGGACACCATTCTAATTATTTAATACAATTCTACTCTATTTGGACACCATTCTAATTATTTAATACAATTCTACTCTGTTTGAATTTATTTTGGACACCATTCTAATTATTTATTACAATTCTACTCTATTTGGACCTATTTTGGACACCTATACCAACTACCTAATCTACAAATAACTAAAAAAAAAAAGTAAAAAAAAAAATTTACTTGTTCACTGTAGCTCGTGCGCGGAGTGGAGTCTGCGGAACAAAATGCGCTCTCCGCAGCTCTTATACGGTGAAAACGGAGCTCCGCTAACCCAGTCCGCGCACCAGCCAGTTTGGTGCGCGAACTGGGTTAGCGGGGGTGGTAGTATTAAATAAAGGGTCAGCGGGGTGGTAACGATTTAATTCCGATTTTTTGGCGTGGTAACAATAAAAATTTCGGCAGGCTATACTGCTTGGCTTGCTATACAGAGAGTTTGGTAAAATATACTGAAGATCCAACGGTAGTGGTGACTTGTGAGTTGTGATCCGAGATGAATCAGCTGGGCAGATTTGACAAGAGGCCTTTTTGACCTGGAATTGGAATTGAATTGGATACAAATAATTCTAGTCATGCCAAAACGGAGTGACGTGTCGGCGTAACGGCGGGTGTTGTTGGAACAGGTAGGCGCGGCGTTGGGGCAGAGAGCAATGAGATCGGACGGCTTATATAAAAGGGGAAGCAATGAGAGCAGATTAAATTATGTTATCACTTGCTAATTTTTGAATGATTTAAGGAAGTTATTTCTTGGAGGAAAAAAGATATTAGAAAAATCCAATTTATGATTGTCATCATGTCATGTGTGGCTGTATGGTGAAGGAATGGAGGATCCTACATACACCAGGTGCAGCCAGGAAGAAATAGAGCGGCACCGTTTGGGCGGGTAGCACGTTGCTCTCAGTCTTCATAGCTGGCGACAGCGTGGCCTCCTCGCTGTCTTGTCTCCGAAATATTTCCTCCTCTCCATTTAATCTAACAAACTGGAGAATTTCGTCACTGTGATTCGGAGCCGTGGGGTCGCCACGCCAGCCACCTGAAAGGGATGGATGAGGTCCATGAGGATGAGGATGAGTGACCTACTGGCTACTGGCTACTTCCCTTTGATTCGTCCTATTAACCGGACGGAAAGCACAAGTTAAATTTGGAACCTCCTCTTCCTCTTCCTCTTCCTCTTTCACCCTAATCCTACATATTCAACAATCAATTTATAACTCCAAAATCTATCATATTGATTTCAAACGAGACAGATCTACACCGTTGAAACTGATATAGTTTTCGAGTGATGCGTGTACATGCAAAATTTTAAAATTTTCTAATTATTTAGTATAAAGTCAAGCGTTCAAAAATATAACTTTGTACATGCAAAAAAATAAAGTTTTACAAAGTTATTCTAATGCATTCATTTTTTACCACTTGACTTTATACTAAACAAATTTCAAAATTTTGCATATACACGCATTGCTCGTAAAATAGATTGGTTTCAACAGTTTGGATCTGTCTCGTTTGAAGTCAGTGTGATAGATTTTGGAGTTATGCTCACTAAACCCTTTGGTGAGCATAACACACCCTAGCTTTGCTCAATATTTACTAATTTCTTATAAATTTTACTTCTATTTCAATATCAGTCAAATTGAAAAATTGTGGGTTGAAATGACTGAAATAAATAAATGAAATTATAAAGTATTAAGCCTTTTAATCTTATCTGTGTCAAATCATCTCTGTATTTAGCTGTCTGATTCAATTTCTCTCATCATTTATTTTGTTTGACTGGTACATAAATCATGCTTTTTTTTCTTATTAAAAAGATGTATTTGATATGTCTAAAGTACAATAATTAATTCTTAAAATAACTTTATATTTCTTTGGATGAATTACCGTAAGACAAATCATACTATTTGGCATTATTTGTCTTTAATTTTTTTTAAAATTATTGGTTCTGTTTTTATGAGGTTGTGGTACTTTGTAAAGCGTATAACGGTTCGTGCTATGGATCAATCTCTTCCTCTATAAAGTTTATAATCGATCCAAACTATTCAACATGGTCTCCATATAAAAATGTATTCAAATTATATTTTTTAGAATTTTTTTACTACTTTCTTAGATGGGTAGAAAATCATCCGATTTAAATTTTTTTACCATCCAAAAGTGGTGATTTCTACTAATTTTAAAAAAATACAAAAAAAAATGTAAAATTCGGTCTCTAGGTACATTTTTCATATGGAGATCATGTTGAAAGGTTCGGATCGATTGTTTAGACTTACGGTAATTCATAGCACGGACCGATCCGCGCTTTACAGAGTACCGTAGCTTCACTCATTTATAAAATTAATTTGTTTAAATAAATATTTTTTTTTTATCGGAGTAAACCCCTTAAACAACTTTAATTTGGAATAACAGTCGCTCTCAGTCTTCTATTTAGCGTGAGATATATTTAATTGAATAGAGGTCTGCCCATGTCATCATAATGATGACAACAAAAGTAATGTGGTTGTTTGAGTTATCCTAGAAGCAATTAATATGAGAGGAAGGGCAAAAGATATACAACTATTCACATTACATGATTACAGCGAGCTTGATAAAAACCTTGAAGGGATATTCCTCCTTTGTCAACTTCACCTTCCTTCTTATCTTTTATTTATCTCACTTCCTCTGCTTTTTCTTGTGTAGTCTTATCGCCATAATTCCGACCTAAATGCCCATAGCTGTCAACCTTTTTATCCATCTATGGGTTAGAATTATTTGACAACGATTTCCTTTAATAATTTTAACAACATTTTTTTTAAATTACGTCCATTTTTTTTTTTAAATTAGAATAAAATTTGATGTTGTTTCTTATAGATTGATGACATGTCAATTTCCATACAATTTCAATATTATTTAGTGTTTGATTAAATGTCATTATATATAAAAAACGTTGTAAATTTTATATCATTTGATAAACAGTACAACTTACATTAAATTTCATTATTTTTTATTTACGATATGTATGGTGTAAAATAATTACACTTGTTGAATTTTTTTTTTAAAGTAAAAATTGGAGGTCAAGTTGCTTAACTATTTAATATCCATCAACAAAGGATTATAACATTTTGACTATGTATTGATTGGTATCAAGAAGCTGCAAAATTATACTGGTGTGAAGAATTTCTGGATGTTTTTTTATTTTGACATATAAATTGTAGTATTTTTATTATTAGAAAATAAAAAATGAAAATATAATAAAGATATAAGAAAATAATAGTATTTGAATCTTTATTGCAATTTTGTTGGCAGTTGAAACTATTGAACGAGGGGAACTTTAGGGAGCTTTTGAATAATTAGATTGGCTACTGAGTTCAAGAGTTAGCCAACCCATTAATTCCTTTTACTCAAAGCCAAATCACAACCGTCCATTGTCCATCTAACGTATCAAAGAAATTGGGTGACGTAGGGTTTATGAGAGCTCAGAAGACTAACGCTCTCTCAGGACTCAGGAGTAAGATTAATTTTGACCACTTTAGATAAAATAATATAATATTAATTTTGACCATCCAATAAACTAAGGATATTGAGGATAATATCGACAAGCTAAACATAATCAGGGCAGAGTAAGTTTGATGGACTTTGGATCTACTTTTGGTCCAACGAGCACCGAAAGCCGTCCGATGTGCTTTAAGATTCGTGCACCAAATCTCAGAGCCGGAGCAAACAAATTTTAAAGCGCATCAGACAGTTCCGGTGCCCATTGAACTCAAAAGCAGGTCCCAAACCCATCGGCCATATACTTTTCTCCAACATAATTAGTTACATATTTCTTGTTAACAAATTATACAATTTAGATTGTTAATTAACAGATGATTGAAATATTTATTTTAGCACTTAAATAAAATGATAAAATAAAATGTTTCTTACTATTTAACCATGTTGGATTCTCATCAGATATCGTGGTACATATATAATTATAATATTTGTCAAAAAACTTTCTCATCATACAACATCTATCCAATCAAATTAACAATGACCATTATATATTTTTTTTAATATACTGGACACTCACCATATTTTTATATACACGAGCAATGAACAATCCGCACTATTCAATGTGTTAATATCAAAATTTAATATATAGAAAGCTACTTTTGTTTTTGTTATATTTCTTCATTGTTTCTTTCTTTCTTTCTTTCTTTCTTTCTTTTTTGATTGGAAATCCGTAGGCAAGAGAAATGGATCCGTATTCTCCCAGGTACCTGACTCAAGCAAATTGAAACGGACGCCCCAGATTAATCATATCTGGGCTAAACTCAATCCAGTGCCTATGGGAACTGTCGGGGACCTGTTTTGAGATTCGTGCTATGTTAAAAGAACCGTCCGATTATAATTTGCTTGAGTCAGGTAACCTGAGGTGATATGAATTCAAGCGAAATAGGGATATCAAATGTAACTAATTATTGGGCCCAATAACTAAAATACAGGGGGGTGCATGCTAAATAAGGGATATCAAATGGGGGCCCAATAAGGGATATCAAAATAGGGATATCAAATGTAACAAGTTAAATAGACACTTGATTAATACCTTGCAGCAAGTGTACGTAGAAACTAGAAACGCAATGGAGGCCCAATAACTACTCTAGGGGGTGCATGTTAAATAGTATATATTTGTACCTAATGGAAATAATATACACTGGAACGAAGAATTATGTTAATGTACAAGTTATGTTCAAATATGAATCAAGAATTAATATAGTGTTTACCTCTTTTATTATTCTTTTGTTGAAAGCATGAGGAAGTAAATTTATAATTCACGAGAAACCCAATCTAACCAATCTATGTATAGAAACTCAAAAAGATAATTTGTGCAAAAGATTCAAGAAAACCAACAACTAAACATTGCAAAACCTAACATCTGTCCTAGATCAATCTCTACAAGTCAACTCATTCCCAAAAAGAGAACAAAAAATCAAAATTGGCCTGTCGCATGAATTACATATACATTTCAGCCAATTTACCACTGCCATCTCCGGGTGACTGCTCAATTTTTACACTGCTCATCCAACAATACCAGTATTAATTAGTGGTACCAGACTATTACTTCATTCTGCAACTCTATTACTTAGTGTGATGAAAGCATATCTGTTCCTTTCAATAGATTACTTTGCACTTGTTGAAGCAACTTTTACTGCAAAAAGGATTTCTTTCAGTATAATAGAAGTTTAGAGATACAAGTTCCACCCTGGTAGTAATTAGACTGTGTTTGTGGTGCCATGTTGTGTCTTATGAGGTGAGGTAGTATCGTTGTCGGATTCTGTATCATTGGAATCTGTGCTGCTACTGGTGAGGTGGCCCACTTTCAGGGCATCTCTCATTGCTTGTGATAAACTCTGGTTAATAGAACTTATCCTACCAAAACCGATATCGCCTTTGTTCATCATCGCCACAAACTCGCTGTAATCTATTCTTCCATCCTACCAAAATATATAAAAATAAGTGTTAAGATAAAAAAAACTACAATTTAAACATACAAAACAGGAAAGATGGATGAAAAAAGATATACATTGTTTTGATCAACTTCTTGGATTATATCCTCGATCTGGCTGCCTTCAATTCCGAAATCTTCACAAGCCTTTTGCAACTCATCATGAGTGATGTATCCGCTTTTGTCTCTATCAAAGTATTCAAAGGCCGTTAGCAAGTAATCGTCTCTTCTTGCCTTGTTCCAGTGCATGGTTGCAGCCACAAACTCTGAATAGTCTATCGTGCCGCTTTTGTCGATATCAGCCTGAAAATTACAAATTTTAATCTAACCTTCATATATATAAATAAATAAATACCAGGAACTATAAGACATGCAAGTCATGAACAGGACAGTATTTTCCAGCACCGACCTGATTTTGCCTTACATATTAAGTTCCCCCAGGACAGTATATATAAGACATGCAAGTTATGAACTTTCAAATTAGAAAATGACAAAAATATCAATATTTTTCATTTTCTTTTTTGAAAAACAGATCATAAATTACCGCTTCCATCAATGCTTTGACTTCTGGTTCATCGAGGTGCGCACCAACTCTGGCCAGTCCTGCTTTTAGTTCCTCAAATGTGATCTGGCCACTATTATCTGTGTCTATCATCTTAAACATCTCTTTCAAACCCGCGATTTCTTCTTCAGATAGATTCTCAGCAATTACCTATAGTCAACAAAAATTCAATCTATAATATTTCCTGAAATGCTTCAAAACTGAACAGCGACAGCACCAATAATGACTGATGTAATTAACGGGCAAATGTAAGAATAAATATCCTAAAAATGGGTCTTAATAGGTGTTTATGGCTACAGATATATAGCTAGAAATGTGGATTGAGGTTCAGAATTTCTAAATATATCCTTGTCCAACAGATTCATACATCTATTTTATATGAAAATATTCAAAACTTCCAAAGCAAAATAAATTAAAGGTGCATACTCTAAGAGCCATCTTTTTGAAATTATTAGTTGCTGAAAATTGCTTCAAGCGAGACAAAACGGCTGAATCAAGCGGTCTATCAGGTGCCGCCCCTTCAACCTGTAGCCATGGATGGCCTGTAAAGGAAAGAAAATATAGAAAGAACTCACTTAGAACAATGATCTTTCACTTAGTTAAATGAATCTAGCCTTTTATCAGTTAGTTCATATTATTCCAATTATCGCTAATATCCCCACATACAGTGGAGTCTGTCAATTGCAAAAAAAAAATGAAAACAAAAACTTACATAGGACTTCATGAGCAGTCAATCTTTTTTTAGGATTTCTGACAAGGATCCGACGTACAAGATCTTTAGCACTCTCTGATATGTTTGGCCATGGTTCTGATTCAAAGTCTAACTTTCCATTTAACACCTGCTCGAATATCCCTTGCTCGGTTTCTGTTGAAAAAGCAAACAACAAAGCACACACGTCAATACGTCATACAGGTTACTATCTTGAACCACAAGCCTACGCATTTAAAAGCCTCATTGCATGATGTTGTTTTATTGGGGTTGTGATTATCACTATAATATTTATCATACTTATAATTTATAAATAGAATCATTTTTAGAGGAATTCTACAAACCAGCCCAAAAAGGAGGCACCCCGCATAATAGAATGTAAATAATCACACCGGCACTCCATACATCGGACTCAGGTCCATAACACTTTCTTAGTACTTCGGGCGCAACATAGTAAGGGCTACCGACCACATCATTAAATACTTCATCTGAAAAGAAAGACAATTGTTCCAACATCAGGTGCCAGTTTCCAATAGCATGAAACTAAAATTCTAATTTCTAAATGCATATGCAATCTACAACAATGTGCATGCGTGTAAATAATCTGAGTTTGACAACAACAAAAAAACCACAACAGTACTAATCAATTAATCATTTATATTTTACTGTATGTTACTGACCTGGTTGGAAGAAAATGGAGAGACCAAAATCAATAGCCTTTAGCGGCGCATCCTCATCCTCATTTACAAACAAGAAATTTTCTGGCTTGAGGTCTCTGTGCATAACCCCGAGCGAATGGCATGCCTCCACCACTCCTACAATCACCCTCGCCAACTCAGCTGCTCTTTTTTCGCTATAATGCCCCCGCTTAATAATCCTGTCGAACAACTCTCCGCCGGTGCACAGCTCCATAACTACGTGCACGTGCAGGCTATCCTCGTACGCACCCTCAATGGAGATAATATTCGGGTGCCCGCACACATGGTGCATGATTTGTATTTCCCGTCTGACGTCCTCCACATCATCATCTTGTATTAACTTTCTCTTGTTGATGGACTTGCAAGCGAATTCCTTTCCCGTGACTTTGTGAGTTACAAGGTATGTGGTGCCGAACTGTCCTTGGCCGAGCTTTTTGCCTGTTAATGATAATGGATAATGTTGCGAGACAAAATGATAGTAGTCTTAAGATACTGAATTTGCAGAGATATAAGTAGTTATATCCAAGCTTCTTTGAGATTTTATAGTTAGTGAAATTTAACCTAAAAATCAATGTGAACATGAGATAAAAATTACCAACGGTGTATACATCCTTCATCATCTCAGTCTTGCGGTTAAGCACGGATTCAACACGCAACCCGGCAGCTGAAGGAACCCTCCTGTGGTGTGGTTTCCTCGATCCCTTTCTCTTTGGCTTTGATGTGGTGGATGGTGATTCTCTAATTTGGCGGGTTTCGTCTTGGGCTGCATTCATATTTTTGTTTTGGTTCTCGCCTTGGCCCCGGGGTTCGTTTTGGATGTCATTGTGGTTGGTTTTCATGTTCTCATGATTTAGATCTGAGATTTTAATCGGAACTGGTGCCGCAACTGTAGATGGTTCACTGACAACAACTTGCGGCAAGGACCGTGAATTAACACCTTCAACATTAGTGGTGGGCACAGCGGCAGGGGCATTGCAATTGTTGTTAACATTACTATTCTTATCATTGTTATGATTTATGTTGTTCGCATCGAACTGCGGACGGTTGGAGGTTCGAAAGAGAGAGTTAGAGACAGATTGCATGATGCTGCTACGGTTGCTGTTGGCGTTGCTGATATCTCTGGAGGTTGAACGCCGGTTAGATCCCGGACATATATTGCCCATGGCGGATTCAACAAACCCGAGAAATGTTATAATTTACTGCAGCATTTGCCAAAGATTAATCCGTTTTGGCAATAAATAAAGGATTATCCTTCCAACAGCTTGAAGGCCGGTGTGGAGAAGCTTATATTTTTTGCAGACGGTGATTCTTCGCTTGTGTTGATTGTTCTTCCCGTTTGTGATTTTGAAGAGATCTTAAATTGAAGCTAAAAATAAACAGGATCGATGTAGATGGGGCAATTAAAAAAAGAATGTACAATGATAATACCTACAACATGGCTTTCATCTTAAAATCCACTATGGCTGGAATATAATTCAGATAAAAAAGGGAAGAAATAGGGTATGAAGCTCAAATGGAGCCTGGAATTCTTTTTCTATTACGATATTTTGCTATGTATCTTAATTTGCAATAAGAGATGAGAAAAGACAAGAGGAGAGAAGGAAATCCTACGCAGGCCAGCGGTTAGGATCCGTGGCGAACAGATACTTGGTATTACTTAGGTAGACCCGGTCTAATATTAAATGTTTCTGATAAAATAAAAAGAAATGTTAATAGACACAACAATACTAACAAGTATACATGAATATATAACTTGAAATATGACATATGTGCATGCAATATTGATGGACATTTATTAGTTTTATCGGTTGAGGTTTTTAAATAATCCTTTTGTAGGTAGCTAATTAGGTTGTTAAATGAAATATATATGATTAGTTATTAGTTGATATAACATGCAAATTGAATTCCTTTATTAATTTTTGATTAGTTCGGTCCAAAATTTGAATGATAGATAACCTCCTTAGTGTTCTAAGAAAAGCGTGTGCCAGATGTGATGTAACACCTAAAAACAGTAGGAAGCAACTGATTTATTTCTTCCGTAAAAATGAGAACCTTTTATCTTCATGACTTTATTTAAGAAAAACAAAATTATATTTTTAACCGCCAGTGGAAAGATATATTATCTTAAGACATTTTCCCCTTCTGAAAGGCAGTATATATACAGTGTTAAAGAATTAATATTTAATAGTAAAACATGGGTGTTTGTAAGCTCACCAAGCCTCTAGGTGAGTTTAATTCTGTCAGATTAACTTCAAACCATCAGCAACATTTTTCTCTTGTACCACACCTAAGTTGAATGTGTGATGCCTGATTGCCTGTACAGTGTACATAGCAATATAATTTAATTTTGAAGTGATTTAGTTCAGAAGACAATTCTACTAGAAAAGAAAATTAGAGAAAGATGGTATTGTTTATTGCACAGGATTACAATTCAGTGTATATGATCTGATTGTACAGAAGACCGCTTATATATATATTTCCAATGCAGTATGATAAGATTCATTTGGATATATAGGGTTTGTGAACACAGTGATATTGTTAAAATTATAGAAGAAATAGAGTAGGATTGATCTCAGTCGTTCATCATTGATCAAAGGGCTAGGATTAGATCAAATAGGAATTACTATTTAGGGAAAAGAAATAAACGGTACTCTACTGTATAGGTACCAAAAGTAGAATAGAGAGATAACGGTAATATTATTTCTTGTAGCATAAAAGGCTTGTATGATGAAATTCAATAATAAGAAAGTTTATCTCCTCAGAATTCATACAAATTCAACATGGTATCAGAGCTTCGTCTGATAATCTCATAAACTCCAAAAATCGCAACAGTACCATTTACCAGTATACTGATAACCAAATGCCAGTAAACTGAGAGCATAACCAACATACCATAAACCCATAACAGAAAGTCAGAAACCATAAACAAACGAGAATGAGTCAAGAAGGGCAGCAATCATCAGATGCTACATACTCCTCTCGACTCACCCATAATCTGCTAAATGGCAAGAATTATGTATCATGGGCAAGGGCAGTGACCTTATCTCTTAGCAGCCGAGAAAAACTCGAATTCATCATAGGAGAATGCAATAAACCAAAGATAGCAAATCCAGACAACAAAACAGAAACCGAAAAACAATCGCTACGAAAATGGCAAACCACAGATCACAGGGTCATGACTTGGCTCTTTGATTCCATGGAATCAGAAATTTCTGATTTATTCCATCACAGTTCCACCTCACGAGAATTGTGGGAAGACATACAAGCTTTTTTCAGTCAACAACAAAACCACTCGCATGTCTTCAGACTCATGCAAGAAATCGAACAAGAAAAGCAAGAGTCTAAAACCAACACAGAATACTACGGTGCCATGAAGAAAAAATTCGATGAACTAAGAATTTACAAACCTTTCACAACAGACCCAATAGAGCTCCGAAAAAGACTCGATCAAGATGAGTTATTTCATTACCTTGCGGGTCTCGATTCCAGTTATGAAGCGATCCGATCACAAATCATACTCGGATCCGAACTTCCAAAAACCTCTGCCGCTGTTGCAATGATTCAAAGGGAAGAAACAAGGAGACTCACTATGGGCGGTCCACAAGCCTCCTCCGGCGAGGGACACGAAACCCAAGCCTTTGCTACTCAATTCCGGCAAAACCCTAACTCTCAATTTCGGCCAAATCAAAAGAAATGAGGGGTGTGCTCTCATTGCAAGAAGGAAGGCCACACCCATGAGAGGTGCTGGTTCCTTCATCCCCATCTAAAACCCGAAAAATGGAAGGCTCAAGAGAGGAACAGAGGCGGCGACGGGATCAGTAGAGGGGGCGAAAGAGAAAAAGAGAAGAAGGGATATGCGACTGGGGTTCCTCTGACTCAATCCGAACCCAATTCGGGTTACATGCTTCAGCGGACTCAACCCGAGTCTAATACTGGGTACATGGCTCAAGTCCAACCAAAACCGAATCTCTCTAACTCAAACTTCATGCGAAACGGGTCAGACGGGTCGCAGGATTCCATGCAGCACCTATTTCAGCAATTTTCTGTGTGGTTTAAAGATCAAGGTGCTCCTAGCTCATGTGGTATTGTTTCTAACTCAAATTTTTTTGATTTATTTGATCAAATTATTTTAGATAGTGGTACAACCGACCACATGTTTGGTAATAAATAATTCTTCACCAAATTAGACTTGACCAAAAAGAATAAATATGTATTAGTGGCAAATGGTACGAAAGTACAAATAGATGGCATAGGAGAAATTAACGTTTGTAATCATCAAATAAGTAACGTATTATATTTAAAAGCGTTTCCTATAAATTTAATTTCTATAGGAAAATTGACACAAGAATTCAATTGCAATGCAATTTTTTCTTATAAAAATGTTGAATTTCAGGACCGGGTAACCGGGACGAAGATTGGGGAAGGAATTCTTGAAAACGGGCATTATCTTTTCAACTTGCAAAAATTAGATTTTTGTGCTTCCGCAAAATCCATTAATTATGATGTTTGGCATAGGAGACTCGGGCATCCATCCGACAAGATTCTAAATAGTGTATTAGATTTTTCAAATTCAAAATGTATTAATTGTGACATTTGTAAGTTGGCAAAACAAACAAGGCTTCCCTTTTCTCAATCTTGTAGTAAAAGTGAAGCAATGTTTGATTTAGTCCACTCCGATGTATGGGGTCCGGCCCCAATTGATTCTTATAATGGATTTAGATATTTTGTTCTATTTATTGATGATTTTTCTAGATCCACATGGCTATATTTATTAAAATCAAAAAATGAAGTTTTTAATTGTTTCAAAGAATTCTCATGTCTTGTAGAAAATCAATTCAATGCCAAACTTAAATTATTTAGATCGGATAATGGAACGGAGTTTGTAAATAATAATTTTAAAAAACTTTTTAGAGAAAAAGGAATCATTCACCAAACAACTTGTATAAATACACCCGAACAAAACGGTGTATCGGAAAGAAAAAATAGACATCTATTAGAAGTAACACGATCTTTATTATTTCAAACTAATGTTCCAAAAAATTATTGGTCGGATGCTATTCTTAGTGCTACATATCTAATTAATAGATTACCAAGCGCTATTTTAAAAAATAAAAGTCCACTAGAAATCCTCTACCAACAAAAATTAAATCTTGATCATTTAAGAGTGTTTGGTTGTACTTGTTTTGTAAAAATTAAAAGAAAAGATAAACTTGATCATATGTCAACAAAAGCAATTTTTTTGGGATACTCTACTTACAAAAAGGGTTACAAATGTTATGATCCTATTAGCAAAAAATTATTTATGTCTAGGGATGTCATATTTTGTGAAGAAGAACCATATTTTAAAGAAATAATTAAGACCCCACATACACAAGAACAAGTAAGACCGATAATATCTCATGTAGAAAGTCAAGAAAGTGAACAAAATGTTAATCATATTTTCGATGATAATCTTGAAGTAGCGACTAACACAAATAATCTTGATAATAATAATAATGAAATAGAAGGAAATTTAGAAGTTAGACGGTCTTCACGAATAACACGACCATCTACTAGACTTAGGGATTATGTAACCTATACGGTACAATATCCTATTGAAGAGTTTCTATCATATGAAAATATTTCACCCTTACATCTTGCTTTTTTGACTACCATCCAAAAAGAAATGGAACCGAATAGCTACCAAGAAGCTATTACAAATCCGGTATGGTGTCAAGCCATGAAAGAAGAGCTAAAAGCTCTAGAAAAAAATGAAACTTGGGTAATTGTACAATTACCAAAGTTAAAAAAACCGGTAGGGTGTAAATGGGTTTATAAAATTAAATACAATAGCAATGGTACCATTGAACGATATAAGGCAAGGTTAGTTGCAAAAGGTTATACCCAAACATACGGAATTGATTACAATGAAACCTTTGCACCGGTGGCCAAAATGAATACCGTTAGAATTTTATTTTCTATTGCGGTAAACAATAATTGGAATTTATACCAAATGGATGTCAAGAACGCTTTTCTTCAAGGAACACTTAAAGAAGAAGTTTACATGACCTTACCACCCGATCGTAAAATGGAAAATAATTCTAACTTAGTATGTAGGTTAAATAAATTAATTTACGGATTGAAGCAATCTCCTCGAGCATGGTATGGCAAGCTTAGCTCTTATTTAATTTTATGTGATTTTAAAATTAGTAGTTCGGACCATTCTCTCTTCACAAAAATTAATGGTAAACACACTACCATAATTTTGGTATATGTCGATGACATTATAATCACCGGAAACAACATAAATGAAATCAAAAAAATCAAAAGCCAATTGAAGGAGAAATTTGATATCAAGGACCTTGGATATCTAAAATACTTCTTAGGAATAGAAGTAGCTTACTCTAAGTTGGGACTTTTTATTTCACAAAGGAAGTATATTTTAGACCTCTTAGAAGAAACCGGAAAATTAGGTTGCAAACCGGCCTCCACACCATTTGATAGCAAATGTAAATTAAATAGTGAAGATGGTGAATTGTTAGATGATATAAATCAATTTCAAAGAATTGTAGGAAAATTAATTTATCTTACCGTAACCCGACCGGATATTTCATTTTCGGTAAGCCAAATTAGTAAATTCATGCATTCACCTAGAACATCACACTTAGAGGCCATAAATAAGATTTTAAGGTATTTAAAGAAAACACCCGGTAAAGGAATATTAATGAAAAACAATAATTCTAATGTCATATGTGGCTATTCCGATGCAGATTGGGCCGGGAGTTTCGATAGGAAATCCACTACCGGCTTTTGCACATTTGTAGGCGGAAATTTAGTCACATGGAAAAGCAAGAAACAAAACGTCGTGGCACGATCTAGCGCGGAGGCGGAGTATCGAGCCATGGCTTCAACCGCAAGTGAATTAGTATGGCTCAAACAACTTCTCAAGGATATGGGCATCGAATTCAATCAACCCATGAGAATGTATTGCGACAACAACTCCGCACGACACATCGCATTAAATCCGGTGTTTCATGAACGGACCAAGCACATAGAAGTAGATTGCCATTTTGTGAGAGAAAAAGTCCAAGCCAAAGAAATAGAGACACCGTATGTACAAAGCAATGAACAATTAGCGGATGTCTTTACCAAAGGGTTGGATCCGAAACAATTCGACAACATTACAAGCAAGCTAGGATTGTATGATATATACATTCCTAGCTTGAGGGGGAGTGTTAAAATTATAGAAGAAATAGAGTAGGATTGATCTCAGTCGTTCATCATTGATCAAAGGGCTAGGATTAGATCAAATAGGAATTACTATTTAGGGAAAAGAAATAAACGGTACTCTACTGTATAGGTACCAAAAGTAGAATAGAGAGATAACGGTAATATTATTTCTTGTAGCATAAAAGGCTTGTATCATGAAATTCAATAATAAGAAAGTTTATCTCCTCAGAATTCATACAAAATCAACAGATATATATATATAGAGTATGGCTAATGTGCTTCCTCTAGAACTTCGGCCTCGTGCTTCCGGGGGCATATCTTAGTGTTTGATGTTCAAACAACAAATTCAAACCGTTAGATGTTCAATCTATATTAAAATGTACTTGGAGACCAAATTTTACATTTTTTGGAATTTTTTTACTATTTATTAACTCACTTTGAAAATTCCAGATCCGGGTGAACAGTAAAAACAGTCTGGACCATATGATCTGGAATTTTCAAAGTGGCTTAATAAATAGTAAAAAAATTCCAAAACATGTAAAACTTGGTCTCAAATACATTTTAATATAGATTGAACATCTAACGGTTTGAATTTGTTGTTTGAACATCAAACACTAAGATATACCCCCGGAAGCACGAGGCCGAAGTTCTAGAGGAAGCACATTAGCCATACTCTATATACATATATATACATATAGAGAGAGAGAGATGGGCTACGGTGCTTCGCAAAGTAAATGATCTTTTTTACTTCACGCCATATTTTCATTTTGAAAATCCAAACAACCGATCCAAATAGCTCAACATGTTCTAAATTGAAATGTGCTTGGAGACTAAATTTTATATTTTTTGGAATTTTTTTACTATTTACTAAGCCACTTTGAAAATCGCTAATCCACTGTGAACAATAAAAAACAATAAAAAATTTTGTACCACCGGATCAGCGATTTTCAAAGTGGCTTAATAAATAGTAAAACAATTCCAAAAAATGTAAAATTTAGCCTCCAAGCACATTTCAATATTTAGAACATGTTGAACGATTCAGATCGGTTGTTTGGATTTTCAAAATGAAAATATGGCGTGAAGTAAAAAAAACCATTTACTTCGCGAAGCACCGTAGCCCATCGCTATATATATATATATATATATATATATATATATATATATATGAGATTGGCTAATGTAATGACGTTAGAACTTCGGCCCGAAGTTCTAACGGGTCGTTTTTGCAATTTCAAAATCCAAACAACCCATCCAAACCGTTCAACATGTTCTCTATATTGAAATGTGCTTGGAGACCAAATTTTACATTTTTTGGAATTTTTTTGCTATTTATTAAGCCACTTTGAAAATTCTGATCCGGTGGTCCAGAAAATTTGGCTGTTTTTTACTGTTCACCGTTGGATCAGAAACTTTCAAAGTGGCTTAATAAATAGCAAAAAAATTCCAAAAAATGTAAAATTTGGTCTCCAAGCACATTTCAATATAGAGAACATGTTGAACGGTTCGGATGGGTTGTTTGGATTTTGAAATTGCAAAAACGACCCGTTAGAACTTCGGCCAAAGTTCTAACGTTATTACATTAGCCAATCTCTATATATATATATAGAGAGAGAGAGAGAGAGAGAGAGAGAGAGAGAGAGAGATGGGCTATTGTGCTTTGCAAAGTAAATGGGGGGATTTACTTCGGGCCATATTTTCATTTTTGAAAATTCAAACAACCGATTCGAACCGTTCAACGTGTTCTAAATATTGAAATGTGCTTGCAGACTAAATTTTACATTTTTTGGAATTTTTTTACTATTTATTAAGCCACTTTGAAAATCGCTGATCCCGTGGTCCAGAAAATTTTACTGTTTTTACTGTTCACAGTGGATCAACTATTTTCAAAGTGGCTTAATAAATAGTAAAAAAATTCAAAAAAAATGTAAAAATTTAGTCTGCAAGCACATTTCAATATTTAGAACATATTGAACGGTTCGATCGGTTGTTTGGATTTTCAAAAATAAAAATATGGCCCGAAGTAAATCCCCCCATTTACTTTACAAAGCACAATAGCCCATCTCTCTCTCTCTCTCTCTCTCTCTCCAGGGGCGGAGCCACATACAATGAATGGGGGTCAATTGACCCCCATTCATTTTCAATTTTTTTTATATTTATGAGAGAGATGAGCTATGGTGAGACGTGGAGTAAAACCAAGTTTTTACTCCATGGCACTATATTTCCATTTTGAAAATTCAACCAACCGATCCGAACCGCTCAACATGTTCTCTATATTGAAATGTGCTTGGAGACCAAATTTTACATTTTTTGAAATTTTTTTACTATTTATTAAGCCACTTTGAAAATCGCTGATCCGGTGGTCTAGAAATTTTTACTGTTTTTACTGTTTACAGTGGATCAGCAATTTTTAAAGTGACTTAATAAATAGTAAAAAAATTCCAAAAAATGTAAAATTTAGTCTCCAAGCACATTTCAATATAAAGAACATGTTGAGCCGTTTGGATTTGTTGTTTGGATTTTTAAAATGAAAATATGGCGTGGAGTACAAACTTATTTTACTTCATGTCTCACCATAGCTCATATATATATATATATATAGGAAATTGCTAATATGCTATGCGTAGCATAGAGGGACTCCATGTGCTACGGCTTAATATTTGAGTTTTCAAAATTCTAACGGTCGATACGAACCGTTCAACATGATCTCCATATGAATATGTACTTGCAAATCAAATTTTACATTTTTTAGAATTTTTTTACTATTTTTTTGATAGGTAGAAAATCACTTGATCTGAAAATTCTGTACCAATTCAGATCAAGTGTTTTTCTACCTATCTAAAAAATAGTAAAAAAATTCTAAAAAATGTAAAATTTGGTTTGCAAGTACATATTCATATGGAGATCATGTTGAACGGTTCGGATCGACCGTTAGAATTTTGAAAACTCAAATATTGAGCCGTAGCACGGAGGCCCTCTATGCTACGCGTAGCACCGTAGCCAACTCCTATATATATATATATATATATAGAGATTGGCTAATGTAATAACGTTAGAACTTCGGCCCGAAGTTCTAACGGGTCGTTTTTGCAATTTCAAAATCCAAACAACCCATCCGAACCGTTCAACATGTTCTCTATATTGAAATGTGCTTGGAGACCAAATTTTACATTTTTGAAATTTTTTTGCTATTTTTTAAGCCACTTTGAAAATTCTGATCCGGTGGTCCAGAAAATTTGGCTGTTTTTTACTGTTCATCGTTGGATCAGAAACTTTCAAAGTGGCTTAATAAATAGCAAAAAAATTCCAAAAAATGTAAAATTTGGTCTCCAAGCACATTTCAATATAGAGAACATTGAACGGTTCGGATGGGTTGTTTGGATTTTGAAATTGCAAAAACGACCCGTTAGAACTTCGGCCGAAATTCTAACGTTATTACATTAGCATATGAGGGCATATTCTACTTACATAAGCATATGAGGGCATATGCTTATAAGTCATTTTTGCGTTTTCAATGTCCAAATGGTCGATCTAAAGTGCTCAACATGTTCTCCATATTAATAAGTATTTGGAAACAAAATTTTACATTTTTTAGAATTTTTTTACTATTTTTCTAGAATTTTTCAAAACAGTGGTTTAATATGGTAAAAAAAATAATAAAAAAAATTTGAAAAATACTATTTTGAAAAATTCTAAACAAATAGTAATAAAATTTCAAAAAATATAAAATTTCGTTTCCAAACACATATTAATATGGAAAACATGTTGAGCGCTTCAGATCGACCATTTAGACATTGAAAACGCAAAAATGACTTATAAGCATATGCTCTCATATGCTTATGTAAGTAGAGTAGCCACTCACTATATATATATATATAGAGAGAGAGAGATGGGCTATTGTGCTTTGCAAAGTAAAACCCCCGTTTACTTCGGCGCCATATTTTGCATTTTGAAAATTCAAACAACCGATCCGAACCGTTCAACATGTTCTAAATATTGAAATGTGCTTGGACACTAAATTTTACATTTTTTGGAATTTTTTTACTATTTATTAAGCCACTTTGAAAGTTTCTGATCCAACGGTAAACAGTAAAAAACAGTAAAATTTTCTGGACCACCAGATCAGAAACTTTCAATGTGGCTTAATAAATAGTAAACAAATTCCAAAAAATGTAAAATTTAGTGTCCAAGCACATTTCAATATTTATAACATGTTGAACGGTTCGGATCAGTTGTTTGAATTTTCAAAATGCAAAATATGGCGCCGAAGTAAACGGGGGTTTTACTTTGCAAAGCACAATAGCACATCTCATATATATATATATAGAGCTTGGCTACTATGCTTATATAAGCAAAAGCCCACATATGCTTATAACTCATTTTTGCGTTTCCAATGTTCAAATGGTCGATCCAACCGTTCATCTTGTTCTCCATATTAACATGTGCTTGGAGACTAAATTTTACATTTTTCTGAATTTTTTTACTATTTATTAAGCCACTTTGAAAGTTTCTGATCTGGTGGTCCAGAATTTTGGAAACACTGTTTTTACTGTTCACCCAGATCAGTAATTTTTAAAGTGGCTTAATAAATAGTAAAAAAATTCAGAAAAATGTAAAATTTAGTCTCCAAGCACATATTAATATGGAGAACAAGATGAACGGTCGGATTGACCATTTGAACATTGGAAACGCAAAAATGCTCATTTAAGCATATGTGGACTTTTGCTTATATAAGCATAGTAGCCAAGCTCTATATATATATAATTTGGCTAATATGCTACATGTAGCATAGAGGGTCTCCGTGCAACGACTCAATATTTGAATTTCCAAAATCCTAACGGTCGATCCAAACCGTTCAACATGATCTCCATATGAATATGCACTTGCAAACCAAATTTTACATTTTTTAGAATTTTTTTACTATTTTTTTAGACAAGTAGAAAATCACTTGATCTGAAAATTCTGTACCATTCAGATCAAGCGAAAATTCTGTACCATTCCAGTTCTTGAAAGCTAAATCATCAAAACATAAGAAATTTACAAAAATTATAGTCTTAAACAGGCACATGAAATAATATAAATTATAACCTGTTTTCATCGCTTCGCCACTCCCTATAAAATCTATGTATCGTAATTTCTTTTGAACTCACCTTACTGAAACTCAGACAAAAAAAGAAAGAAAAAGCTATGATCCTCTTGTGCCATTTGCGAATTCATTCACTCAGCTACAAGCAAACACTAAAAGAGGCATCCTATTGCAATACACTATTAATTAGGAAGAATAGCTCCCCATATCCCTTTTCTGCGCGCGCGCGCGTGTTAATTTATGGTCGTATGAACATCCACATTCCATTCCAGATCGGTGAGGATCTTGATCTTAAGAATTAGGATTTAGATATGATCTTTCACTGTGATGCACCAGATCTGCCAATGCAACACTGCCATTTTTTACTTTTTCTTTTTTTAATGGTAGTAGGGCCCTCAGCATTGAATCCATTAGCCTTCTTTAGTGTTCCTTCATCACTCACCTTCCCATTTTTCTCTCTATGCAGGGAAGAAGGCATGGCATCAATTCTGCAAATTTTATTTGACATGAATATGAATTCCATAACCAATTTCTCTTTTGCAAGAAAATAATCCATAACCAATATAATGCATAATGGCTTTTATAAAAGTTCCACAAGACCCACAAAAATATTGAAGAAAACACACACCGAAAAAAGAATTTTTTTACTGGCAGGGGAAATAGGTTACTGGCAAGATATCTATCTATAAATAACACCTACCCCATCTAAAGCATTCAGGCATTTTGACATGCACATTGCACCTATTACTATATGATATCCTATGGGTTCTTACATCAAGAGCTCGACATGTGAGGTTTTGGTTTCTCGATTTTTTGGGGCTTTCGGTGCAGCATAAATATAAAATTGATGTGATGTGATCTGAATGCACATAGTGCGTTTGTATAACAATTCCAATGGATTACTCGTAGGGGTGTTCAACCGGTCGGTTCTGGTCAAAACCGAACTTTTTTTGCCGAACTGCAGTTTGAACCTGTTGAGATTTATGTTGAGATATATGTTTATTGCATTATATAGAAACTATAGGGTCCTTTTGGTAAGAAAGAAATTATAGAGATTGTAGGGTTATGGATGTAAGATGTAATGCCTATATAGGCCAAACTTGATCAAGGAATAAAAATACAATTCATTTTTCTGATTTTCCACTTGGTATCAGAGCCTTACAAAACCTAAACCTAACCCTAGCCGCTACAGTGCTTCAAGAATGATGTATTTGCTTGCTTCAAGGATTTCCATAAGGCGGCTCAGACTCAGTATGGTGCTGTGGTGAAGGCACTGAGATCCGATAATGGGACCGAATATACAAACAAGGCATTCGAGGAGTATTTGTCAGTTCATGGGATACATCATCAGACCACGTGCCCTTACACACCAGCACAAAATGGAGTGGCAGAGAGGAAGAATAGACACTTGTTGGAGGTAGCCCGGTGCATGATGATCTCCATGAATGTTCCGAAACATTTATGGGGACAAGCAGTCCTGACAGCCGCACAATTGATCAACAGAATGCCATCTAGAGTGTTGGAGTGGCAGACTCCATGTGTGATGTTGAAAGGAGATAATAAGGGCATTCTTTCTCCAAAAGTCTTTGGTTGTGTATGCTTTGTGAAAGACAACAGACCAATTATGGGAAAATTAGATCCCAGTGCGGTGAAGTGTATCTTTGTGGGTTACTCTGGTACTCAAAAGGGTTGTGTGCTGGAGCCCGGTAGAGAGAAAATTGTTTGTGAGTATGGATGTTACATTCCGCGAGCTCAAACCTTACTACTCCTCAGAGACTACATCACCATTTGGAGACTCGCTCGATACAGGAGGTATGAGGCGAGAGGGGGAGAGTAGTAGTGATGGTGAGAGGAGAATAGTGAGTGTGGGTGGTATTCCTTGCCCACTAGTAGATTCGGCTAGGGTCGAGCCGAAAAAGGAGAATTCAACTAGGGTTGAGCCAGAAAAGGAGGATTTGGCTGTGGTTAAGCTGGAAGTTGAGAAGAATGGGCCCGAAAGTGGGAGAACTCAGCCTCAGGGGGAGTCGAGATACCGTGAGGTGTATGTGAGAAGAAATAAGCAGAGTGAAGAAGCCGTGCCTTCAGTGCCACCTGTGCCAAGTCCATTGGCTCTGCCTACTCCGACTTGTGAGACACTTACACCATCTACCTCAAACTCAGAATACACAGGTGCTATGATTCCTCTTTCTACTCCTCCCACTCCCCTATCGGTGAGAAGGACTCCTAGTGAGAATGCGGGTATTCCTCCTGACCGATATGGTTTTCCACATGAGATTGCCCAGTTTGTCTCTTACTCACACATATCACCGGTGCATAGAGCGTTTATTGCATCATTGGATACTGTCTCTATCCCTGAGTGTTGGCAGGTTGCTAAAGGAGATCCGAAATGGAAAGCAGCCATGCTAGAAGAGCTCGAAGCCCTCTTAAAGAACAAAACGTGGGAGCTTGTGTCACTACCACCAGGCAAGAAGGCTGTTGGATGCAAGTGGGTCTTCACAGTGAAACAGAATCCAGAGGGTCTAGTTGAGCGCTACAAGGCGAGGTTGGTAGCGAAGGGATACAGTCAGACCTATGGCATCGACTATGATGAGACCTTTGCACCAGTGGCGAAGATGAGCACAGTGAGGACACTGGTTTCCATGGCAGCGAATGGGGGATGGAAGTTACACCAACTCGACGTGAAGAATGCCTTTCTTCATGGTGATTTGTTGGAGGAGGTGTACATGGAGATTCCACCAGGGTTTGGCACAAACCAGACAGTGGGTAAGGTGTGCAGACTCAAGAAGTCGCTTTATGGGTTGAAACAGTCCCCCCGGGCCTGGTTTGATAGGTTCAGGAAGGCTATGGTAGGCATGGGCTATCAGCAGATCAATGCCGACCATACGGTGTTCGTTCGACAACATGGTGGTCACTTTACTATGCTAGCTGTGTATGTCGATGATATGATCATTACCGGGGATGATGAGGGGGCAATTGCAAAGTTAAAGGCAAAATTGGGAAAGGAGTTCGAAGTGAAGGATTTGGGACAGCTTAGATACTTTCTTGGAATTGAGGTGGCTCGCGGAGCAGAGGGGATTGTTCTGACCAAAAGAAGTATGTCCTAGATTTGCTCACAGAGACATGCATGTTGGGGTGCAGGCCTGCAGTTTCGCCAATTGATGTGAAGGCTAAGATAAGTGCAGAGGCAGGAGAACAGGTTGATCGTGAGAGGTACCAAAGACTGGTAGGCAGATTGATCTATTTGACACATACACGTCCCGATATCTCATTTGCAGTGAGCGTGGTGAGCCGCTACATGCATGACCCTAGAAAGGGCCATATGGACGCAGTGTATCACATTCTGAGGTACCTGAAGAGTGCACCAGGGAAGGGCTTGATTTTCAGGCAGAATGGGCACATGAACATTGAGGGCTATTGTGACTCTGACTGGGCTAGTTGCCTCGATGACAGGAAGTCCACATCTGGCTACTGCATGTTTGTAGGAGGCAACTTGATCTCTTGGAAGAGCAAGAAACAGCCGGTTGTTGCGAGATCGACGGCAGAAGCTGAGTATAGGGCTATGGCATTGGGAGTTGCTGAGATGCTGTGGCTGAAGAAGTTATTGGAAGAGCTCAAGGTGAATCACGGAGCTCAAATGAAGTTGTGGTGCGATAGCAAGTCAGCGATCAGCATTGCCAACAATCCTGTGCAGCATGACAGAACCAAGCATGTGGAGATCGATAGGTTCTTCATAAAGGAAAAGCTTGAAAGTGGGCTATTGGAGCTGAGTCATGTAGCTACTGGAGATCAAGTAGCTGACTGCCTCACTAAAGGACTTAGCTCAATAGATCTAGTCAGGTTATGTGACAAGATGAGCTTGATGGATATCTTTCGCCCATCTTGAGGGGGAGTGTTGAGATTTATGTTGAGATGTATGTTTATTGCATTATATAGAAACTATAGGGTCCTTTTGGTAAGAAAGGAATTATAGAGATTGTAGGGTTATGGATGTAAGATGTAATGCCTATATAGGCCAAACTTGATCAAGGAATAAAAATACAATTCATTTTTCTGATTTTCCACTGAACCGAAGTTTGAAAACCCAACCGAACCGACCGAATTAAAATTCCAAACCGATCTAAAACCGAACCGATTAAACCGATTTAAACTTCGGTTTGTTCGGTTGAACCGAATATAAACATTTCAAGTTACAAATAAACATTTCAAAGCCGTTGGTTCGGTTCAAACCGATTTGGAAAACATTTTTGATAACCACACAAGCCGGTTTTTGATAAACCGATTTACCGATCCATTATAAACCACACAAAATAAACCGATCAATTATAAACCAATCCATTTTTTATTAAACCGGTTGGTTCGGTTCAAACCGATTTGGAGATCCCAAAACCGAACCGAACCATTTAAACCGAACTTCTTCAAAAACTAAACCGAATCGAACCATTTAAACCGAACATCCGATCCAATTAAACCGAAATTTGCCGGTTCGGTTTAAAACCGAATAAACCGATCCATTTGAACACCCCTAATTACTCGTATAGTTCTAAAGTTAAAGAGCTCAAAATAGAAATACTAATTTGACTTCAATTTGGAAACTGATCCAGCTCTTTGAAAAGACACTTGTTATTTTTTGAACTAACCTTGAGTCTCTAGGTAAAGGGCCTTCATACCGCCACCCATTTAATAAAGAGCTATTCGCCATATCAGCACCATCCATATCCAGATCTCCATTCCTGTTCATGGGGTCCGAGTTAAACCTCACAAACTTTCTCTGAAATTCTTTCGCCACCTCATTTTTGCCAGATGATCCATTTCGACGCACCTTAGCTATTGCACCATCTAAGATAGACAAAGCATGTGACACGTCAGGACTTACACATGCTGCACTGGTATCCATCATTTCTTGCTGATTACTTGTCACGGGACTCTCAGGAATCTCGTCCATGGCCTCGTACCACTCTTCTTCTTCTTCTATCTCAGTAACAGATGTACCATTTGTTGTGGGTGAATTTTGCTGCACTTGTTCGTTGGTAGACAAGGTGACTTCAGCCGCTGTTGGTTTGTTCATTGAGTGTCTAATTCGAGCATATAAAGGGCCTTTTAGGGCTTTTTTGTAGTCTTCGTCAGAGGATGCAACAGTGCTAACTGCCTGAAAGGATTTAGATACAACATTCAGTGTGTACCTTGTTAAGTAACTTTTGTGTTCTAGAATAAAACATGTTAAACATATCACAAAAAATTAAGAGCAAAGAATCAGTCTCTTCGGAACTGCCGGGTTGCTAAGAGGCTATCCTTCTGTTTTTCTATTTAAGAATTTTGAATATACCCTTGTATTATTCATTTTGAATTAGTCCATCTAAACAGACTAGTCAATACTAGCGGTTATTTTGCAAAATTAAATTATTATATATGTTCAATTAGTCAAGTACGGTCCACATCAGCTGAATATTATAGTACCTAATTTAAGAATAGAGAATGCAAAAATAAAAAATGCAACCCCCTATCCCACCCAACTCAAGTCACCCATCCTGATATATGAGTAAACATAACCACCAACTGGAACACCGCATAAACTGAAATGCATCTAACCCCAAACAAAACAGTTGAAACTCTGGATAAGTTTAATGGTTTTATTTCTTCTGGACTCGACCCTGAGATGGCTGAAATCATTAACTAACTGTTGATCCTAAGCCATCCTGCACCCAAATAATATGAAACTTAAATTGATTTGGAACTTGAATAATTTTGACCTGAAACTCAAGCAAAACCAATTCAACCAACCAGACTTCAGCCCTCTTTGCTACCTATAGGTAACAGAAAGAAAAAAAAAAGTTTATAGAACAGAGAAAGAACCTTTTGGAAAAGCTTGAATCCACTTGCAACTAGCTGTCTTGATGCGAAGTTGATCATCGATGCTGGAACAAAATCCAATTTTATATCCACATTATATATTGCCCTGAAAATTGAAAGAAAAGGTGAAAAGATCTAAAAAGTCCGCCATGTAAACTTTCCAAAGATTAGGCAAGTTTTATACATAATTACATATAACAGGGACTTGAATATTGCCTTTGACAAAACTGCATACTACGGAGTGCAGATTCCTCATTCTACACGGTGAGTACTACCCCCCCCCCCCCCCCCCCCCCCCCCCAACCCCGCCACACACCAAAAAAACCATCTACATGATCTATGAAAAAAATATGGTCCATATAGTATGTGATAGTACCGGTATGTCTTTATCCAAAAACCAGATAGGTTAAAAGCTTAAACTGACTGTAGGAGTTTTACGTAAAATACAAATTATCAAAATAAGACTCCAGGACAAAGTAGTTTGTTAATCTTCAGAAACAAGAAAGGACTGGAGGCATAGGGACCTTTTTCATATTTTGTACAGGGTATTTTTGGTATTGCCAAATGTTATATTCTCCCATCTTGAAAGGGCATAGAAGAAATATTGACAACACCCACAGTATAAATGAAATTCTTGACAATATATTACCTGAGGTAGCTCTTTTCTTCATTGACCTTTTGAAAGAGAAAGCCCCCAACCAAATCAAGCCTTACTGTACCATCTGCTTTAGGAATTCCCTCTCTAGTAAATCCATGTGTACTTATATCCACCTCTTCTTCGTCTGAAATCTAAATGATTTTCAAAGGTAAACCATGCAGCATTCCTCACAGGTCATTCAACTCAGACTGTTATTTTATATTTACGGTGTCTTGCTACGCACATTAAATTATGATTGAAAAAGAAAGCATCAAATAATTTTGCAGTTTTTTCATACACACATTAATAACAATGTCATTGAAGGTTTGGTCTTAAAAGACATTAATTTAATATATGTGTTATTAAAATAAGTAGAAGATGAAAGATGTAATCAAATAAAGTAGCAATTTACCGTATTGATAAGTACAAGCACGAGATCTTCCTTTAGGTATTCAAATTCAAAGAAATGCACAAGAGCTTCTCTTTCAGAGACTGGCCAAGGAACCTTCACTCTTTCTTCCACATTTTGTCCAAAATTGGAATAGAAACCGTTAGGAAGAAAAGATTATAACAGATGTCAAACTAAAGGCACGAGTCAAAAGCAAACCTCATGAGAAAAATCTCTTCACCAATTCGAACTTTCTTTAGAACATCCAACAAGATAATTTTAAAAGTTGGGAAGTTATATTGTGGCCACCTTGAAAAAGATAGAATAGAAAAGAATCTTTTAAGTATGTAATTTGGGCATACAATAAACTAAGTAATAGCAAGGTACACGTACCATTTTTTATACAAGTTCGGCTCCCACGACACACATAAGCCTAAATAGAATAACAAAGAGATATCAATTCAATGAAGTTATTAAGTACCAGTGTTGCAACTGGGAATAACCGAGAAAGGAATACAGGACTCACTGTTACAGTAACAACATAGGTGCAGAAAGAACACTAAAAAGAGAAACATTTTCTTTGGGTTCTGCAGACTCGATTATTACTCAACCATGCATCCCAACACCATAAAAGTGTCTGGGGTAAAGTCAGCCAAGACTCAACCATGCAATTTAATACCAAGATAAAGGTCAAGGATATCATCCCAACTGGCAGCAATGATCCTGATGGGTACAGCCCTGGAGATATGGTGTGTGAAAAAGCTTAACTTACAGACATCAATAGGTCCATCAACAAAGCCATCGAGACACAGAGTATGAAACGGCGTACCATGCGGGCCCTCACGGTACAAGACTCTTAATTGGTCTGTGTCTTGTTTTAACTACAGTTTAAAAAATAAACGAACAACAATTTTAACGTGCTTTTTTCCAATGTGAACATAAGAAAGAAAAATTTTGAAGTTGAAGCTACATATGTAGATTGTTTGACATTACTTCTCTTTAGTTTTTGAGATGGAGATAGTTTACAAAGCTAGTCTAACGTACTGGCCGGTAAGGAAAAAGTTAATGTTTTCTCTATTTTTTTCAGATATAGCAAGGGTATTTTGAAATTTAAACAAACTGCAGTCATTTAATTTCAAAATGTGAAACCTAATAAAAAATGAGTATCAATTATACTTTGAGCAATAGAATGCAATGAATCATATTGAAGAAAAAAAATTCTATACAACAATAATGATATATATCGACGCATCTAATATATGAAAATATATCACCTTCCAATCATTGCTTGTTGTTTCATGTTGCTTAAGTACTGATTCATCATTTCCAGAAGCACTCCTGAGCATTTGTAGACAATTTGATACTTCTTTTGTTCGCTTATCCACTATTAGGTCAATGTCACCTAATCAATGGGTAAAACACTATAAGAGAATCTAATAAGATATATGGGGAAATTTCATGCATACCTCACAAAACGTCACATTATAAATGCTCCTAAACTAAGAAAATAGGTGCATGGTTCTACAACACTGACAAATAACTATAATCCCCCCCCCCCCCCCCCCCCCCCCCCCCCCCCCCGGGTGCCGATTTTTGCTCTGTGACTGAATGGAGGAGAAAGTTTGTTTCATTATTCTCTGAAGAAATGGGATCATATAGGCTTAAGCAATATTTCCATGTTTTAAAGGGTTAAATGAGATAATTCTCAATAACAACAGTTACCCGGGATAAATTTTCAGTGAGAAACTGTACAAGAGGAGTATGCGGTGACAGGTCCACCTTGCAATTCCACAAAACCATGGTCAATTTAGCAGTCAATTTGTCGTGGTACAAGCACTAAACATTTGGGTACCTTTTAAGGAGTGAATCACTAAGCCAATTCAATACAAAGTTACAAGTCGTCGAATGCCCACTCAAGTCACAACTGATGTTTCCCTTTTTGACTAACAAGTGATTTGAAAGGTGTAATAGTATTTAAGAAGGTTACATGAGATATTTCTCATTTACAAGAGTTATCCAGGAACATTTTTCACTGAGAAACCATCCAAAAGGAGAATTTGGTGACCGGTCCAACTTGCAATCACACAAAACCATGGTCAATAGAGCAATCAAGTTGTAGTGGTAAAAGCACTAAACATTTCGGTACTTTTACAACTGTATCATACTAGTCAGCCATTTTGACTCAACTTACAAGTTGTTGAATGCCCACCAACTAATTTACCTAACAATTGAATTTTTACCATTTTTGACTAAAACCTAACAACTAGTTTGAAAGGTGTAACTGTTTGCAAGCATAGCTCAAAGAACCCAAATTGGATGTGTTGGACTTGCCAGAGACAACGCATCTTGCCAATTTAACCATGCAACCAAGAGGCATTCCATTGAAGTGCTTAAATAAAAGATTTTAAATGACAACAAAGATTTTTTTTTTTTTGACAACTTTCAAACCTTCAAGGCCAGAACGACGAAGCTGAGATTTCACAAGCGACCTTATCGAATTTATATTTACAAGATCGGGCGAGGCCAACGTTTTGTCCAGTCGTTCTCTTACTTCCACAATCTTCTTGTTTTTCTCCATCTTTATGTTTTCCTTTTTCCAATCAGAGGAGATACTGATAGCTCCTAATAAGTTTTGCTATCTCTTTCTCTCTCTCCAGTAGCTGGATATGAAACAAAACAAAAGGAGAATCCAATAATCAGCAACCATATGGTCAATAGAACTTAATGACCCTTCAATAAATATCTTCAATGAAATAATTTGAAATTAGAATAGGAAGAGATGCAAGTTATCTAAAAATTATATTATAATGATTACAAAAATATAGAGAAAGGTGAAAATTAGCTGAACCTCTCTCTCTCTCAGACTTCGTCAATTTGGACCAATAGGGAAAGAAGAGGACAAACTCAATAATCAGGAAACTAAATTAATATAGACCTTTACAAAATTAACTCAACTGTACCTGGTTTCATATGATTGGAAAATCCTATATATTTTTAATGTACGGTTATGAATTTCTTTCCAGAACCGTTGATTTTCAAGTTTTAGCTCAAAGATTTTTTTTTTCTTTTTAGAAAAAAAAAATGGCCCATAAGAGTTTATCACATAGTCAACACCGATTCATTCAACACCTACACCTCTATTGTAGAAAATTCAGCTCGATCTATTCTGCTTCCATCAATGAAATTAAAGCAAACTGTACTGAGAACCGCGGACCCACCGTTACCAATCAGATATTTCCCTGGAAGGTGGAAGGTAACGCGCCATGCCATAAAACACCAAACAAACAGAGCTTCCTTGTCGGATGTGGAGAAGCACTAACATGATTTGCCAAAAGAAAGAAAAAGTAAACAAAAAAAACAGCTTGCTTTTACCTCGTCAGCTTCTTCAACTCAATAGACGGGGAGAAAGAAAGGGAGGTAGGAGACAAGCACCAACATGGTAAGCGTGAAATGCTGTATTGAGAGCTTCTTCAGCTTTTTGTCAGTGCGAGCAAAAATGTGAAGAGAAAGAGGGGAATTTTTTCATGTGGTAGGAAAGAAAGATGGACAGTTACGGCTTTAATCATGCGGTTGAGAGCTGCTTCTCAACTGTACTCCAAAATGGCAGATATCCATTGATGGCTTGATGATGCAACAACAGGACTGATGTGGAATAGAGGTTGCCTATTGCGTATATGTATAGAGAATTTGTGTAATGGTCTGTCTGGTTTAAATGGGACTATACTATACCTAATTACCTACCCACTTTTGACTTTTGAGTATTTGAGGATGACCCGCTATAGGAACCACACCGAGATGACCAACTTTAGCACGCACACGTGGATTCAAATCGGATGGTCCGGATCTGAACTCAAAATTTGAGTTAACTCAGAGGAACGAGGCTTAAGCTAGCAGATCAGTGTCAGAGTGTTCTGTTCTCCACGCTCACCTTTTCAAAAAAAGTCATTTGTGAAAATGATTTTATTCTTAGGTATCTGGATTCTGGTGTAGATTTTTTTTAATGGGCTCGGCCATTTATATGATATGAAATGCCACACATTCATGAGCAGTTCAGCTTCTCGCCATCGGTGTGATTTCATGGACTGCTACTGTGAATCCGTAATGTTGAGTTCATGTTACACAAAATATCGCTCTGAATTGTTCAGCAATAAAATTTGAATTAAATCTTTATTCATATTAAGGATTTTATATTTGATTGATTTAATATATACATAAAGATTAAAAAAGTTTAATTCAGAGATACATATGCTTTAGATGTTGTTCGGAAAGATATTTTTAGTTTCTTCTTCAAGTTTTTTTGTTTAACTTCCTTATTTGCTTCTTTTTTAATATTGAGTTCTTAGTACGAATTAAGTTTTTATTTTACAAGTATCATTTTGTCTGAAAACTTAATTCTTATATATATTTTAAGTCATCATTACCTATAAATTAATTAATTTTATTTAGAATAGACGGAATTAGAAATTTTTGATAGAGATGCTGAAACTTAAAAATGCAGACTGCACAATATATCTCCATTCTATTATTAAGCATGTTAATGTTCTTATCCGCCAATGGTTATGATTGAAAGATGAAAATTCGGATTTATATCAGCCCTCCAAATGCATATATTTTATGTGTAGAAGTCTAAATTTAATAATAGAGTTATTCGCCACACGCAAGGCCACAGAAAAAATCACCCCACGACAGTACTCCACTGTTAGATCTCTTCACTTCCTTTCTCTTCCAATCGCATCCCTGAAAAGTTCCTTCCTCCTCTAATTAAGCCTGCACCTGGTTAGAACGGTTCCTGAAGAAGTCACAATCATCCCCTCTAAGCGCTTGCGCAACAAGATCAGCGGGTTCACAACGCCCTTATGCGCCAGATCCCCGTCCGAAGCATATCGTTCAAGTTTTTTTTTTAACTTCCTTAGTTGCTTTCTTTTGAATATAGATTTTTTAGCACGGATTAAGTTTTTATTTTGAAAGTATTATTTTGTCTAAAAACTTAATTCTTTTTCATGTTTTAAGTCATATTTACCTATAAACTAAGGGTCTGATTGAAACCACCACTCAATAGAATAGATATGAATTCCAATTGAATTTTGGTGATCAGAATAAAAATGAAAAAGAATTGAATTCTTCTCACATTTTTTCTTAGAAAGTATATTAAAATGACACTTGTGCCCTCAAACATATGATTAGTAATGATATGATGATTTGTCACATATTAACACAAAAGGATATTTATTCGGTACCGAGTCATCGATTGTACCAGTAAATACCATAAGAACTTAACCGTAAAAGAGAAAGTATAAATTACTTTTTTTTTTTTTTTTTAAAACAGGTAGGAGCTACCAGTAATGCATTAAAATATATAGTACAACTAACATTGTGCTATTGGTTCATTGTACAAACAACCATCCGAACAGCCAAAAAAATATAACAGCAATTGAACCTCCTATATCAAAATAGATAGTACAAACAACTCTGTGCTATTGCTTGTTATTCTGTTGGACTCCACTAAGTAATGTTGATTTCTAAATGGAATAAGTTATCAATTTATGTACATTTATTTTAAGATGTTTAATATGGTTCATATAATTTTATATGAAGTGCAAATTTTTTAATTTTCCGGAAGAAGATTTAAAGAAATCTTCCTGAAGAAGATATATATAATATAGAAAAATTAATCTGAGAAGATATTAAGAAATCTTTCTGAAGAAGATTTATATGAAGTACAAATTTTGTATGATGTTCATTTTGTTATTTTTTTTTTCAATAATTTAATCTTCTCGAAGAAGATTTCAAAATATATTAAGAAGGTCTTCCTGAAGAAGATTTCAAAAGATATTAAGAAGTTCTTCTTGAAGAAGATTTCAAAAAATTTTATATGATGTTCATGTTAATTTTATTTTTCAATAATAATCTTCCTGAAGAAGATTTCAAGAAATATAATTTGTTCAAGAAGATTTTAAGAAATTTTCCTGTAGAAAATTCCAAGGAAATTTATATGAAGCACAAATTTTAATGATGTTCATACTATGTTTTCAATAATTTAATTTCTTGAAGAAGATTTCTATAAATATTTTGAATAGATTTCTTGTATCCTTATGGTTGAATAAAATAACGAGTTGATAATCATGAATTTAGTCCAATTAGTTATGTTTCATTCCCCGAAGTGAATGTAGCAACACATGATTATAATAATAACAATAATTTCTGAACAAACTCGTAGATGTGGACGCCATAACGAAGAAAAGACATTTCCACAGGAAGTGGAGAAATAATGAGAAGAGAAAAATGTACATAATAGCAAATAAGATAATTCATGTTATTGTTGTGGTGATAAATATCATTGGTCACGTACTTGTCGTACACCAAAATATTTTGCTGACCTATATTTTGTTGTGGTGATAAACATGGAGAATTTTTTTTATAAGTGAATATGATCTTGGTCTTAGCCAAATTGATGTTAATTATTCAATTTGAATAATGTTGTTCATTAAAAAAAATTATCACTTTATTGATCTTGATAGTTTCAATTTAATTCGTTGCTTGGAATTTTGAAGTATTGTTTATCGTCCAATAAAATGTGAGTTTTTTGTAACAAATGTTTAGGTAAAGGAAACCGAATCTCCTACCCCATGTGGACAGGAAATTCCTGCCTCTAAAGTCACTGACACGTGAGTCCGGAGTGAGTTTTAAGGCAAAGCTATATCCAATATTTAAATATTAAAATCCAACCCCGGACCCATGTGTCAATGACTTTAGGAGCAGGTAATCCGGTTCCTTAGATAAAGCTCTGGTGAGACAACATGTTCTATTTGTGCAATTAATTTCACTTTAAATTGGCAAATAATTAACGATATGGCATTTAATTTCTGTCTTTTAACTCTTCTTCTCATCCAATGAATAAATTAAAGTTTTAATCACTTGATTCCATCTAAATTTTTTATCTAAATTTTTTAAGGACAATTTTAACTATATTATTTTTATTGTTGAAGAGTTATTTATTTATTTTTAATTTTTTTATTGAAGAATGAATATTCCTTTGGTCAATGCAAGAAGATAAAAAAATATTTCTCTTATTTAGTAATGCAAGAAGTCAATGTTAGTACTATTTTAGGTAGTACAAAATTAATTGAAGGCTCCGGAAGAGCTACCTTGTTGTTACATGGAGGAACACAATTTTATATTGATGATGCATTATATTCTTCTAAGTCTCAAAAAAATTTGTTAAGTTTTAAGGATATCCGTCGAAATGGATATCATGTTGAGACAATCAATGAAGAAAATGTTGAATATCTTGTTACTAGCTTAATCTCAGATAAAAAAAATGCATATTGGAAAAATTGTCTATGTTTTCCTCCGACTTGTATTACACATATATTAGTACAATTGAAGCACATGTTATTGTAAACCAGAAGTTTACAAATAAGAATATGTTTATAGTTTGGCATGACCGGTTGGGCCATTCCGGATCAATAATGATGTGAAAAATAATAGATAATTAATGTGGACATTCATTAAAGAACCAGAAGATTCTTTAATCTAATGAATTTTTATGTGTTGATTTTATTTCTAGAATGTATATAAGATGATATTTGTGGACCAATACATCCACCATGTGAACCATTTAGGTATTTTATATAATTGATGCATCAATTAGATGATCACATGTATGTTTATTATCAACTCGCAACATGGTGTTTATGAGATTACTTGCTCAATTGATTTGATTAAGAGCATAATTTTATGATTATCAAATAAATATTTACGTCTAGACAATGCAGGTGAATTTACTTCTCAGATAATGCATATCTATTAGAATTGATGTTGAACATCTTGTAGCTTATGTTCATACACAAAATGAGAACATGTTATTTTGTATGCAACAACACTAATTCGCATCATGCCAACGAGCTAATATAAAACTTTCCCTTTATAATTGGTTTTTGGTCACGAACCTAATATTTCCCATTTAAGAATTTTTGGATGTGCGGTATATGTTCCAATTGCTCCACCACAACGCACTAAGATGGGATCTCAAAGGAGGTTGGAAATTTATATTGGATTTGAATCTCTATCTATAATAAAGTATTTAGAACCATTGACAGGAGATTTATTAACGGCTAGGTTTGCCGATTGTCATTTTGATAAATCAAAATTTCCAACCTTAGGGGGAGAAAACAATCAGCTGGGAAAAAATATTAGTTGGAATGAATTATCATTGTCTCATCTTAATCCTCGTACTAAAGAATGTGAACTAAATGTTCAAAAGATAATTCATTTGCAAAGATTAGCTAATCAATTGCCAGACACATTTACATACTCAAAGAAAGTGACCAAAACACATATATCAGCTGTTAATGCTACAATTAATGTCGATGTCCGTGTTGGACAGACTAGTAAAATTATAACATGCATGAAGCGTAAAAGACCAATCGGTTTCAAATATAAAAATCCTCAAAAAAGAAAAGGAGTAAAGAATGAAAATGGCTAAGTCGATGATATAATAATTTCAGATAAAACTCCAGAAGAGAATCAAATTATAAGTAATATTGGAGTTCCAGCAGAAACTCAAATATTTGAAATTTATGTAAATGAAGATATCTCGATAAATTATATCATGAATGGAATAAGATGGAACCGAGATAAAATTGATATCAATGATATTTTTGCATAGCGCTAAGTATAATAAATACTGAGTATCATGACCTGAAGTCTATTAAAAAATATCGATAAAGAAATGATTGACCAAAATAGAAAAACACAATTGAGATAAAATTAAATTCTCTTAAAATATAAAAAGTTTTGGGCTTGTAGTCCCAATACCTAAAGGTATAAAATCCAAATGATAGAAATTGATAATTACGCAAAAACAAAATCAGAAATGTGAAATTTTGAGATATACTCACTTGTGGTGGATGTAATAATTTTTCGGTAATTAATTAATCTGGTAATACATAAAGGACTTGATTTGTATCTAATGGATGTTGTTACAGCATATAGATATGGCTCACTTGATAATGATGTTTATATGAAAATCTCCGAAGAATTTAATATGCCTGAAACATATAATTTATGTTCTCGAGAATATTATTTAATTAAATTGAATAAATCTTTATATTGATTAAAACAATTTGGACACATATGGTATAATCATCTTGTTGAGTATTTTAGGTATAGTGTTTTTATACTCTTTTTGCCTTTAATATTTATAAACCTTCGTACCCAATAAATAGGTTAGTTGCAAGCGCACAACCTATCAATCGTAGTATTTAGGTATCGATCCACAGGGAGATAGGGAAATACCAATTTTTAATAAAGAAAACTACTTTTAAAACTAAACAATAAAAGTAAAAGGGGGGGTTTTGTGTAATTTCGTTTTTAAAGGAGAATTAAAGTAAATTAAAAGTTCGTAACAAAAAGCGATTGAAAGTTGGTTGTAAATCAAGTTTGAGAAGTCTAGGGGTATTCGGTCCACAATCCCTTGCTAATTCTATCTACTCGGTTTGTTTAAATTTATGTTTGATATGACGAGGTTTCTAACCTAGATTTGATTAGCCTTTGGAACAAATATTAATACAAATACTTTGGGTGGATGGATTAATGTTCCTCGAATTCTAGGGCTCTCACTAACCTAGAGGGATATTTAAGTCACATGCTCCAAAGTATATATCGATATTTGTTCTAAGGTGTCATAATTAGGTTTTAACTTCACGATTAAGTCCTTCACCAAACCCTAACCTTAATTCCTATAGTTCCGGTTTAGATATCAAATTGGTCATAAGATAAACTAAATCCTAAGATATATATTTATGATTTCAATTAGTACTTTCCTTATCTTGACCAATGCTAGAATTCAATAAACTAAAGCGGAAAGACACGATCAACGTGATTTCAAGCTACTTCAATTAACTAAACCTAACCAGGTGACTACAATTCAAGTACTAATGAAATTCATAAGAATAAATCACAGAAATTAACATCAAATCAAACAATCATCATAAAAACTAAAATCCGAGTAAAATAGAATTAAACAAGTTCATGCTACATGACCTAAACCCCTAGAGAGAAACTAGCCTCTCATGGAGAAGCAAGCATCCACAAGAAAATACAAGATAAATATGGTAAAAACTGAGAAAATACGTAAGAGAAAAGAATACAACCAATCTCCTAGTTCCTGCCCAAGTTCTTCCCTTGTCGCTCAAGTAAAACCTCGACTTCTTTCTTCTCTTCCTTTGAAAATCGTCGCAACTTCGATCACCGCCAGAAAGTGGAGCAGAATAACTTCAATTGAGCAATGATGAGCAGTGATAATTTCTCCTGTGGTCTCCTTAGCCTTATATAATATTTTCTGAACTTGGAGATCAAGTTGTTTTATTTTCGGCGCCGACTAACTTAGTCATTTTCTGAACTTAGGGATTAAGTTGTTGTGCTCTGAATTTCTGAAATTCAAACGGGCATAACTCATGATCCGTAACTCCGTTTTCAGTGTTCTACCACTTTTCGGAAAACTTGCGAGAAGATCTACAATTTGCTCCATTTTCTGTAACTTAAATAGACTTTGGCAGTAACTTGATTCTTGGATATATTTCATTCTATTATCTACTAAAATACAAGATATTTGGTGCTATTATGTGGTAAAAATTAGACCGAACATATATATTATTTAGGCCTATCACATCTAAGTGAATATTTATTGAAACATGGATATAATAATAATACGATCTGTCAATGTATTTTCATGAAAAGATATGGAAGTGATTTTTTATAATTGTAGTTTATGTTGACGATCTAAGTATCATTGGAACCCCTGAAGAGCTTTCAAAAGCAATCAATTATTTAAAGAAATAATTTGAGATGAAAGATCTTGGGAAAACAAAATTTTGCCTTGGATTAAACGATTTTATATGGATAAAATCACATCCATTGAGCACTCTGATAGTTGTAAGATCATTAGATGTGAATAAAGATATTTTTAGACCTTGAGAAAGTGATGAAGAATTATTTGATCCTGAAGTACCATATCTTAGTGCAATAGTAGCATTTATGTATCTTACTGGACATACAAGATCTAATAAATTATTTGCTGTAAATTTATTAGCAATATATAGTTATTCTCCCACGCGAAAACATTAGAATGAAATTAAACATATACTTCGCTAACTCCGAGAAATTTTAGCAATACATGAAGCAAGCTGAGAATGTGTTTGGTTAAGATCTGTGATTCAACACATTCGTCAGACATGTGACTTGTCTTCTGGAGAAATGATCCTGACGATCATATATGAAGATAATATTGTATGTATTACTCAATTAAATGAATGATACACTAAAGGATATAGAACAAAATATATTTCATCAAAGTTATTTTTCACACATGATCTCCAGAAGGATAATGTTATTATTGTTCAGCAAATCCGTTCAAGTGAAAAATCTAGCAGATTAATTAACTAAGGCACTCCCTACTGCAATATTCGAAAAACTAGTTCATAATAGTGGAGTTTGTCGATATGAAGATCTTGAATAATGTTTTCATGAGGAGGAGGTAATATGCACTATATTTTCCTTAACTATGGTTTTTTCCACTGGATTTTCCTGATAAGGTTGTAGTTGTGTATTAAAAGATTAATATACTATTTTTCCCACTACTATTGGAATTCATTTTTCCATTTATTATTATAATTAATGTAGCTGGCTTTTCATTCACAATTTGTGGTCTACTAGAGCCTTTGTAATCTTATATTGTACACATGAGAAATGTATGAATAAAAAAATTACTATATTTTATGTGTTCTTTGTCTTATTTATTATTCTTAAAAAATTCTACTCATCAATGCTCCTCAATCCAACTGTTCTTTGATTTTGTCGGAATTTTCAAACCAAGATGTTCCGTGGCACAAATTGCATAAAATAATGTGTAACGAGTCAGTAACAAAGAAAGATGGGTAAGATTTAGTCCTGCATCTCTCCGTAAAAGAGACGTGATCTAACATCTCTGTGCTATGTCTGCGGACTACGGTTGATGTAAATCTTTATTAAATTTTTTTCGAGAGAAAAATAATCTTTATTAATTAATTAAAACTGATCAAAGTACTGCCCAATGAGAATTGAGCAATTTATATTTTTCTTATCATAAACGGTAATTAGAGTCAGACAGCATGCTAAAATATACCATGTGCTTAATTCAGCGAAAGATAGAGAGAATACCAAGAAAAAATGTTGCTCGGAAAAAGATTCCAATTTCCATTGATTTTATATATATTTCTGCACTTGACAAATTATTTTCGGTATTAAGAAGCAGACTATTGAGCGCGGGTCAAGATTTGAATGATACACTGTATTCCATTACATACCACATGATATTTTTTCTTAATTAAACTTTTGACATGATATCCATTGTTCATACAAATAGCATAGAGTCGCATCAAGAATATATTCTTTTAAAAAAATTCCTGCTTTACAGTGGATCGGATCCTCAACTCCCAGCAGCTGGGCTTAACACTGGGCCCAGTACCAACACATTCTCAAGGCCTACAATACCACTGCCACTTGCATAAATGCGTTAACTCAAATTTTGAGTTTAGATCCAGACCGTCCGATCTGCTTAAGCACGGATATTAAAGGGACTCCGTGCATTCCACTTCGGGCCGGATTGGCCTGGATTCTGATCAGACGGTCCTGATCTAAAATCAAAATCTGAGTTAAATCAGAGGAGCCGGACTCGGCAACCCGAACTCAGTCCAAACGGGAAAATCGTCATAAAACACAGGAAAGCGTACAGCTCCGAGGAGGAAATGTCTTCTCCGGCGACGGCGTCGAGGATACTAAGCCGGTGCTTGTCTACAGCCTCTTCTCCGTCGGGCCTCCAGCCGTGGCTCTTCATCGGCCTCGGCAATCCCGGCGAGAAGTTCAAGCTCACTCGCCATAATGTAACCTTCTACCTTTCCCCTAATTTATAGACCACCGACAAGAATGGTCCTTGTGATAAAATTTGAGTGGTCTGGTTGACAATATATAGTGTTTGTAGCATGATGCTGTGCTACTTGCTGATTCTGATCCTTCTTGTTATTTTTTATTAATGTTGGAAATATCAGGTTGGATTCAACTCGATTGATGCCTTTGCTAGATCCGAAGGGATCCCTATGACGACAGTCCATTGCAAAGCTTTATTCGGCGAAGGTTCTCTTTCCAATTTACCTAATTTGGATGATTTCTTTCTTAGATAATCCATTATTTCTGATTTTAGAAGTTAAAATATTATTTAGTTTCAGTTCTAATTTTTAAGAAACAGAGAGTCATAAGAAGAGTATAATGATTGAAGCAGAGAAAATTGATGTATTTATAAAATATTGATGTCACTTCTCTTGCAGGGATGGTTGAAGGTGCACCTGTTTTGCTTGCAAAACCTCAAACTTACATGAATCTTAGTGGAGAATCTGTAAGCACACATACATTGTAGTAATTTTGTTCTTTAGCTCATTGTTAAACCTATGCTGTTTCTTGTCAATTAATCCAGAGTTTCACTATCTTATTTACTGTATTTTTCTCAGAAAGAGAAGAATATAATAGTCATTAGTATGTAAAACTAGAATAATATTTTTCTTTCTTTTTCTTTTTTTTGGGCATTTTTTTTGCGCCTGTATGTGATTTCCTCTGTTTGGGGCTTATTGCTTTAGCTTGATCTTAGAAATTTCTTGCTCAACTAATTATCCTTTTTTACTTTGGCCTCTTTGGTTGTAGACAGGGCCGCTCGCAGCCTACTATAAGCTCCCACTCAACCGGGTTCTTGTGGTATTATGATTTTATTATTTATCAATTTAACCTAAACACATTCAAAATTATGAGCTTATATATCCTTGCTGACGGTTTACTATCTGTTTTAAGTTTTAGATGTATGATGACATGGACTTACCATGTGGGGTTCTTCGGTTACAGCCAAAAGGGGGTCATGCACGCCATAATGGGTAATATCATTGAAATTTTTATCTTATTAATTTTTCAATGGATATTTGAATAGAAGATTATGTTTGTTGAAAATTATTTGAATAAAGTTCAAGCAAAGGGATTAGAAAACTTTGAAAAACTCAAACAACCAAAAGCCAATGTAAATAAAGCTATATATGGTACAACACTTTAACTCATTAGGTACTAGTCTTACTGAAATGCACTTGAAGCTCCTTTTTTTCAATAATACACCACCAAACAAACAACATTCTCAAGAAAGTTTGTTTATGCCATCGACAGGTTGAAAAACGTGATCTACCATTTTCGAGGGAACAAAGAATTTGGTCGACTCAGAATAGGTTAGAAATGAATATTTTTAATTTAAAATGTTAAATTGTGTTTGTAGTTATCTTCGTAACTTCAGATTTAAATGGTTTAGGAATAGGTAGGCCGCCTGGGCAGATGGATCCTAAGGCATTTCATCTTCAGCCATTTAACAAAACAGCTCGTGAAAGGGTAAAACCAAATAACTAATTATTGTTTCACCACTTATGTAAATGCTAATACAATAATAAATAATAAATGCTAAATTTTATGGTTGGTTTTCCCCTCTGGTCATCAATTGAACTCAATGGAGTTCAGTTCACCTATACCATCAAATTAAGTCTCATGCTCAAATACTGCAGTTTCCTAAATTAGTGCAACTTTCCTACTTTATAATCCTCAATCAAGCATGTTTCTAAAAGTATAGTCTAGATTTAGCTTGTCTTCTGCAATTGATCACTTTAGAAAATTGAAAAGGTAAGCCTAATATTGGCGCAAATCAGTAGTTAAACAGATACCTGTCTCTGCAAGCTGGCCACTGTAAATTGTATTGTTATGCTGTTCAATTAAACCTAAATAAACCTTTGGTAGTGCAACAAGACCCCCATTTAATCTCAGTCCGTTGTTCTGTTAATTGAAAACAGAAGAAAAATGGTTTAATATCAGTATGTTATTTTTACATAATAAGACAAAAAAGCTTAATGTCGGTCAAACAGGAAATAAGCTGGTAGTAGTGCCATGCCAACTGGTACATGCTGGTTCAATTAACTTGTTCCTTGTGGTCTACTTGACCAGATTGATTCAGCATTAGAGGAAAGCACAGATATTCTAAGGACTATAATTTCAAAAGGTTTAACTGAAGCGGCAAGACTATACAATACTGAGCAGAAATACAAGCATCTTAGAGTGGATAGAGTCTCTCCCTGTGACTTCTGAGTTGCACTCTTTGGGATTTTGATTGGGCTATATATATATTTTTTTTTTCTGTAAATGGTTTGGATTATTTTGACCTCGCCATTTATCTTTCAACTTCACATCATTGGGCCATAGGTTAGTTTCTGGTCTATTGGCAATATTTGGTACAATCCGTACAAAATTTTGTGAGAGTTAAGAATGATGTTCCAGCAGAATCAACCAGTTTTTATTGTGATTTTGGAGGCAATTTGATTAAATATACGAAGAAGAGTAGTAGCATTCTAAAAGCATCTACAGGTTTCATATTAATGAAACGGGCATATGCCTTATTTCAAAAAAAAAAAAAAAAAAAAAAGCCATCTACATTTTTATGGAGTTGAAGACCAGTAAGTATGATACAAGAATTATCATCCATCTTATTTATTTTGGTTCTCTATGGAATTTTAATTTGTGAATTCGTATGTTTGTGAATCTATTTTATTTCTGTTCATCATTATGGATTAGAAGTTAATTTTTTGAAGAACTATGAACTAGAAGTTTATGACCAGCAAATTTGTGATAATATGGTTTTTTTTTTTTCCATTTGAAACAGATATTTTTGTTGACATGTTATCTTTTTGAAAGGAGTGAGTGGGAGCCCATGAGAAAAGAGTTGCCCGTCAAAGAGCAACACAAGTGACGGCCTTCTGAGTTGTCCCATTCCTGTACAGCTCGAGGTGATATGGAGATCTTATCCGAAAACTAGATTTATACAACATCGAAAAGGATAACGATTTACGTCAGCATAAAAATTAGATCCATATTATATTAGTAAAGAAAGTAGGTTTAGACAACATCGGCAGAAAAAATGGGAGCTTGGTAACAATCGCCAGTCCCAGTTTTCTTCTGTCTAGTCTAGCTCTCGCCCACACGAATTTTAATGTGCTAGCTAGTACGAATATTGACACTCCAACGTAGAATTTGAAGGGCGAAACAATAAAACAAAATGTAATTTATACAGGATTTACTCCCAGGGAAAAAATGTTAATGATGGTGAAATTTATTACGACAGATGTCAATCCAGTACATATTTAAATTTATATGTTATATTTAAAAAACAATAATATAAAAGGTTCGTATATAATTGACCTCTTGATATATTATTGTACCAAACATTCTATACATATTTAAAAGGAGATGCATCAGAGTTTGCGGTCCGGTGAACCTGGATTCGCATCCAGTGCAATTAGCAATTAGCAATTAGCTCCTATGTTACTTTAAACAGACACCAAATTTCTAATCAACAAAACCTTTTTTAGTAAATTTCAGTAACAAAGAAACGTGCCCAGTACAGATGCTGTGTGACTGTGACACTTATAATAGTATAGATGAGAACTGAGCAACTGACACACTTCCGGATCCGCATCCGCATCGTCTTCTCCTACAAGGCTACAACCATCTCCTCTCTCTTCTCTATCCTTCCAGCACTCCAGTTGCAGATGCTGAGCACTCTCGCAAGGCGATCATGGAGGCAGCGACTGCCACAGCTCCATCTTCCTGTGCAAAACCTCGGCTCGACTCTCTTCTCCTCCGCCGTGCTACCCGACGGTGTCGACCGGAACTCGGACGCCTTCTCTCATAACTCAGCCGCTGCACAGGAGCTCGTATCTCAACTTCATTCCCAGATTTCCAAGGTCTCTCTCCCTTCTCGATTACAGTTGAATATCATAATATATTGCAAGTTTGAGAACCAGTCTTTTCTTTTACCTGCTTGAGCCTTCACAGACAATTGATAAAGCATGCAATAATATGGGAATTGGAGCATTCATTTGTAAAATTTTCACTGGTTTGTTGGTCAAAATTGCAAATATGGACCAAAAACATGCCAAAATATAATTGTACTAATATAGAAAAAATTGAATTTCAGGTTATGTTTTTTTTTTTTTTAAATTGATTTACTTGGTTTTCATTTTGAAGATTGTGTATTATATATATTATTCCTTCTATTAGGTTTTAGGTGGGGGAGGGGCTGAAGCAGTAAAGAGAAACAGGAGTCGAAACAAGCTGCTTCCAAGAGAAAGAATTAATCATCTAATTGACCCAGGCTCATCTTTTCTCGAGCTTTCCCAGGTACATTGATTTCTTATGACATTGGACATTGTGCTGTTGTGCTTTTTGAGTTTTCATAAAATCAAGGTGTGGGATTGTTGTGTCTTGGGGTATTTTATGACAGGTACAATATCAGTCCAGTACACTTCCAATACCATCTTGGAACATGATATTGCAAATTTTGGTTCCTTTTAAGTTCCTAGAGGAGAAGAAAGGAAGAGAAGAGTGCAAAAATAACTCAAACGCTCACAAAAGGGGAAAGAATTAACCTATGCAGAAGACCTGGAACTTAGATATGCAGAACACATAATTGACCACTACTTTATGCGATAAAGCTTGCAGGTTATGAACTCTATGATGAATCCCTCCCATCAGGTGGAATAATTACTGGAATAGGCCCTGTTCATGGTCGATTATGCATGTTTGTAGCAAATGACCCCACGGCAAAAGGCGGGACCTACTACCCAATCACAGTTAAAAAGCACTTGAGGGCACAAGAGATAGCTTCTCAGTGCAAATTACCCTGTTTATACCTAGTTGACAGTGGTGGGGCCAACCTTCCAAAACAAGCAGAGGTGTTTCCAGACAGGGACAATTTTGGAAGGATCTTCTATAACCAGGCAAAAATGTCCGCCGAGGGGATCCCGCAGGTTGCTCTGGTTCTGGGTTCGTGTACTGCTGGTGGGGCCTATATACCAGCCATGGCTGATGAGAGTGTAATTGTGACGGGAAATGGAACCATTTTTCTAGCTGGGCCTCCTCTCGTAAAGGTAGTTATTTTTTTTCTGCCTTTTCGCAATCAGCATGGCTTGTTTGTTTGCTAACAGAACCTTTGCTTTAAACTAGGTTACGTCTGTTGCTCAATTGCCTGTCAAATGTTTAATTTTCTACAAAAATGTAGGTCAACATCTAAATTCAATCAGGCTTAGGGAAAAGAAAATTCAAGAAATGTAGGTTAAATTTATGCATTTTCGACAGACTACTATAAGATAGGGGCAAAATAGTCTACATTTACAGAATTTAACCGTCAAACTAGTCAATGGTTGTTGTTTTCTGCAATTTAAGCTATTTTCACAACTTATATTGTGCCAATAACCTCTGAAGCTTGGTTAGGAAAAAGTTTGAGGCCATTTCAGAAAATCAGTTTTGTAAGAGCTTAAATGTTTTCTTCTAGGCTGCCACAGGGGAAGAAGTATCTGCCGAAGATTTGGGAGGTGCAACAGTGCATTGCAAGATATCAGGAGTTTCGGACCATTTTGCTGAAGGTTTCTTTCAAATAACATAAATTTAAGTGAGCATACACAAAGAACAAAAATGGAAAATAAATAACAAATAGAGGTAGCAGTACGTAATGAGCAGGATTTACTGGTATTGCGGGGCCAATCATGTAGCACTGCTTTACTAATATATCAATAATTTTATATTGTAATATTATTATGCAGATGAACTTCATGCCTTAGAGCTTGGGAGGAACATTATCAGAAATATTCACATGGCTGGAAAAGGACCGTTTGATTCACAACATATTCCTTCTGAGTATAAAGAACCCCTATATGATATGCAAGAACTTCGAGAAATTGCACCGACGGATCAGAAACAGCCATTTGACATCCGTTCTGTTATTGCACGTGTTGTAGATGGAAGTGAATTTGACGAATTCAAGAAATTATATGGAGATGTAAGAACTTCATCAAGATCTAACATTTAAACTTTTGTTGGGTGTCCTTTCGAGTAATGTACTCATTGAATCTCACCAATAATGACCAAATTGGCATCCAATGAATACGTATTTTTTTTGTTCTTTTTAGACTGGGAGAGAGGGAGGGGGAGGGAGTCTCTCCTTTGCATTGTTTTATTTTTTCGTAAGAGGGGTATATTGGCCAAATTGTTGTTTTGGGATTGGATAATTCAAGGATTTACTATATCTTTTGAGTACCTTTACACCCGAAGACGGAAGATCACAAATGTGACTTCCATTGTACCAATTCATGACTGTACTGATGAGGGGGATTTTAATTGTAAAAGGACGAGAATAAAACTTTGATCTAAACTGTAGGAACCTAATCGGTGTGAGCTATTGCTAATCCTTCTTTATGATTGCTCTTTCACTTTTTGCTTAAGTTTAGTATCTGCTTCTTACATTATGAACTGCAAAGACACTGGTGACAGGATTTGCAAGGATATGTGGGCAGCCGGTAGGAATAATAGGAAACAATGGCATATTGTTTACTGAATCAGCACTAAAAGGGGCCCACTTCATTGAGTTGTGTGCTCAGAGGAATATCCCTTTGCTTTTTCTTCAAAATATCACTGGATTTATGGTGAGTACCAAGTACTCTTGTTCTGCATTCACATCTGCACTTTGTGTATGTCAGAATCAAGGAATCTCAATCTGTACCAGTAAAGTGAATTTTTATTCTGTCTTTACAGTACCGGTCCTTTTTCTGTTTTTCAGTGTACAAGTCTGGTCTTACAATTGAGCTGATATAAGCTCAACTAACCCTCAATTTTGTAATTAAGACTACGATAAGCGTGATAAGATAATCAATTTTCAGTGGGACCTCTATCTGATTTTTTGCCATTATTCACTCTTGATTTGATCAACCATGTCAGCTTGGTTTAAGAAAAATAGGATAGGCATTAAGCTCACTATTCTTGTGATTATACCTCAAGAAAGACACTCTGTAGCTGCAATTGACAATAATTATTTATTATACTAGCGACCAGTAGACAAACTATTAGTTATCCTAGTAAGCAAATCATTATCTGTACAGAACCCCAGTCAGATATCAACTAGTCATTAAATTACAGTGTCTTACTAGCATTTTAAATACACAGCTGAAGTAATCACGAAAAAATTGTTGGTAATAGGTTGGTTCAAAGTCTGAAGCAAGTGGAATTGCCAAAGCTGGTGCAAAAATGGTCATGGCTGTTTCTTGTGCAAAGGTTCTCATCCACTTTCTTATTTATGGAATTAAGTTATAGCTTATTTTTGGCTGTTTGATATTCTTTAAAGGAAGTTGTTGTTGTTGTCCTGTACCCAACCAGTCAGACGCAGTATACAGACGGTATATGGTATGATTTTTCTATGACACCCTCCAAGACCCAAAATAAAGTATCTCTTACACTGTACTTGTACCAGCGGGTTTCTGAACCATGAAAGATGGGTTGATATTGTTGATTCTGGAACTGCAATTCTGTTTTTTTTTTATTGCAACTAAAAGTGATTCTTTTCTTGCAATACTACGCTCTTCAACAGGTCCCAAAAATCACAATAATTGTTGGTGGTAGTTTTGGTGCTGGGAATTATGGAATGTGTGGACGTGCGTATAGCCCCAACTTCTTGTTTATGTGGCCCACGGCAAAGATCTCTGTCATGGGTGGTGCTCAGGTAATATTCTCAAACCATTTTTTTATTGAGAAATTCTAACTGCGATTTATGCATTGAAAATATTATCCTGACTGACCTTGAAAAAATCTTTTCGAATTATTATAGTATTTGCCATAATTTTCTATTTAATTTGCCTTTTTAATGATATGGAGTTCACATCATTTTCAAATTTGTACTTTTAAAGAAGCAAACATGAACATCTTTCTTTTGCATGCTTGCTGTTTTATACATGGATGACAGTAAGTTTGTCACAGCTATTGTTCTCCTTACTTTTTCCTATGTCCGCAACCCCCCCCCCCCCCCCCCCCCCCCCCCCCCCCCCCTCCCATTCTGTGTGTCTGCAGTGCTTGTGAATTTTGGCTGATCAGTCAACTTTGCAGGCTGCAGGGGTGCTTGCACAAATAGAGAAGACCAACAAGAAGAGGCAAGGAAACGAGGTATACTTTTTTCTGCCTCGACTTTTATGGACCTTAAATTAACCTTAAGGCCTTTATGCCATGTATACAAAACATTTAAAATATATCATTTCCTCTTTTTCTAATTCTCTTCAAAAGATGTGCAAAAATCTCCTTTCTTACTAGTTTCCTCTGTCGATTAGGGTAAAAAATTTAGGTTTATATTTGTTAGAAGGGTATGGGTGATATTTCTTATTTTCCAAGGGTATGTATAATGTTTTCTGGTTTTGTATGGGTACTTTTATGAAGTTTCTCTTTAAAAAATACCTACCATACCTGAGTGAACAGATTATTACAAAGAAAGGATAAATCTTTTCCTCAGTGCTCCAAAAGAAAAGGATGGAGTATAATAAGAAAACTAATTCCCATTTTAGCTGCATTCATTTAGCCCAGTTACTCGCAAGGTTAAATTGGATAGTTCTTTTTCTACCTGGTACCAAGCAATACCCACTTCTGGTACCCATTCAACCTTTAGTGGACCTGACTGCCACCATAGCAATAAAAACCCTACAGCTGTCAAGTTTGTCAGCCCACACCCAGTTTACATGGATCTCATACTACGGCTACATGCCTATATACACCTAACCATGGTCAGCCTGGCTAATTTTCTCATTTTGTGTTCCCATACAGTGGTCCCCTGAAGAAGAGGAAAGATTTAAACAAAAAGTGATAGAAGCTTATGAGAGAGAGGCAAGTCCATATTACTCCACAGCTAGGCTTTGGGATGATGGTATAATAGACCCGGCAGATACTCGCAAAGTACTAAGCTTGTGTCTTACTGCCACAGTCAAGTCAAGTCCTGAGGAAACAAAGTATGGAGTCTTTAGAATGTAATATTGGTCGTACATATATCAATGCATGAGATTGAACAATGACGGAGGGGCAAGATGTGAATTTGCTACCCCCATATTCTGTCTGGTTGCAATCTCTTAACTGGGTAAATCTTCTTTACTTGGTAACTTTTTCAATAAAGAAATCATTTGTTGTTGTTGTTGTTGTCATGGTGCACCTTGTTGTGTTTCTATTAGGTTATGGGTTACAATTTTGGTTTTCGTATTTGGGGCCAAAAAAAGAAAAGAGCAACGGCATGGAAGGGAAACTTTAGTATTTGACTGTTCTATATTTTTCGGTAAAAAATACATGTTGTGGAGAAGTTGACTAAAATCGAAAACTGACTAGAGTGAGGGGCCAAGGAGGGAGATATTTTAATTTTATACGGTGGTATGTCAAATATGAGAGGTGAAGCTCAAGCTTTAGTTCCGTTGAAACTTGAAAGTGTTCCCTGTCTTATGTTGAATAATTGTATTCCTCCATCGATAATACTATAGTGGTAGCCATCCTTCATTTATAGAAGCTTGCTACTAAAAACATGAATTTCTATTATTCAGTGCATATATTTGCCACCCAGCATAGCTCCGTTTGCCGCTCTATTTTCACTCGTTACATTTGTATGCATAAATCCGTGCTAGCACCCATCTCAAAAAACTTCCTACAGATCCACGGTGTGAATCCACACTGGAAAATTTGAGGGTGATAGAGGATCCGAACCTATAATTGTCCATATGAATGGGTAGGATCTAGCAAGGTCTCATTTTCATCTTGCATATCGGAGATGACTGAGCCCCGCTGCATGTGTGCAATGTTATTTTTATCCTAAGACAGTTCTTATTTTACAAAGACATTGTAGACAGTTAGTTTAAGCGAACCAGATAAGCGAACCAGATATGGCGATGTGTTGTAAACAATTGTTACAATCCAGAGAAAATTTTAATTAGTTTAACATGCTGGTAACATCTTTAGTCAGTCATATTAATAAGTGGAGAGGAGAGGCACTAAGCCACCAACAACCATCGGCTTTTCTTTCTGCCGCCTGATTTCTGAATTGAATATATGAGCAACAAATTCGTTGCGAATTATTAGAATATATTTTTTTACCCTAAAAAGAAAGTATACTGATTTAAATAAACTTCTAAATTCTGGTTTTTGGAAAGGTACTGTGCATTCTATTACTGTTCCTGTTAGACATTCTATTAGAAAATGTTGTTATTCAAGGGTGAATAATGGAGTTTGGCGCTTGCTATTGATAGTATAAGACGGGACCTACCGCCTTGAAAACTTATCAAATGTGCTTCAAATGACAAATTCAAACTATTAATACTAACATATTTCACGAGCGATGTTGTTATGTGCAAAGTTTATAAATTTTTGATCTATTAAGTACATAGTCAAATGGTCAAAAAATGAAGATCTATAATTTAATTTTGAATAATTATTTTAGTACCCACAGTTGAGTACCCGCATTGTACCCGCATTGATTCCTTTCCCAATTAACGGTATAACTAACTTTGTCAATCATTAAACTACCTTGAAAAACGTGTAAAAGATGAGTCCAGTTTTTTTCTTTAAATACTTGATATCTTAAGTATAAATACTTGATGAATTATATATGAATATTTGATATCTTAGGTATAAATACTTTCTATTTTGTATGAATACTTTCCATATTTGAATATTTGATACCTTGAAAAACGTGTAAAAGTATGTCATCATGGATCTCATTTGAAAGAGAAAAAAAAATAGAAAACGTTCGTGTTTTTAGATTTGCAAAATTCCTCATAGATCGTCCCAAAAATTGGTTAGATTGAACGGAGAAAAAAAAAAAACCACATTGAAAAACGTGTAAAAGATGAGTAGGTATTGTGTCCAGTTTTTTTTAAATACTTGATATCTTAGGTATTAATACTTGATGAATTATATATGAACACTTGATAATTTAGGTATAAATACTTTCCATTTTGTATGTGAATTAATTTAAACCATGAATGTAGCACTGGTGGTGTGATCCACGTGACTTTTTGGTTGTGGTCCCCAATGCAGTCTGACATTCAGTAATGGTCCCCAATGCAGTCTGACACGTGACTTTTTGGTTGTGGATTTTTCATATATGTAGTTCATTGTATAGATATAAATACTTGTCTTGTATAGATATAAATACTTCACAATGTTACTATTAATACTTGTAAAACAAAATTACAGTTTTGACAGTTTAGGTCCCCAAAAACAGTTATGACAGTTTAGGTGCGGTTTTCAAAAACAGTTATGATAGTTTATGTGCGGGTACTCAACTGCGGGTACTCTATCAGCTTCCTTTAATTTTATGAATTCAATTTTCATCATTTTTTTACCGCTTGACTCTGTACTAAATGAATTCGAAAATTCATAAATTTTACGCGTAAACGCAACACTTGTGAAGTAGATCGATTTTAATATTTGAATTTGTTGTTCAAAATCTATGTGATATACTTTTTAGACAATAACACAACATGTTGCTATAATATCCATAGCACACTAGCTAAATTCAGAATAATATTTTGGAAATAGTTGACAATTTTGTCATCAATTTCATTACTGAAATATCTATTATCATCTCTACTAATACCGATTCAATATTAGTTTGTAGGAGAACCAAACCTCCCCAAAATACATGTGGATAGAACATTCAACACACTGAGTATACATCGTAAAACGCAAATTTCAGAGATTTGATATGCATTCTTTAGATCCTTCAAATATAAAACCCCTTGTCGTAGTTAAAGGTCCAGCCAATTAGCTTGGTGCTTTGCCTCCATTATTCCCGTGTCAAATCGTGCCCGTGCACGACGGCCACTTATTATAAGAGAAAAACAAAATTTTCATAGAAAATTACATTTTTTATAAAAAAATTAACCAATCAAAACAATAATTATTTAACAATATTCATGAATGATATTAAAATAGATTGGAACAAAGACATATTATAAGAGAACAAATATGTTTAAAATTCAGTATTTCATAAAAGATAAGTTGGAGGGCTTTTAATTCATACGCATGTTGATTTTGTACGGTGTTTTCTATTTTAATAAAATATTACAATTTGTTATTTTATTATTTTATCAATCTATTATAGTCTTGTTGCATGAAATTTGTATAGTTTTTGCTATAAATGTGGATATGTAATCCTTATTGCTATTATGTGTAGATCTGTATCCTTATTACTAGTAATGTGGATTTGTAATCCTTATTGCTATTATGTCTTAAATGACATACAACAGAATTTGTTTTTGCAACAATCACTGTAAATTTGTATTCTTAAATGAAAATGAAAGATATCGAGTACCTGACAATAAAATAGGGGGGTGGGGGTTTAGGAAATATTTCGAAAAAAAAGTAGGATTCATGACATCTACATGTGACGAGTAGGTATTCAAATAAATTTAGATCTCTACACATAGAAGAATATTTAAGAATGTATAGAATAGAAAAAAAAAAAAGAAAAGCCAGACTGTTTAATTAGAAGGCTGAAATTCAACCCAAAATTCAGTTTATTATCACAGTTGTTGACGAATAAACTTAGAATAATTATTTTGGTACCCGCAGTTGAGTACCCGCATTGTACCCGCAGTTGATTCCTTTTCCAATTAACTTCCATAACGGTATAACTAACTTTGTCAATCATTAAATTACCTTGAAAAACGTGTAAAAGATGAGTCCAGTTTTTTTCTTTAAATACTTGATATCTTAAGTATAAATACTTGATGAATTATACATGAATATTTGATATCTTAGGTATGAATACTTTCTATTTTGTATGAATACTTTTCATATTTGAATATTTGATACTTTGAAAAACGTGTAAAAGTATGTCATCATGGATCTCATTTGAAAGAGAAAATTGTGTAGAACACGTTCGTGGTTTTAAATTTGTAAAATTCATCATAGATCATCCCAAAAATTGGTTAGATTGAACGGAGAAAAAAAAACTACCTTGAAAAACGTGTAAAAGATGAGTAGGTATTGTGTCCATTTTTTTTTTAAATATTTGATATCTTAGGTATGAATACTTGATGAATTATATATGAATACTTGATAATTTAGGTATAAATACTTTCCATTTTGTATGTGAATTAATTTAAACCATGAATGTAGCACTGGTGGTGTGATCCACGTGACTTTTTGGTTGTGGTCCCCAATATAGTCTGACAGTTATTGCCCCTGAAAAGTAATGGTCTCCAGTTTTGAAAAAGTAATGGTCCCCAATGCAGTCTGACACGTGACTTTTTGGTTGTGAATTTTTCATATATGTAGTTCATTGTATAGATATAAATACTTGTCTTGTATAGATATAAATACTTCACAATGTTACTATTAATACTTGTAAAACAAAATTACAGTTTTGGAACGGTTGTGTGGTCCCCTAATGCGGGTACGACGCGAGAATTTTTCAAAAAAAATGCGGGTACGGTTATTTAAAAAAATTCATATATCATATATGTAGTTCATTGTATAGATATAAATACTTGTCTTGTATAGGTATAAATACTTCACAATGTTACTATTAATACTTGTAAAATAAAATTACAGTTTTGACAATTTAGGTCCCCAAAAACAGTTATGACAGTTTAGGTGCGGTCCCCAAAAACAGTTATGATAGTTTATGTGTGGGTACAGTGCGGATACTCAACTGCGGGTACTCATATCAGCTTCCATAAACTTATGCTAAGCATAAGAATAGAGATTCGCGTCAGCAATTTAACAATTCGCCGAAACATACAATTTCTTTATCGAGTCGGACGATAATAAGAATTACGGATCCACACGTATAATACAGCCTGCCACTACAGTCGCTTACTTGCGGGCCCTACTTTTTCCAAAAATAAACCTGGTCTACCAATACTATTAACTTCCCCCTCGTAGACCAAATGACCGATAAACCTGGCCCAATTCCATTCCTCTTCCCTAGCGCTAGGGTTTGGCGGAGGATCTGAGATCTAGGGTTTCGCGAGCGGAGCAGGCTAGGTAAGAAAACAATGGCGTCTGAGAGCGCGATTGACCGCTGTTTTTTGTCCCTTTGCTTTGTCCCTGCTTTGTTTTGTTCTTTTCTGTTCTTCTTCTCCAAATTTCGTCGAGAACCTAAGGGGCGAACGACGCAAGATATTGTGTGTTGTAACAAACTAGAATTATATGCGTAGGAGAGTGCTGAGCGAAAGATAGAGGGGAGTGCGAGGAGAGGTGAGCAGTGGTCGAGAGAGACTGAGGTACAAAGTGAGGTCTTGCGAGGCTTGCTTGAGAGAAAGAGAAAACAGAGAGAGGTACAGAAATGGACAGGGAAGAAATGCGCGAAAATACTATGTCTACAAAGCTCGTGGTTAGTTTTTTTTTTTCCTTTCCCCCCTTTTGGACAGTTTGTTCACGAGTTGATTTAGATTTTTAGTGAAATTAAGAACCTTTCTTTTTCTTATGAATTCTTAGGTACTTGGAATTCCATGGGACGTTGATTCAAGGGGTTTGGAAGAATACATGAGCAAATTTGGAAAGATTGTAGATTGCATTGTTATGAAGGTCAATTTGAATTTTTCCTTTTCTTTTGCTTAGGTTAACTGTTTTTATATATTAATTCAGATTATTATCTGTTCTTCAATTATTTTATTTCAGAATGAAGCTATTATATATGATAAATGTATCTTTCAAATAACAGGAGAGGTCAACTGGCCGGTCTCGTGGATTTGGCTACGTAACATTTGCATCAGCTGATGATGCAACGGTACTATCTTTTTTTCTTTTCTGTGTTCAGTGAAATAATCAGAAATCGTGTATGCATTACGAATGACTTGTGTATACTGCCATTTTTCTCAAGTTTTCAAATATCACCATACGAGGAATGTATATATGTGATAAAATATAATAACAGTCCTAATAATACAAAGGATTACCGACTAAAATATGGCGAGTGATGCCAAGATAGTACATCACATCATATGTAGTTCAGTATAAACAAAAACTTCTCAACTCACCATGAAACGTGTTTCTAATGCTTTAATATCTGGAACCCACTTATGTTGAATGAGTAAAGAGTTTAAAAAATGCTGTTACAACCTGTGGATTTGTAATGCTTTTTAACTTCTAAAGCAGTCTTTAATGTTGCAATCCTGGTTTTGTAATTATTAAAATTAAATCATGGCCTTATAGGCAGTAGATAAATGTACTTAAGGTCTATGGTTTATAAAATGCTTTTTGTTGTTGAACCAGTCTTTTGTGTTGCAATTCTTGTTTTGTATTTATTTAGTTGTGATTGGCATTGTAGACAATAGATATATGTACTCATGGCTCTTACCATGCTAGGTTGGGTGTACGTTCCCACCCTTTGTGGTTTGTTTCTGAAGGACAGATAGTATTAACATTTGAACAGAAATCTAAATTAAAGTGAGCCCTCATTTATGTCATAGCACTGGTTAAAAGTCATCTTATTATCTGAAGTGTTATTGTAGGGGGCACTTGATAGCGAACATGTAATGGGAAATAGAACATTGGAAGTGAAGATAGCTACACCAAAGGTGCATATATGATATGACTGTTTTACACATATTTTCTCATATTTTTAAGTAGGGATCTATTGATTTCCTATTAACTGTGATTTATATTTGATTTTAGGAAGAAATGAGAAGCACAAGCAATAAAAAAGCAACTCGGATATTTGTGGCCAGGATTCCACAATCTGTCGATGAGTCTATGTTTCGTAGGTTAGTAGATGGAAAATCTCAAATACAAACATTAAATATAAGATAAGAGAAGAAAATGCTTTTGCTGGTTCCATGGAATTATTGGATGGTTAACTATATGACTTCTTTTATTTACATTACACGAACATTCCTCATGCTGTTATTTTGACTTTTGATGGTTCGATGTCTTGCAGTCATTTTGAAACTTACGGAGAAATCACAGATCTTTACATGCCGAAAGTAAGAAGAAACCAACTGATTTGTTCTTTTATTAGGCCATATACTAATTTCTAATGTTTATCTCACTTTTATCCATGCTGAAATTTTAATTACTATGCAAGTGTATTCTACGTACATGACTGTATACGTGAATATTCCAGTATCTAAACAGCAGACAGTTTGATTATTTTAGTTCAAGCAACAAGTATATTTGCATACCCTCTCATTAACAATGGCTCAACAATCCCTGTACATTTTCGCAGGAGCCAGGTGCAAAAGGCCATCGTGGAATTGGGTTTATTACATATCAGAGTTCTGGTAAATTGTTTAGTTTTGCCATTTTGTTCTTGATGGGAATTTTGTCAATGCTGATTTATGTTTTTTCCAGTAAGACAATTTATAATAAGTATTTTATTGATTTAACAGATTCCGTTGATAAGTTGATGGATGAGTCACATGAACTTGGGGGAAGTACTGTAGTTGTGGACCGTGCTACTCCTAAGGTACCTTCTACTTGCTTGTTGTAAACTTGTTCAGGCTAAAACTTGTTGTAAACAAGCTTATTGATGGATCAGTTTGAAAACTATGCTGTTCTAATGTTGTATTTATAACATTTGGTTTTGAAAGGAGGATGACATGAGGTACCCAAGCAGAGCATTCCAAGGAGGGGGTTATGGTGCATATAGTGCATATATATCAGCAGCTACGAGATATGCAGCCCTGGGTGCGCCTACTCTTTACGATCACCCGGGATCTCCTTTTGGAAGTATGTATTCTTCTGAAGGCTACTTATCTAATTTAGTTCATTCTTTTATCAACTAATTGCATTGTTGGTTAGCAGAATTTTTTGGCTTCATTTTCGTTTGCATGTGGCCAGAAACAATAACTCGGGCTAGTTTTTTTTTTAGCTGAATAAGGTTTCTGGGGGTTTCACTAAATATTCAAGACTTAATATTGTTCTATGTTAACTTGCTGTAAGACCGAAACTGGGTAGAAACTAAAACCTGAAAGAATCCAATAATAATGGTGATGGTAATATTAGCAAAAGTAAACATAATTATCTGGCCCCTTGATTATATAATATGAAATCATAATTTGACTGCTCGCTTTATTGTAATAAGACTACGATTGTAATGTTCTGTAGGAGTAGGATCTTTTCTTGGAGCAGCACCCCGTGGTTTAGGTAAGAAATTGTTTATTGGAAGGCTTCCTTTAGAAGCAAATGCTGATGATCTGAGGAACTACTTCAGCAGATTCGGCCGTGTCATTGATGCATACATTCCTAAGGTAATCTGATCTTCCTTTTGGGGTCTGCAACAATTTATGTTGTACTGGTATTGGTATTGTTATAAGATTAAGTTTACTTTGTTTTTCCCATGAATTCCTGGTGAAGTTTTCTGTGCCACCCTTAGTAGTGCCTTACTCAGCCATAGATCCTCAAGCTAAGTATATTGGCTACAATTGAGATGAGTATGGCTGAGTTTATTGATTATATTGTTTTGTTATAACTGTATGATGATTAAATTACTTAGATCTTCAAGCTAAAAATATTGATACAGATTGCATCAGTCAATACTTATTGTTGTGTTGCATTGAGCAGGATCCGAAAAAATCAGGTCATAGGGGGTTTGGTTTTGTAACTTTTGCTGATGATGGTGCGGCGGATCGTGTGGCACGCAGAACCCATGAGATTCTGGGACAAGAGGTATATAGCAAAATTATCTCTAATGAGCAAAGGAGTAACTCAAATCTTGTAAATTTGTTTTCTTAGCAGCATGATGTGTTTATTAGTTGTCTTTACCAGTCCAACTTGACTTAAACCACATTGAATCTTCATACCCGTGTGGTAATGCTGTACTTGAAGTCCTGTTAGAGGCTGTTTATATATTATTGGTGGAGACAAATCCAATATTAGAATTAGACAACAAACTAAACACAAGGGCAAAAATAAGAGTTTAAGAGTCCTTTATCATAATGATGCAGGTTCTTATAGACACAGCTGCACCACTTGAAGCAGGTGGAAGCGGGAGAGACAGAGACAGAGACAGGAGCAGGGACAGGAGCAGGGACAGGGACAGGGACAGGGACAGAGACAGAGAAAGGGAAGGTGGCATCTTAGGTGGTATGGTTGGAGGTTTTATCAACCCAATTTCAGCAGAGGCCTTTGGAGGCTATGGTCCTATGCGTTCTTATGGTCGACTCTATGGTAGCATGGATTATGGCAGTGTAAGTACCAAGCCATAAGCATTCCTAATGCAAATTTGCTATCATTGATACCAGTGATGTTTTTCTGAAACTGACAAAAATTAAATGTGACAAGTACTTTTATCTATTATAAAGGAGCATCTGATAATTGATCCATATGTGAAATTTCTGGAGATACAATGATTCCTTTGTCCTACCTAATCTTCCTAGCTGAGCCCACTAAAAATGATCCCTGCATCCTTTCCACCGTGATCACTAGTTACCAGCAGATATCCGGGCCAAACTTCAATCCCCGTCAGCTATAGGCTGTACATCTTTTCTATGCTGCCTGGGGATATGTGAAATAACAATTTACTGGTGAACCAGGCAACAGCTTTCTTTTCCTATATTTACAAGTAACAACTTCCAGTTAAATCAAATTAACTTCAATAATGATTCCTAACTTTGTTTGAATTATTATGAACTTGTGAATTAAAATTTTGGTCTTGATGTAACTGTAATCACTTCATGTTTTGGCATTACCTTTATTTCAATTAGAGCTGTAAATGACCAAAACATTGGTGTTACTCTTTTGATCTGAAAGGGTGGGTGTTTTGGGCACGGCAAGAACAATCTGGGTTTTAGCTTTCCAAGGAATGCATGGAACTGGGGGAAATCACTGAGAAATACGTTTATATATTTGTATAATATATCAACATTTATCATGAATTGTATTCACATTGTTATAATATTCACTGCAGTATGGTTATGGGCATAGCGGTGGCAGTGGCGGCGGCGGCGGCGGTGGCGGTAGCAGCAGCGGTGGAGGCAGCGGCAGTAGGGCATCAAGAATGGATTATCGATACCGACCTTATTAATTATATGTTCAAATATCATCATTTGTTAATGTTATAATGTTTAGATGTGTGGGGTTTATAAGAAACCTACTTTTACTTGGGATTAAGTTATGTGTCATGCAGTGAGCTTGTTGCTGAGATGATTAGTCTCTGTTACTATGTGATGTTAAATTAATAGTTTTGAGTTTGCAATAAGTTATAGAGGCTTTTTATATGATGCAAGTGTTTTTTAATTTCATTATAAAGGTAAGGTGGGAAATTGATTGTTATCTATCACCTTGTTTGGTTGTGGCATAATTCGGGGAGCAGGCTGCCAAATAAGGATAAAACCTGACTAAGAAACGTTTTAGGCCGTTATAAGTAAACCCATCTGCTCGGCGGCTCCTTATCTTTATTGCGTGATTTTCTTTAATCTTGTTAAATTAACCCGCCTACCTCAGCTCAGCTTTTGTTTTATCTCTGTATTTTCTCTGTTTTTCTAAACTATTGCTATCATAGAAGAAGAAACCCTACCCTCCGCTCCAGATCCAGACCTGATACCTCCATTTGCAAGTATTGGATTTTTCTCGAAAGAAAACACCCACATCTATTTGTGCTTGACGATCTAACCTTTTACTATTTACATTTAAGATAGGATGACTAATACCAGATCTAATTTTGACGATGAATAATTACAAATCCAGACATCAGTTAGACACAAGGACAAAATTAAATGATCCAACTTAAATAAGAAAAAGATTAAAAATCTCCTACTTGCCGGAAAATCTCCATCCCAAAAATAAATTCTACTGCCTAACAGTTATATATTTACTACTCGCCGAAGCTCTATAAAGGAATGATTTTTCCAACCAAAAGTCAACACGAACTGCACTAGGTCGAAATTTTCATTTATTTTGAAATATCAATAGCAACCAAATCCCTAAAGTTTGGTGATGTCCACCACTCAGCTCATAGACAAGAAGCAAAGATTAAAAAAAAGCAGCAGAAATCTAAACTATAATACCATGAAATTCAAAATAAAAAGATCAACTCTCAGTCTCAACAGCTGCACTTGTGGCAAGTGCTTCTGCAGCATGTTTCTGTTCTTCTTGAAGCTTCATTTGGCGCTCCGCATGTTCTCTCTCACACTGGCTGATTCCCATGATAATATCAAGCATGGTACCAGTTGTACCGAAAAAAACAAGAGGTGCCAGCGATTTCTTTTTTATACCTACAGGAATTGCTAGCAGTGCCCCGGCAAGTGAGAACAACCAAGTACCAAGTGCTGCACTGCATACAAGTACAGAAATTTACAGCAAGTACAGAGATTTTTTTATTCCTAGCAATTAATAGGGGCTGATTTATATTTTTGGAAAACCATACAATTATTAGTCTCGTGGAGTATAATAGAAGTCCTAGAAGTTGTAGTTGAAAAGGCAAAAAACCAGAGTAGAAGAAACCAAAAATGTGAACAGCCAGTCAAGTCCCTTGCAGTTATACCAGTACATATCTACTAGCCAGAAAATTGAGACTTACCACAGGTTTAAACATCGTGTTAAACATAGGTTCCTGTTATATTTTAAAATTGAGGTATGTACTGATACCAAGTTAGAGTGTTAGACCCATAGTAATCCTTGGATCGAACCACTGGTAACTCTTCTTTCAATTCGTTAAGTATGCTTCAGAAATGAAATATATTCTCTTTTTACTGTCATATCATCCCAATTCACCATTAGGTATTCATTTCTATACCCTCATATATAACAAAACAATTTAACCTGAACTAAATAACAACAAAATGATTCCCCTTGACTTCCGGCCATACGAGTTACACACAAAAGCTTAAATATCGTGTTAAACATAGGTTCCTATTATATTTCAAAATTGAGGTATGTGCTGATATCAAGTTAGACCATAGTAATCCTTCAGAAATCAAACCACTTGAAACACTTCTTTCAATTCGTTAAGTATGCTTCAGAAATGAAATAAATTCTCTTTTTTTATCCCAATATACCATTAGGTACTCATTTTTATACCCTCATGTATAACAAAACAATTAAAACCGAACTAAATAACAATAAAACGATTCCCCTTGACTTCCAGTCATACGAGTGATAAGTGGAGAACCAAGGACCTCGAATCATGTGGGTCCCATTTCCTTCGTAAACAATGGAGAGAGTAGAGTTCCGCGAGAAATGGACAGATGAGAGAGGGAGAAAGAGAGAAAGACTCACTTGGCAACAGTACAATCCTCCAAATGCTTCACGCCATCACCGCCTCCACCGCCGATCCTCTCCATTTTATCGTCCCTGCTTACACGAATTCAAGCGCCTGAAGGGGCTCTCGGTCTATGATCGGATGGGTAATCGAGCGCTCTACACCGGGTCCTTGTACTCGATCCCCCTCTCTTTATTTTTCTGGCTGAGGGGGGCTCAAGTCTGTGTCCCGGTATATGTAAACCAGGTGCATTCATGAGTTTGTCTACATTTGGACTCTTTTGCGTATTATCTCAGAAAAATTACATATTCTAAAACACAGTTTACATTTGCACACATGTCCTAGAAAGGTTATATTTATATAAATACATCAAATAGTTCATAACGTTCTTCGATGGTTCTTGGGTCTTTTGATCAAGATGCATTGGCGAACAACGTCGATAAACCAGTTAATGAAATTAGATATCTCAAGGCAGATGAGAGCAACAACTAAAAAGATATTATATGAAAAGACACTAGCTCGGTTTAATTTTGTCAGTTATGATGCATGGAATATTTATAAGAGTCAAAATGTCATGACGCTATCACATAATACAGTCTTATTTACTAATCCATTCTCTTTCTCTCTATATTAATGCCGATGTAAATAGCACCATCAGCTACTGAACTCCTGATGTCATGCAAAATTCTGAATATTTGCCAAGGATCCATTGTGCGGGTGCGGCAACAAAACAATGTCCTGCTTTGGTAACACAATCGGGATCTGCTGCAATACAACCTCTTGAGGCTCCTGAGGTAACACTCTGTTGTCTCCTCTCTTTCCCCAAATAACCATGTAGAGCCCTAAAGTTATCACAACTGCCCCTATTAACCTGCATTCATAATAAAAAGGAAGTGTCAAGTGTTGGTTCAAAAGATGAATATTGTTCTACCTAGCACAATTATTCTGGTTCAACAATAGTTGATCCTGATAATGTTTTCTGATACAATACTTCCATAGGTTATTAATCCAGGTACAACTTTTCCAGATGCAGAGTTTTGGCAGCATTTTGGAAATCTTTTTACTGTTAATATCATCTATCCCTGAAAAAAAGGGAGTTATGTAATCTACTTTTTTAATGTTAATCAAATTAGTGTACCAATTTGAGAAAATAAATATGCAAGTTCACTTGTGTACTAATTCTAGGAAAAGTTTACTTGTTCATCTTTGGAACAAACAGCAAATTGTACAAGGGGCAATTCTTGTTATTTGGCAAATTCAAACATGAAAATTTGAGATTTCACAGGGGCACACACGGGAGTGTACAATTTTTTTTTTATGATCACAAACAAAGAGTAATATGCATACCTTCCGACAAGCAAGTCTTCTTCCAAGAAGAAAAGTCCAAAAATTGAGACAACAATCATGCTCAAAGGGCTAAATGCGGTTACAAAAACAGGCCCTTTCTCTTTTGTCACATAGCCTTGTATGCAAAATGACATTCCCGAAACAACTATGCCCTACATTTTCATGCAGAAGCAGTTTATTTAACTAAAAACCCTTAGGGTACAAAGCTAGGAAGTGTTCTTGTTTTAATTAACTTCGTTCCTTCTTCGCACCATTTACCATGGAGGCTTGTCCCTGAATGGATAAGAGATAAGGATTGACCAGTACAAGTTTGGGTTTCTGTAAGTTGCACCAGATATTTGGTTTTATTTTCCAAATTCAAACAACATAAATCACATGTTTGCAATGAAAAAGCAGCATTACATGGGTCATTTGCCAATATACCCAACAATAAAAAAGAACTTAATTCTTACAAAAATATGGCTAAGTTGGACATGGGAAATCTGGTTGACTTGATTTTCGGTCCACTTTGGTTTTGGAAATTGTTCTAGTTAGTAGAGGAAAACTTGCTGGTAACTTGTATAAACCTCTTCCCCGATTCCAAAATGGTAGGTGTAATTTGTTTCGTAATTACCTGAAACTTTTGGACATGAATGACAAGTATACCAATGTTTCATTCTTTTGCAAGTAAGATAAGGAAGGGGGCATTATTTGCAAAAGAAAAGGAACACTATATAAATGCTTATAAAACATATAATGCCTATAAGAACTTCTGGCCTGCTATCTAATTACACTTCTTACCAATCTTTCAATGGCTTACCGCATAAATTATTGTGTATAATTTCCAGCCAACATGTAGTTTCCAGGCTGCAATATCATGCTCCAATATAATCTCAGCAGCTATACCAAGTACCGTACCGGATAAACATGTCAGTCCTGCAACAGTCAACTCAAATGGATAATCCCTCAATACCATAGCCTACAATAAAAACAAAAAAAATGTGGTTATTAGTTCTGTAGAACTTACTAATATCGCTTTCTGGTAGGCTCTACTTGTACCATTACAAAGTGAAGATTTCATGGAGAAATAAAAATAAAAATAAACTAGAGTAGCACTAATCAAACAAATATGATGAAATAAAGGGGAAGAAAAATTCACTGGTTATACTATACCGATCATGTATTGATTAATATCATTTACATAAATAGAAGAAATTTTATAAAAAATTTGAATTCACCAGACTCGTAACTTACTTGAAAAATCATATAAGAAGACCAGCTAGAGAAACTTCCAAGTAGAAGGAAAAATCCAGAAATACTGTTTTTATTTGCAGCCCCACGATGGTACACATGTCCCACTGATTTTCCGCGGACTAAGCATCGCCCTTTGTAGATAGGCATTGATACTGCGCCAGCTACCGAAATAACAGTCCCCAGTATTTTCATCTTGCTGCTTCCTTCACTCAGATTCACTCTTTCGATCCTTGAAAGGAAAAACCAGTGAGGCAATGAAGATCCATCTAGGCTTTTTTTTTCTATTGTTCTAACGAAAATATAGTTTTTTACTTGAATTACTTGTCCTGCTACTCCCAGTTTCTTAAACTAGTTTGATTATTGACCGCAAAATCAGGAAGGAAAAGAAACTATTAATAAAGGATTAATTAAGCCCTAAAAATGAGTGAAAAGAAAATATATTTTAAGAACTGATGTATCAAGTACTGACTGGTAAATAGCGGGTACTGTTCAGTACCAGGATGAATCTTGAAACTTGTTGCCAGGCTGGCATGCGTATCTATTAATATGTCACTAAAATTTGAAGAGAGTACCTTAGAATCCAGGCAAGTACAAATGTAATTGCTGGTAATAAATTGCTCATGATCGATGTGATGCTTGCTGAAGTACTCCTCATGCCAAGGAAAAACATGTTTTGGTCCATTACTGGCCTAGTTATAAATGAAAAACAGATTCTTGAGTTAGCATACATATTTCTTTAACTTAAATAAGGGATCCAATATTTGTAACTCTACTGGTACAGCAAATGATATATCACCCAAGCATTCCATGGGGGTATTAAAGCTTTATTTTTACCCCAAAAGCACAGTAAGCCAAAAAAAAAGAAAAAAAGGAAAGATTTTCATTTTGTGTGTGTGTGCATTCATGCAAGGTCTCATTTCAATCACTCACATGACCTTTCTGTTTATGTTCTTTACAATTTATTTACATGAACTTCTAAATTTCATCCAAGTTAATACTAGAAAATTAGGTTCATGAGACAAAGGAGAGAGGGAGGGAAGGAGCACGGAAGAGAAAGAGGGAGAGAGAGAGAGATTGATTACTCTAGGAAACCGAGTAGCACAATCTTCAAAAATGTGGAGTTGGTGAGCCTTCGCAGTGCATCCCTGAAAATAAGTTTATTTATAATTCAAGCTAATTATGTTAGAACCCTAAAATGCTATGATGGTACCAAAAAACTAAACTAGTGATCCAACAACACCTTCTCATGTTTATCACACTAGCTACATACACAGAATTAGTTTATCTTAACTTACTAAATGCAAAACTAAGCATCAATATACTTTGCCTGCTGTAACAGAGGTATCTGCAATAAGCAATATAACCTACATAAGCATAATAATGGAAAAGTAGAATATACTTACCTCTCTTTGCACAGAGCAAACGGCATGATTAGTAATGTGGCAATCAAGTGACGATACACTACAAATGTGTAGGGTGTCATGCCATCATTTAATGCCAAGTCACCAAGTATTGTCAGCCCGGCAAGGCCAAGTTGAACAAATATCATAAGCAAATATAGCACACAAGGATGACATCTTCTCTCTGAATTTTTATTTTCATTGGTTGCCTCCATTGAGCCTCAGTTTTTGAGCTCAATGAGAGGAAAAAATAAACCTTCTCGTTTTTGTACTGATATGTTGATATGAGAAGCAAGATCTACATAGTAGATATATAAATAGTACGGAGAAATGGAGAGAGTTCATTTATGGTGCTATACATGAAGTGGTTCTGTAATTACGTCATGCACTATGTTCATTTCATGATTAGTTGATCACTTAATTTGGTTGGTTTCATGATTAGTTGTAGAAGGAAATTGGACATTTAAGAAAGCTACGCAAGGGAGAAATTGATTTGTGTTGATTATGATTTTTACTAGGTTTAGCAATATTATGGTTCAATGAGTGTGACAGATATGGAATTTCTTAGATTGGGGTGTTATCCCTTTTTATCTTGATTAGTCTTTAGATTTTTATGGCAATTTCATCCAATACTAAATATATATTAGTTCTGGTAACTTGATCATAATTGATTTTTTCATGCGTGTTGTTTATGAAAAAGTTAAAACGCATGCGTTGGACTGTTTTTCTAAAAAATATGTCGAAAGATACGAGACCCAAAATGTTTCAAAAATACCCAATTTACTTATGCCTTTAAGAAAATAAACTAGGAAAGAAAAAAGGCGGCAATGTTACATAATTTCATTTGCAAGTAGAAATGATTGTCCATATGATCATGAACTGGACACAGTCCAGTTGTCAAACAATCGCAAAATTGGGTATGCTTGAGTTATAATTGTGATTTTACCTCCATTATAACAGTGCTTACAGTGCCAACCACTCTTAACTTCTTCCATTCTGTTAATTCAATGAGGTACCAAAAACTGCGCCGAGTTCACATGATGAGAAAATGAAATTCAGCTGTCGTATAATAATTCCCTGTACTTGTTATTTAGAATTTGAAATAGATAGTTGTTTCACTGTGCTGTTCTGGAATTTCCTTTTATAATTGGAGATTTCACCAAATCCATGACCCACAATACATAACTAGCTCTTTTCCCCAGTACCTGAAAGGAAAGACAAAAAATAAAGAGGTGCAACATTCAAATAGGCATGCATGACCAAACCAATAACAGAATTTACTAAAATGCTTTTAGTCACTTTATTTGAAAAATTAAGGCTGAATTATGTTCATTAATAAACCACCATTTTGGCAGTTTAGTACGTCTATTGCAGCTAAATGACGGTCGCTGGGAGCTTTTAGAAAGCTTTCTTGCAAGTTTTGTCATGTTCATATGAAGAAGCAAGCAACATCCAACTTTCATAACATCTTTTTCCTATTGAGTTTCTTCAAAATGAGCTTTCTTGCAACTAATGATACACCACTCAAGCATTTCAAATAAATCGGCAGCAAATGACCGGACAAGATGGATTACGCATGGATGCCATTTGTAAGACTACTTTTCCATGTATAAACTTACACAATTCAAGATGTAAAGTGGTCTGGTTGGTGGAATAGTTATGCTTAAGCATAGAAAACATTCTCAAATAAATGCATTTAAGTATATCTAGTTGAAGTAGATGTGGAAAACCTCCAAATAGCATTACATTCAGTACAGGGTCATTTTTTTTTTTTTCTTTTTAGTCTATTAGTAGGGAGTATAGAAAAGAGAGAGAAAATTTATCGAACAGAAATGTACGAGGAGTTACCGAGGACTCAATTAGCTTCATTTTTGTACCAGTTTAAATTCAACACATTTCTTTTTTCTCTGGAAAAGCATATTTGCAATTTCCAACTATGGACATATTAATGAAGAAATTAATGTCATCAATATTTTACACCAAAATAAGAGAATAATATAAGAGATCAAACAGAAACTACAACATACAGCTCAATTAATTTAACAAGGTTGAGCTAGTCCTAAAAAATGTGAAAGTTCCCCTTTTCTTTTGTCTTTACTTTTTGTAGTTTATTTAGTTATCTATACATATTTGTTAAATAAAAGGGCAGTTAATTGATACAAAAGGAATTATACAATACTAATACTGCACAAGTGTTCAACTAAAGCAAGAAAGATGCGAGAAAAAGAGATCGCAATTTTAGTTGACAGTGATATCTCATCATGATCAGATACATTTTGCTTTCCTTCCACAATTTTCTACTTCTGAACTTGATAAGTCTATATTTTTCAAAGTAGAAACTTAATAAGTTTTCATAAGTGGCTTCCAAGTGTAGGCGTATTTAATATGCAATGTTTTCTATAGTTCTCAGATAACACGCCATACCATAATTATATCAGACGATTTCATGTATATCCTTGGAAAAGCTCAATGTCATCATTGCATTTGTATATACAGGATGCATGTATCACTTGTGTGGTTTTTAACTTCAAAACAACGGGCATTAATTATTATTATAGTTCAAATAATTAAAAGAGGGTTAAGGGAAATATGGTTATTAGTCCTTTTTAAAGCGGGAAAAGATTGGTGAATGAGTTGGATTATTTTGTTTTTATTTTTGTTTTTTCAATGAGGATACAGATCATCCTTTTTCATGTTTCATAGACTAATTGGGATTATTTTCTATCTATACAAGATATACATGGTCATTTTATTGAATATTGTATCAGGTTTAGTTTCATTATAGAAGCTGGTGGTAAACATTCACCACCATTCTTTTTATTTATTTTAAAAAATGGTTATTTAAGGTTATGTAGGCCATATTATTTAAATTTCTAATATATAAGCGCCTCTATTATAGGAAAAGGCAAAAGATACTTCCCCATCTATAGGTGGAGAAGTAGTCAATTAATTGTCATCAGTAGACGTGGATGATGCGCTGCTTTTGTTTAATTTATAGAAAAGGTGCCAATGAAAGTCTTTCTTAGACAATAAGAAACCCGACATAATAAACCCGACAACATCCATCCTATGTAAGTTTCTTTGATTAAGCTACATTAATTAATTTGCAAACAAAGTTATTTGAACTAAGAAACTCAAAACAATAATTATCCTGAGATTGCATCAAACAATTGTATGTACCAACTACCAACCCAGTACATATCAGTACCAGTCAGAGCTTTGGCTACCAAGGAGAAAAATAAGGATTTAAGAGGTGGATCCAAATCTGCTGAAATTCCAGTACATGAACAGTGTTCCTGAAATTCCTCAAATTCAAAATTCAGAATCCAGCCGTTGAACTGTGTTGAGATACATGCACAGAAAAACTAGCTGTTTCAAGATGCGTGCACAGAAAAAGTTGAACAGTTGGATTTAAAATTTCAGAAATTCCAAAAACACTGTTCATGTATTTTGGATTTCAGCAGATCCGAATCCTTAAGAGGTTGCCTCCAGAGAGTCCCCTTTTTCTTTCATAAATTCATCTAAATAATTGTTGGCATGTAAAAATTGTCTGATAAATACCCATAATTGAAGGGATCTCTTGCACGGGATGGACCACTAAATGGAGATGACTAATTCGGATTGAGGTTACCCAATAACTGGTTACAATAATTAAACGTCTACAAAACTATAACAGTACTAAGAAGCAGCAAACTAAACTGAATCTAAATCAGCTCTGCATGCTTCTAAATTACAGAGTACATGACAAGCAATGCCAGACCAATACAATTAAGTTCTATCAACAACAACAAAAAACAATTCCTTAAAAATAGAAAAAAAAAAAAAAGGGTAAAAGACCTACACTTCTTATCAGGTGTGGTAAAGATATGTACAAGCACAAAGCCAACAGACTGCTCGTTAGCACTGAAACATAAGACGAAACCTGAAAAAAAAAGAGAGAGAGAGAGAGAGAGAAGAGAAGAGAAGTCAACACTAATCTTCGTTATCATAGTCTTCATCCTGATCCATATGCATTGTTAAATGTGCTGGTCCTGACGGGTCCCCACTTGCTCCGCCTGGCAAACCCCAAGGAGCTAGTTCATCCACCTGAGTTGCATCCCCAATTTCACCTACTGCTGGTGGCGGCACTTGAGGTTCTGAGGTAGTGGTGTTGCATGCAACTACAGTTGCAGGTTCAGAGATGGGTTCATCAGAAATGGGAATCTTCTCAGGAAATGGATTAGGTTCTTCTTCGAAAGGGGTATAGTTGACTTCTCTTCTCTTTGGTGGTCGGCCACGGCCACGGCCTCTTCCCCTACCTCGACCACCACCCCTTGGACTAGGGTTTGAAAATGTCATTGCCTGTTTAGGTCATAATAAAATTACTTTTACTATTGTAGTTACCTTTACAATTTTAAAGAGTAGATTAAAATTTTTTGCTAGAAATTGGTCGTATATCAAAAACAATCAGAGGTGTTTGTTCAAGAACAAATGAAAAGCTTGCTTGTTGAATTTTTTCATTTTTTTTTTTATTTTACTTTTTGCATCTTCTCCGGGTTTTATAAAAGGATTGAGACTTCTGTGGGGCCTAAGATTAAAATTTTGGACATGAAAGGAAAAGGTAGAGAACCTAACAGGGGACAGTTTTGGTCCAGCACCGTAAAAAGGAACTGTTGGGCCCACTTCTGGTATGCAAAGGAAGGGGCCAAGATGAACCTTCAGGACTAAAAAGAAAAATCCAGGGGCTTTGTTGTCGAAAAGTTACAATCTGCAGATGTACTCAACAGAGTGAACTCCACTTCTGCAGATCTATCTTAATTAATTATCAGAAATAGAAGCTTAAAGTACCACTTTGTTGGACCTTGGCTCTTCACTGTACTCCATGCTGCTATCCACTGATAACGTTTTCCTGACAAAATTGCATCAGAAATTTATTATTTTCTATTACTTTCAAAATGCAGTTACTCTCTTGTACTACATTAACATCAGTAACATGTGAAAGGGTGGGAATAAGGCTTCTTTTGCAAACTGAACTCATTATTTTACCGAGTATATATATCTGCTCGGCTTGATTTTAGCAGTATTTAGTATTATTTGGTATATCTCTTCAGAAATGCTAGCTTTTGCTCAGTTCTTGTGTATGCAAACATTGAGAGAGAAGTTGCAAATTTTAACCTGTCTATCCCTCCTTTTAGTCCTTTTCAAAGAACCAAGTATTACTGGTCTAAACAAATATAAAGACTATACATAAAACTCAGTTGCATGCAGCCACAATTGTGTGACACATGCAACAGGTTTTCTTGTGAACTTAGCAGCCACACAAGCTGCTTGTGGTCATATACTATCAGACTTGTAGTCATCGTCTTGTAAATTCTTTTAGACAAGACATACTATTATCATTTTTCCAAAAAGCAGGAATAGACATGCTAAATATTTTTTAGTTGCAAGTATATGAAGTGTTGGTTATTACTTCCATTTAAATACGGCAAACATGCAGTTATATTGCACGAAAATCCACTACATAATTGTTAAATATTAAACAAATACAGTACCTTCTCCTGGTAATTCCCATGTCTTCACCAGACGGTTCTGAGGGGCCAAGGCTGGGAACCTTGTTTACAACTTCACTTAAGAAGTCAAATGCACTGTATGTCTTCACACATTGCTTTCTGGGATTTTCACACAATTAGAATTCGACAAGAACATTATTTAGTTTATTAAATAATTGAGAGGGAAGGCTCTATTGCAGCAAGTAGTATTACTACAGGCAAATCAGCTACAGGCAATCTAGTGTGTGCCGGTTGATAATAATAATTGACATATGTTCTTCCTTTTTTATTTCCCTTAATTTTATCTTTTTTGGGGCTTTCTTTAATGGAATCTAGGAATGGTACTTGTATACATCATTTTTTCTCTTTATATTTTGATAGTAGCACATAATTGCATAACAGCACTTTGGTCAGGGACAGAGGGAAGTAGGAGGAAAGGAGGCTATGCCCCCCTATAAATTGAATTTTTTTATTTTTTCCCTTCAAAATTTCAAATTTTTGCACAAATACAATTTGCCCCCCTCATAAAATGAATGCGACACTTATTTATTAAGCCCCCCACCCCCTCAATTTTTTGGCTCCGTCCCGGACTTTGGCCTCTGTCAGTAAATCATTATCAAAATAAAATAGATAGTAATCAAGTGAAACATCAAAGGAAGAGAGGTAATTTGATGACTGGATGTCACTTACAAGTGAGAAGAATTTAGGGTCTTAGCGCCCCTTTGAAGAGTTATTTCGTAAGTTCTGTCACACAGGTCTTGCAAAAACAACTCCAAAGCTTTAGCTGTACAACAACACCAAATAAAGAGACAAACTAGCCCTGTAAATATCCTCATAAAAAAATTACAATTACACTTGCAGTAATGTTATAATAATTGAACATAAATGACTAGATTACTAATACTTAGTCAAACACATGCACATAAAGCAAAATGACAAAATTATACCAGAAAAATAACATAAAAGGGTGCATTATAGTCCTGATATTCATTTTCTATAAGACAAGGTTTCACCATGGTATACTTTTTGCTTTGTTTTTCTTCTATTATTGCTAGGTCGTAAATGTTTTCTTGCAAATGCACAAGGATCCCCTAAAACACCAATGAGAATTTTAAATTATTTACCAAATTTTACAAGCCAGTGAAAAATAAAGTAGTGGTAACTTACAGACTAAAACAGGTACGGCAAGTGCAATTTTACCAACATCTTCATCTGCTTGCATAATCTTTTTTATCCTTGACTGTCAAATATAAACAGCAACATAATAATTTAACAACTGAAACTAGTACCTGCTACATCAGTAGCGCGATAGTTGCGAGAAATTGGTATATAAAAGAAAAAGGAACATCAAATTATGACCAGGATCTAAGTATAATACAACCAACTGGTACAAATTGCACTGAAGTCTTCAAGTCCCGCAAAATTTTCCCAAATCATGCCGATCTGGAGCAGCAGTTTCCCCTAGGAATGATTTATTTTTAGCTACCCCAGTCATTGCACATAGATAAACTAGTAGATTAGAAATATTAAGGGAATGAAAACTAGTATCACACAATCGGGGATTGAGAATCACCAGATCTTATAAATTCCCCCAAAAAAGTTTCAAGTAAACAGTAATCAAATCAGCTAACGAAGAGAAATAACAAAACTGTAAAAATAAAAACAGAAAGGAGGAAAACGAACCGCAGGAAATCGAGTTTCTAACTTCTTCCTCATCTCCTCCGATCTTTCTCGGCGGATCTTCCTCCAGATCTCGGATCGTGCGCTCAGATCACAGACGGATTGTCTGAAATCGGAGAAAAATATAAAATTAAAAAAATACACTTGCTGAAGTCGAATTTTAAATATGCCCTTATTTGTTGAATACATGGTCTTCAAGTTCATTAGACATTTAATTCTCAAAAGTTTACAGGATCTACATGTAAACTCCTTCCGGCCAGGGACCACAAGGGAAGGGAGTGCTCTTAAAAGTAAAAATTAAAACGATGCCTCTGACGTGAGAGGGGCTTATTTGTTTATCTACCATTGTCTTCGCATGAAAAATAGATAAAGATAAAAGTTAGGGGTTCGTGCATAAAAGAGTTCTTAATAGATAAATACAATCGAGTAGGTGCGGTTGCGGACGTGCGAAACCACGTACTGGCTCTAATGGACGCTGGGCACTGGCGAATCAGAGTCCATGTTCCTCTGTAGCGGATTTCTTGTAGTTATTTTCTGCTATGTGGGTCCATTGCAGAGTCATTTGTAGGATGTACCACTAGTATCCGCTATATTTCCGTCTACAGAACTCACGGTGCAGCATTAGTCCGACCGTAGTTCCTAGGACACCAGGGTCCAGGGCCAGGCCTCGGATTTTAGATCTTTTGTACCGAAAATAATGCATTAACCTCCTGACTTGCGTATCTCACTATCTCTATTCTATTTCTCTATTCTCTAGTAGCCTAGTAGGGACCTATTTCTTTCTTTTTCGGAAGTCCTCTCTTAAAAAAATTTGTACCTGTTGCATCAACATCCTGAAATTTTTTTTGTTGCTACTCCATAAAATACAAATTAAATCAATATCACTCAAATCTTTTTTTTTCCATACCTACTACCCATGCGCTCTCAGTCCGCACATCAAACTGGACTGGTGCGTGAACTGGAGAGGCGCACCAAGTTTTTTTTTTCTGTTTTGGAATTCAATATTATTTTGTTTGGTTCTATTTTTTTTTTAATGCTCAATATTATTTTGATAAAATTACAATGTATGTCATCTATTATACATATTTTCGTATGTCAGGCTAATTTTATTGGAATGATACGATAAATAATAAGCCAACATTTTTATTAATATCCAAAGTTATACAAATTAATAAATATACCCACGTTGGGTATTTTTAAAAATGCCCAAACCGACCATTAAATGGCCGGTTGGGACTTTTTTGTTGTTGTTTTAGACCCAATAATTACGCTAAATTACGCTAAATTAGACCTATTTTGTGTCATCTTTCATAAATCATAAAAAATAGTAAAAAAATTTCAAAAATAGTAAAAATTGGTATTCTACAAGTTCATTATATAACCAATTTACTGAGGTACTTAGATCAAATAATAGAAATGAAAATCTTAATCGGAAACTTCAACTCAAGTTTTAAGGCTCTTCCCTTTGTTTTTTGGCAATTCTAAATTTCGAAAAACAGCAAAGCTGTCACTGACGCATGTGATTTTGCAAGCTTTCCTAAAAGTGGTCATTTGCTGAAATCGGACACTCGAGTGCCGTTTTATGGCCGTTTGAAGTTGTCGTTTTTCGCCTTCTAAGTAAAGATATTGTCTCTTTTATCAAAAATTTAGCATAATTTACCGTATTTTAGCGTAATTTAACATAATTTCAAGTAATTTAGCGTATTTTAGTATAATAATGCTAATTATACATCAAAAGAACTAATCTAACAAATATTTCAAAATATGAGTCCCTAATATCCAAAAGTATAATAATATTGATAAAATTAGCCAGACATACGAAAATACGTATAATAGATGACGTACATTGTAATTTTATCAAAATAATATTGAGCATTAAAAAAAAAAAGAACCAAAACAAAATAATATTGAATTCCAAAGCAGAAAAAAAAAAACTTCCTGCGTCTCTCCAGTCCGCGTGGGTGATAGGAATGAAAAAAATGAGGAAATGATGGTATTGATTTAATTTGAATTTATTAGAGCGGTAACTAAAAAAAATTCGGATCAACATCACACACTTTTACTAAGATCACGGGGAATAATGCTGACAGATTCTGTTGCCTTCGCTAGTTAAACTGGATTTTTTTTTTTTTTTTTCCTTTTTTCTCTGTGTGAGTAGGCAGAGAACCTACTTTTTTATTTAATTTCAACCAAATGAAAGAAAACGAAAAGAGTACAACACTTGAATAGAACGCAGATAGAAAATAAAATTTGACAGAAGGAACAAATTGTACAGAAAGCTACCACTGATTGAACGAACTATTGTTTAACTAAAAGAAGCCTGTTTAAAGTGACTTCTTTTTTATTGTATGGAGAATTTAAAGATCAGCCCTCGGGACTCGGGAGTGTACTTGTATATTTTAATTATTTATAAACACTCGTCGCAAACCTAAGATCATTTGCTCCCTACAGTTGCCACATGGTTTTGGATAACTGTCATGACGAAAACTTATCAATGGCCCATTTTATGCATATACTTCAGAAAAGAATATCCCAATAATTCGATACATAAAGTCACTAGCTGCATTTAATATCAAATAGTTCTAAGGTACTTAATATTGTTTACACAAACTAAATTTGTCACAAACACAATATTAGACCCTACCCACATTAATGCTAACTCATTACAAATCCTAATCTATGCTACAAATGAGATAAAAATATCCTTCAATAGCACACTCTCTCTCTCTCTCTCTAACACTAACATGAGCATAAGCGTACACCAGGTGTCTATTCCTACAATCTGTCATGCGAATAATCTTGTTCTTTTGCCGCTAGAGAGCTAATTACTATCCTCACCTCCATCTGCAAAATACCAAAATAAGCAGGCCCATCAGTAGAGTAATTTAGCACTTTCTGTTTTGTGTAGGTTTCTTTTACAAATTAACCCATTAGCATGAGATCTTTATTTGCAACTAATGCTAGCATCTGATATTTCTTGTTCACTCCACATGTCTGAGTTAGATCTACATAAGAAAATAGTAGAAAAAGTACCAACCATATCTCACTCACCAGAACCTGTAATAAACAAACTTTCCTGTTTATAACTTCAGAAAAGATAAACATGCTATATTTCCAACAATTTCGGCACTGTAATCTAACTGTAGTGTTCTTGTTTGTTTGAACTTGGCTTGGAAGAAAATTTGTACAATTTTAGCAAACTATACCCTAATATCCATCATAATGCCTGTTAGTGTTCTTTTGAGTTAATGTGCAGTGTAATCAGCAAAAGTAAAACAAATAAACAAGCATATAACATGACTTGGAAAAATAATCATATTAGATCAAATTGTACGAGCAAACTCTTGCCCTCCATCAAAATAGAACAAAGCCACTGCTAAGAATATTAAAATAACATGAACCACCTTTCATCAGCTTAAACGAATCAGTAGCAAGTATGCATACCTTGACCAGATCCTTTGTCTTCATCACCATCATCATCATCATCATTGCCATCATCTCCGCCGTCATCAACATCTCCAACGGCATCGTCATCGTTGACATCACCTTTCTCCATGTCAACATCATCATCCTCATCATTGTCATCATCCTCATCATCATCATCATCATCAGAAGAAGAAGAAAGTTCTAGCTTTGGTGGTTTGGGGGGTGGTATGTAGCTAAAGGCAGAGCTTCTCCTACGAGAACTTGATATGATGTTGCTCATGTCAATGCCCTCCAGTTCCTTCGCTTTCTCCTTCCTCTTTTTCACCTCTTTTATCTCTGCCAGTGTAACATCAGAAACAATGCTGTAACCCACTTGAACACAAAAATAACACAATTCGCAAAAAAAAATACTAAAAGAAAGTAGAAAAAATAGTACCGTCGTTTTCTCTTATTCACCCCTGTTATACAGTATATTTCAGGAAAAAAACTCCAGCAAGCAACACATAAAAAGCAGAAACCCCAAAATAAAAGGTGATGAAGATGATGGTGATAGTTATGATAATCCACAAGTTTAGTACATTATCACGCACAAAAATGTCAAGAACAAGCACACAAAAATATTAAAAATATTAAAACCAGTACCAACTACCAAGCCTATGGAAGGCAAGAAGTCTGGGACTCAGTATTATAAACTTCCAAGGCACAACGAAATATAAGAATACCTTTCTCAGAAGGATTAGTAGAGAGGCCTTCTTTTATAAGTATTTCTCCTAGTTCTTTTATCAAGAATGCCTCCCTCTTGTCCTCTGGCGCCTGTTTAGCTCTCCTATAGACTGCTGGAGGGATACTGGAGAGTGGAACGGAAAATAATCAAATCAATAAAAAATACTGCAGTACAATATTCTACAAAATGCATCTAAGAGGATTGAATTTTAATCACCTGGCTCCACATGATTTGATGATGGATTTCAGATGCTCTACTTTCTTCCCGTACACTTGCAGAGTCGGTTTTTCTCTTTTTTTCTGTTCATGTTTGGAATTTTCTTAGTCAGCTAAAAGCAAAGTTCACCCTCAGCATTTTTTTTTAATTTTACAAAAATTAGAAACGATGAGTAAGAGGTGCAACCGAACCTGAGAGAGGCTAATTCAAGTTACAGTTAAGATAACCAAGAATGAACAGGATTAAAATCAATTTTAAGGGTATCAAAGGCTTCATCTGTTTACAAAGGATTTCATTAAAAATTAAATTAAGCCCTTACAGAGCAAACAAAGTTTACCTGCGCATCCTCTTCTTCATCAGAAGAATGGGACACGTTCTTGTCAGAAGAACTGCCCCCTTCTCTCTCTTCATCAGAGTTATTTTTGCTTCCTTTCTTTGCCATTTTTTTGCTCTTTGAAGAAGCAACAGACTTCTTCTTTTCTTCTACTGAATTCTTCTGACTAGCTGAGTTCTTAGTGCCCGCTTTTACTTTGGATACCACTTGTTTTCTCCTCTTCGGTACGACCTCCTCAGAATGTTCTTCCTCTTTGCTTGAATTGTCAGATGGGTCAGATTCCTCATGGGTTCTTTTAGAAGCTTTACTTGTATGTGGTTTTTCAACCTTTTGAGAAGCCTGTTTGGACTTTTTTTGCACACCATTTTCGGACTTTTTCATCTCCATTGATGCCAAAACCTGAATAAGGCACAAGCTCAAACATAATCAAATCATAAGGGGCCAGCTATTGGATGAGACAATAAGAAAAAAAAATCATTATTGCCAAAAAAATGTTCCTCATACTCTTAAATGGACAACATATATCACCTTTATACTCCCTTCACCATTTTATGAAGACGATCAAATTTCTGTTCTGCCCCCCAACCCCACCCCAATCCAGTACTTCAGTAAAAGAAAAGAGGAGGCTTTGTGGATAGTCTATCTTTTACTGAATTACAGGATATTGAGGGTTTTCAAGGGTTAAATATAACTTTAAAAAGAAGCCAAAGAAAGACATGTTACCTTCTCTAATTCTGTGCTTATAAAAGTTTTCTGTGCATCCAAAGCTTTGACAGAAAGGTTGAGATCTTCCTCCAACAATCGGCGCACCTTCAGTAAGGATATAGTCCTATAAATTCAAATAAAAGTAAACATGGTCAAATAACAATTCCATAACAAAGAATAAATGAAGTGTCTGGGCTTTTATAGTCATGGGCAAGGAACAGAAGTCCCTTTGTTGCTTGTTTCGTGTTTTATGCAATCTAACACTTACATGAAATACCATAGAATAAAGTTAAACAAGTCAAACTAGCCACGATTTAGTCATATCGAATCCATAGCAAACTTGCCTGTTAAGGTAAAAATGGAAATTACTTAGAGTGGATGCCTATACCTAAGAGGTGAGATTATAACAATGCAATAAGGCCCTGAAATGAAGAGACTAAAATTACTAATTGACCCAAGTTAAAAGCAAACATAATTAGTCACTCAGGTCACCTCAGCTTTTCCGTCTTGAATTACAGTATCATAGCAGTAAAGACCAGATCTGCACCTCTCCAACCCTCAGTATATATATTATTTTTCTTTTCTTTTTTACGGAAAAGTAGCCTCAAAGGCTACCTGTTTGGTTTCACACCTTTTTTTCTTTTCCTCTCCTCCAGAAGGAGAAATAAGAGACTAGAATTTGCCTTCTTTTATTATTCTATTTCTTTATCCACTGCAGATTGCACTACGTTACAAGCTTGGGGCTTTATGAGAGGATAGCTACTTCTTTCCCCTATAATATCATGTCTTTACTTGCTTTTGGCGAATGAAAAAGATCCATTTGCCAGCAAATCTAATTTGCTGGTATATAGTTTACGTGACTAGATAAGATAGAAAGTAAACCAACTGCAAGTGACAACACCCTTCAAATGGACTTGAGATATCATCGTATTGAATAATTGTGCTAAAACCCCAAAACCCTAATTATTAATATAACCAACCAAAATCTTCATTCAGATGCTCACCTCAATTGATCAAACACTAAACCCTAATATGGATGGATGCCTATACCCTAATTGACCTAATTTAACACCTTAAATAACAACAAAAAAGATTCTTTTAAATTATTTGGCTAGTGTAAGGAGCTCCATCAAGCCTCCATTATTCAGTACCAGACAAGCCAAAAAATAACCAAAATAAAAAAATAAAAAGTGAATTTTAACTGGTAACCAGGAATCAGTGGACAGTAACATACTCTGAATGCTTTTTGAAGAAAGAAGCTCTTTTCTTGATCGCCTCCTTGATCATATCCTCACTGACTTCATTTACCTCGTTTTTAATTTCTGTGTCTGATGCATGTGTTTCGTCAAGGTTAGATGAACCTTCATTCTTCAGTTCTGATGCATTTTGAGTCTCCTCTGGTTCTTCTATTGTTGATTTTTCAGCTTTTGATTTAGTGCTTCCAGAAGGTTCTGGAGCTTTCTCCCCATCATCAGCACTGAGACACTGTATTACGATATGAAATTAAGCAGAATGGAAAACAAACAGAAATGAGAAGTAACCTACTTAGTACCTGTTCGTATAAAAAACAATTTCCCATTCTTTTTACACCTTACAAAATCTGCTGTACGATCATCAACAAAATCCATGAACCCGGACTACACTGTTTGCTAACAGAGAAAGCAAGATTTGGCACAGTTATGCTTCTAATTTTGCATCGATTATATACTAGAATTATCTGTATGGTCGATATTTTATTCTATTAAAAACTTTTAGCGGATTTCTGCCCACCAGAAGGCTTAAAAAAAGGCAAAACAAGTGACAAAAATAAATATTAAGTAGCACCTACTTGAGACAAAAGGTTAACACACCAAGGTCAGGAAACAATTGAACAATGTAAGTATGTCTAAGGCACAAAAATTATTCTACAACAAATTTGTATACCTCTTCCAAACAACGCTTAATAAATTTCTTATGAACATCAAGCGAGAACCGCCTCATGCCTAGATCCTGCTCAACCGCCCTTCTAGCACCTTCGAAGGTCAATGAACTACACGCAGAAGAAAACATAAATATGATTTATATAATAGTTAACATCAGATCAGCTATCATCAGTAAGAATTAAACGTTCCACATTCTAATTGGGTTGAAGATTTCATTAATGAATGGGCATAAGAGAAAATGAATATAATATTATTGCAGAAGAAAATGGTTCCAAAATGCAGAAAAATATTAGTCCAAATTTCAAATTAGTTAAGAAAATGCCAGAGTTAAAAAAATCAAGGAGCACAGACTAAGGGTTTTGTTTTTTAAAAATCCAGAAAGGGAAGAAAGGGAAAAACAAAAGAGAGAGATTTGTTTTCTCTAAATAGTTGCTATATTATTACCCATGAGATCACCAATCATATTATTGCATGAATCAGAGAAAAATCAAGGCTCGATCGGCAAATGCAAGTTGCATGCCTGCTCAAAAATTCTAGTCTGAATTTTTAAAACTAGAAAGAGAAAAGTTCTTCTTCAGACAACAAGGTCGTAGAAAAATTAACAACTCAGCGAAATTCCATAAGCTGAACACATACTTTGTCGTGGAAATAACAATTTCTACAAACAGAAAAAAGAATACGGAGGATTTTGTGAGAGTGGGGTGTGTGTGTGTCAGTCGGGGGTTGTTGAAGGGTTTTAACTTTTAAGCATCGATTAAAATATACTCAGCTAAACTCTCTAAAGCTTAACCCGAAATATCTAGCATGATTTCGGCAACATCAAGCTTCAAAGTACAAAATTCCTTGAGATTTTACACGCTCAAAGACAATTTCCACTTAGCTTTCTAAGATATCTTTAAAAATAAACTAACAATTCAGAAAAATCCACAATCCAGCACCGTGTTTAAAACAGTGAGAATTAAACTTCGTACGAGAAAAATTTGGAAATAAATATGTATAATAGAAAAGGGGAGAAGGAAAAATAATCGTGTTGATTTTGCAAGGGTTTAAAGGGAGAGGTAGTTCATACCTTGCTTGGGCCTTGAATTCGGGCGCTCGAGCAAGAATCCTCTTCTTCACCTCCGTCTCCAGTTCTTCCTTGCTCCATTTCTTCTCTGCCATGGCGACCTCTCCTCCCTTCGTAGCGACCTCTTTCTCTCCCACACGCACTCTCTCTATTTCTCATATTTGTAGGCGGTAAGGAGGAAAATAGAGCAAGCGGAAGTGAGAGGGGTAATCGGCTAGACTTGGTCTATCAAGTCCATAAAATGACTCTTGAAAAATTTGAGGAATTTCTCGTATATTCTTTTAAAAAAAAATAAAAATAAAAATTATATATTTATTTTTAATTTATAATATCATATTTATTCTTTTAAATTTTAAAAATTCATAAATTTATTATCTTTTTTATTAAAACTCATTTTAAATTTATAATTTTTTATTTTAATCTTTATTAATAAACAAAAAAATATGTAGCCGGTGTAAAAAAATGTAAATTTTTCTAATTAACTGGTTTATGATTGCAGATGATTTATTTTTCTACCCGTGATTCAAATTACTATGTAGGCATCTGGTTATGTGTGCATACTAGTGTGATCCAAATGTCCAGTATCCAAATGCATATATCAACTCCCATGAAAATTCAGATTTATAAAGAAATTTAGATTTTCGTCGAATATAAAATTAAAGTTTTGGTAGGTCCATACCGTTCAACATAGAACAAACACTTGGACTTAGATGGCAACGTTCTGGTGCCAGCTGGACAATCTGTAATGCGTTACTTTAATTGTGTTCACACGTCACGGAATTTACATCGTTCGAATTAACTAAAATTTTGAGTTCGTGAAAAATCCGAATATTTCATTACAAATTTTAAACTTTTCCAAATCTATTAATCTACACCGTGAACTTTTAAATTAATACGATTCTTACAATTGGTCCGATTTGAAACAAACTCAAATTTTGAGTTACCTTAGAATATACGGACTCCACCCCATAGAAGTGAAAAGAAATCTAATCTAAAATTCACGCATGGAGAAGGTTTAGGAAAAAAAAAATTTACTTTTTTCTAAATTGTTCTATTCGCTTCAAATTTATAAAGAAATTTAGAACTTTGTCGAATATATAGAATTAAAGTTTTGGTAGGTCCATACCGTTCAACATAGAACAAACACTTGGACTTAGATGGCAACGTTCTGGTACCAGCTGAACAATCTGTAATGTGTTACTTTAATTGTATTCACACGTTACGGAATTCACATCGTTCGAGTTAACTGAAATTTTGAGTTTGTGAAAAATCCGAAACTTCCGTTACAATTTTAAAACTTTCCGTAATCTATTAATCTACATCGTAAACTTTTAAATTAATACGATTCTTTCCACCATCAAATTTTGTAGAAGATACGAACTCCACGTCATAGAAGTGAAAAGAAACATAACCTAAAAATCATCTATGGAGTTCTAAAAAAAATCTAAAAAAAATTATGTTACTTTTCTCTGAATTGTTCTATTTGTTTCAAACTTAAAATATATTTTTATATTTTTTTCACTTTTCACTTTTCATTAACTATTTTTATTTATAAGCTAGTATTTGATTAAAAGTTTCATGTCTTCATAATTTGCTTTCGACGCAACTTTATATATTTTTTTTTTTTTGCATATTTTTTCATCCGATAAAGTCCATTTCAAATTTTCAATTACAAATGATTTTGTGATAGAATTGTTTTGAAGAACTTTTAAAGAATGATTTATGTTTTTCCCCTCACATCTCGTTTAGGCCCATTTAAAACTTATTGCGTGTGGTTACGTTGGCGCTCAAATTAAAATTGTCATTTTTCTCTTTCATATATATATATATATATATTTTGTTTTTTTTTTTTGATAAAAGTGGCAAGCCATCTGTTTCATTAGAAACATTAGAGTACATTAGAGTTCATACAAAGCTGAAAAACTAGAAATGATAAAGATCCTCAAGGTGTGAAGCACCAAGAAGATAGCAAAGGCTAAAGTCATAAAGCATGCAGGCGAACATGTTGTTAGAATAATTAGAACTTATCAAGAAAACTAAGACCAAATAAATAACACAAAACACAAATCACAGACAAAATAAACTTGACAAGTACAGACTAATCAATCCTGACAATAGAACGAGGAGTAGAGGCATTAGCAAATGAAGAACCATAAATCTATAATAGATGGGTCAGCCGCCATAAAAGCAGCATCAAGAGCATCATACTCAGCACAGTCTCGAAGGTAATCAGAAAGATCAGAGCCCTTTAGACCAAGACATGGGTATTCCTCTGACTGACTGCTTACCCTTTCCTAGGTATTGGTATCCGACAAAATTACAATGCTGCACGTCTGATTCAAAAGAGTAATATCCATGGGCAAAATTAAAATTAATTTAAAATAAGAATCATTTAAATTAGCTTTGCACCAATAAGAACAATAAGAAGTAAATGTAATAATCTGACACCCAATAGATTTACTAGAAGGTATTGGTGCATCATTAAATTCTCTTTCATATTAAAAGTTGTACGCACGTCCATAAAATTCAGAAATTTTGAATGCCACTTTATTACTATTTATATAGTAATTGGACAACAAGATATAAGTTAAAACAAAAGTTCAAGAGTGAGTCTATGGTATTATGCATAGCACGGATTAGTCCGTATTACGGAATTATATTTTCATTTTCAAAATTCTAGCGATCGATCCGAACCGTTCAACATGATTTTCATATGAGAATATACTTGTGGGCTAAATTTTCTATTTTTTAGAATTGTTTAACTATTTTTTTAGATAGGTAGAAAATCACTGTTTTTGGATGGTCCAGAATTTTCAGATCAAGTGATTTTCTACCTATCTTAAAATATAGTAAAAAAATTCGAAAAAAATATAAAATTTAGTCTGCAAGTACATATTCACGTGGAGATCACGTTGAACGGTTCGGATCGATCATTAGGATTTTCAAAATGAAAATATAGCTCTATAGTACGGACCAATCCGTGCTATGCATAGTACCATAGACTCACTCAAAGTTCAATATCATCCTCCTAAATTGACAAAAATAATATTTAATTCACTCCAAATGTGCTTGGCAATTGAAGATGTTAATAGAACTTGATGTAAAATTTTATAAAAAGTTAACTTAATTTAATTTAAATCTAAGAATAACGCTTCCTTAGTATTCACTCTTTAATATATGATTAATACTTTTGTGTATATTAATATGTGGCTCGCATCTCAATACTAATAGGCAGTTCACAATTTATTATTAATACATCTCGTTATTACTTGTCTGTGGAAATTGTATTCATTCGGAAACGTTTTTACTTTTTATTTTTATTTTTCATCGTCTACACACACCGGCCCCACCTGATTAACGCATGAGGCGCTAAGATGGCTGTAGTAGCTAGTAATTGATGCATCTCACTGAAGAGAACGGAGTAGGTCCGATGCCCATCGGATCTACTTTTTAGGTTCAACGAGCATGATAACTGTCCGATCTAATTTAAGATTTGTGTGCACAAAAATTGAACAGACACGCACGAAGTTTAAAGCGTTCTGCACGAATCTTAAAGCAAATCGACGGTGATTAAACCCATCGAACCAGAGTAGGTCTGATGCCCATCGGACCTACTCTCAAGTGCTCACTAAAAAATGTGACTAATTTCAAAAGAATCTGGCTAATATGATATCAGTGTCGTTTTAATTAGGGGTGGAACTGAAAAAATAGACATTAATTTCATTTTATAGAGGAGGCTAAAAGATATTAATACATATAAAAATTACAAAATTTAATAGACTTAACTAAAAAATTTCAAACTATAGGGGGTGCTTAGCACCCTTTCTCCACTGCTATGTTGTGCCCCTGGTTTGAGTCTATATATCATTAATTCTAAACTTATCGAATCGACTTCATATGGAGAATCCAATCCGTTCAAATCCATCTACTTCATTAGTTGTGCATTATTATGCAAAATTTATAATTTTTCGAATTTATTTAGTATCAAGTCAAGTTGTCAAATGTGAGACTTGATACTAAAATAATTCGTAAAATTAAAAATTAATGCATTTATTTTTCACTATTTTTGACCGCTTGACTTGATACTAAAATAATTCGTAAAATTAAAAATTTGCATGTAAACACATCACTCATAAATAAATCATTTTAAACGTTCTAATTAGTCATTTGAAATCTATTCAGTAAGTTTTGAAGTTTGCGTCATATGACATACTAGTTGGACTCGTTTCAGAATAAAGAGAAGTTGTTGATTTTGAGAAACGAGTGAGGCTACGGTGCTATGCATAGCAAGGATTGGGTCCGTGCTACGGCTCAAAATTTGACTTTTCAAAATCCTAACGGTTGATCCGAACCGTTCAACATGATTATAAAATGAATATGTACTTGCAAACCAAATTTTACATTTTTTCGAATTTTTTTACTATTTTTTCGAAAATCACTTGATCTGAACATTCTGGACCATCCAAAAACAGCTTATCTAAAAAAATAGTAAAAAAATTCGAAAAAATGTAAAATTTGGTTTGCAAGTACATATTCATTTTATAATCATGTTGAACGGTTCGGATTGACCGTTAGAATTTTGAGGGTAGTTATTATAGAATAAACAGTTGTAATTCTTGCCTTTGTTTGATGAAAACAGATAGCTAGAGGCTACTAAAAGCCCGAGTGATGTTGACAATTCTTATAGTAGATTTTATTCATGATGCAATGTTTAGTTGAAGTACTCTGAAAAAAAGTTATTTCCAATTGTTACATCTTGCAAATATTTAGTGTCAACATTCTTACTTGGAATTTGAATTAAATAACGCGATTTAGAGAACATGAGTCGGTTTAAAATCGGTGTGCTTATTGATCACTTCTAGTGTTCTAAAGACTAGATGGATCACTTTTTGTGTTTTTCAAAATCAATTGTTGATGTGGAGGTTATTATTGATGTAATAGTTTTGTTGGAGTCTGTTATTACTTATTAGGCATGAAAATTGTTATCTTATTCCAAATGGAATCGTGTCTTGGTCTGTGTTGATATATTCTGATTAATAATAAATTAAGAAAAGAATTAAATTTTGGTATACTATTTTTTCTTTTTCTTTATTCAGTTCAGCAAGAAATCCGTGAAGTTTATCTGAACTGGAGATGATTTTAAGAACCAATCCTGAGGTGTTTTGTAGAAATTAAGTAAATAGGATACAAGGGTTTAGGGAACCATAGCGTAATTGTCATAATAGCAACAAAAAAAGGAAATGAAAAGAAAAAATAATATTATTGGCACCTGATATTTGTTGGGCGACTGTAATTACTCACATGACAATGAATCAAAAGTTAGTTTTGAGGACAAGTTTGAAGGCAAATGAATCAGAAAAATGCAGTAAACGGACTTCAAATTAGAGAGGAATGCAACACAGGATACAAACAGTTTCCAATACAGACTTAATACATAACCTTATATACATCAATTAATTCACTAAAAAACTTAAAAACATAACCTTATATACAATGTGCTAAAGAGTGTACATTATCATCCATGGCAAATATTATCACTAATTCACACAAATGATAATCAAACACAAGTCAGGAACGCAAGCAAATTAATATATGAACTGTGTCAAGTATCATAACTTTTTTTATATTTAAAAATTGTGAGGGTATTTGTATTATATTGTTGAAATTAGAACAAGTCTAGTCAGCTGTGAAGAAACTAGAAAGTTAATGCAGCTATCAATTCTATCAAAAAGAGCTAGATTTCCAATATATAATGCCACTATTAAACAATATAAGCACAAAATTACTACTAGAAAGAATTTAAATGTCTATAAAGCTCTGCACAAACACATCCATAAATGTCTATAAATTAAGTTCTAAGAGGCTGTGAAATTGGAGGCGCTTCGATGGACAACAAATCAAATGTAGTCCCATATTAAAGCTGTTCGATTCGCATCAAGATCCGCATATATATAATACATGACAGGAATTTAAACAAACAATTACTGCATTTTTTATTCATTTCTTGGCAAAAAAAAAAACATGTTTCTGTTCAAATTTTTAATACATGGTGATTTATTTAGTAATGATGAGAATGGATTTGATTTGATCCTGCCCATGTAAAAGTATAAGCTGTAAAATTTTGCAAAGACACTTTAATTTTCAAAGAACGCGTATCCTCTCATGTATGTATAACGTGGGGTTTACTATTTTATAGCTCAGATTAATTCAAAAACAGTGTCTATTCGAGGTAGTGCAGGGCCAGAATTATTTGTGCTTTGAGATTCGTGCGAAGTTAAAAGAACGGTCCGGATTCATTAATTCTAAAAGATTCTCTTTTACGGTACGGGGAGGATCTGAATTCTAAAAGATTCTCTTTTACAGTACCCTGCAGTGTTACTCGAGTTATCAAGCAAAAAAAAAATGTTACTCGAGTTACTAGATTTTTTGTTGAAATTTAATAAAGAAAAATATTGCTAGAGTTTATTGAAAATTCTAACCAAAAGTGATTTCTTATGTAAAGCTAGTGTGTGCTATGCTCGTTAAGAAAATTTGAGAAATATAGCTTCAAAATTTAATGGATTGACTTCAAACGATGCAAATCGTTGAAATCAATTGACTTGTATACTGTAAATAACGAATATATGAAATTGACTTCAAATAACGAATATCCAAACTCTATTGGATTGTCGTGGTGCACACTCAACTGTGCTAAAATGCACATTTATTTGAACTAAAAAGAATACTCGTCTATTTAATTTAAAATAATTGTTAATAATTATCATGTTTTTTTATTGGTCTCAAAATGTATCCTCATAACTATTTCGTACTCTCTAGTGGCAGAGCCACATGGAGTATGGGGTGGACACTTGCCGACATCTGGCTCAATTTTTTTTTTTTTCAAAAATATACCTCTATTTTTATACTTTGTTAGAAAATTTATAAAATATATTTAGAACACAAAAAATTACAAAAAAAATCTCTAAAATATGCTTCTATTTCTATTTTTTCCCAAAAAAATATAAAAATGTACTTAATATTAAAAATAATTATAAATTATGTTTCACCCTAAAATTTTGCTCTACCTTACCGATTATTCTGGCTACGCCACTGGTACTCTCTGACTTATTTGTCCAAATTCTCTTTCAAATATTCACTTGTTGAAACTAAGATAAATATTATCTAAATTTGAATTAACACTCTTCGGACTCCTCTTCAAACATATACATGTTTGTATCGAAACAAATATTGTCTGAATTTGAATTAACACTTTTTTGAACTAAAATATGAAATAATCTTTAATTGAAATGAACATTTGCAATTTTACTAATTGCTGACGGCTAATTATGTGTTTTAGCCAAAATAAAAATATATTTTGACAGCTACATTAAATTTCCAAAATCATCACTTGAATCTTCTCTAAATAATACTGTTCTGAATTATAAATAAATTAAACTAAATCAAAATAAAATACTTTAGAAAATCGGCTATAAACGCGTAGGGTATTTTGGACGAGGATTTCTGGATAACATCCAAATGTTAAAAATAGAGAGAATTTCATGTAATATCCATCAAAAAATTTGAAATTACGTATTCTCCTTCTAAAATTCATTATATAACATTTACCCTTCTAAATATCAAAAACTCACAAAATTTACATAATCCCTTGTCTTTTCGTTTAAAACCCATTTTAAATTTTATAAAATACTCACTTTATCTTTATTAAAAAAATAAAAAAAAATGTATTATTTAAGAAAAATGTCAGTTTTCTAATTAGTTGGTTCCAAAGACAAATGGTTAATTTGTCTACTTCTGACATGTAGATATACGCTTATTTATGAATCAAAATTGGATAAATGAGTCATTTGTTCTCGAAACCGACTAATTAGAAGACTGACATGTTTCTTAAACATACTACATATTTTTTTATTATTTTATAAAAAATTTTGAAATTACGTATTCTCCTTCTAAAATTCATAATATAACATTTACCCTTCTAATTATCAAAAACTCACAAAATTTATCTAATCCTTGTCTTTTCGTTTAAAACCCATTTTAAATTTTATAAAATACTCACTTTACTCTTTATTAAAAAAAAAATATATATATATATATATATATATATGTATTATTTAAGAAAAATGTCAGTCTTCTAATTAGTTGGTTCCAAAGAAAAATGGTTAATTTGTCTACTTCTGACATGTAGATAAACGCTTATTTATGAATCAGAATTAGATAAATGAGTCATTTGTTCTCGAAACTGACTAATTAGAAGACTGACATTTTTCTTAAACATACTACATATTTTTTATTATTTTATAAATTTTAAAATGAGTTTTAAAAGAAAATACAATAAATGAGTAAATTTGTGAGTTTTTGAAATTTAGAAGGGTAAAATATAATTTTATGAGCTTCATCAGATCGAAAATACATATTTTTAACGTTCTTTTAAGGGCATACATGAAATTTTTCCCAAAAAAATATGGAGGAAACTAATTTTTAAAATTTGAAAGGGTAAATGCGGAATTGAGCATGATCGTCGCCTCGTACCCTTTTGTCTCCCTTCTCTTATAATATCATCTAGGGTTTGTTACTGTTTCAAATTTTCAATACGGACAGGAAGCTCTCCTCTTCAATTGGTGATCAGTATCTATATTTTGTAAGCAATCATAGCTTCGTCACACTGTGCTTTCGCTCTTCTCCTTAATTTATTCTTAATTTTTTGTTTTCCTTTCAACCTGTTTTGAAATTTCAGTTCCTAAAGAACTACTTGGACGTGATTTTGCTGAGAAGAGAGGGGAAATTGCGAAATGCCTCGGGATTTGTCGCGGTCGCCTTCTTACAGGAGGAAGCGGTCGCCATCTCCTAGATTCAGTAGTAGAAGAAGTAGAAGAGATAGGAGTCGATCTCCTTATTCGCATAGGTGATCCCGCTATTATCACCTGATAATCTAATTAAAATTTCTTTCTTTTGTGAAATTTTAATTATTTCTTTCAGCAGCAGAAGGTTTTTGATGAGATGAGGTCAAGCTAGTAATTATTCTTGATTTGTGATATGTATATATAAATTGTCCAAGGACAGGATTTGACCTGATCTGCTTAATGGTTGGCTGTTTTATGTGCAAAAGTTTCTTAAATTGAAGCCGTCATACTTGAAAAACTCAACTGTCCAAGTTGAAGTTGGGGAAAAAAAAAAATCTTGGTCCCAAATAAAATTTATGAATCCAGTACCTAACGGAAGCAATTAGGAGAATGATACAAACATTTATATTCTCTTAATGTAATACTTGTGTTGTTTTGATGATTTGATTGTCTCTCTCAACTTTCTAGATAGCATTCAGATAAATTTCTCATGGATTTGTATTTGGTTAATATTTTTAAGTTTGAGAATTAGGTCTTTCTGCCCATTGGGATTAGCTTTTGTATTTTGTCTTATGCCTTTGATCTTATTTGTACTTGCATTCCTTTGGCTTATTTGACCATCTTCTTAGTTTTGAACTGGATAGCAAAATTGAATTGAGAATAAAGTTTTCAAGCTTGAATTTGATGGTAAAAGCTTTGGATGATTTCAGCTCTCCTTTGGTTACGGGGTATCTCTGGTGTTCTATGGCCACCTGTAGGGTATTCTCTATGCCAAAAAGGGGATATTCTTCTTCCATTTTCTTTGTTAAGTTAAAATGCAGTATATTTGTTCAGATAACTTGTGACGTAACAAGCAATAATAAGTCTGCATGCGATGATCGATTGATGTAACTAGCATCTATAAGTATGCATGTCGGCGATAAATTAAAATCCTTGTTCTCTCATGCACATTATAATATGATGAACTTTTAATCAAGTTGGAAAAAAGACAGGTTTTTGTTGCTCTTTTTTTAAAATAATGTTTGGTTTGGATTGTGTACATTCCGATACTTTAGCAGTGGGGCCACACCTGCAATTTATTAGTTACGGTGCTTGAGGTAACTGTGTTATTATTGTTGTTCTCTTGAATCCAAGATGGTGAAATAAGCTTGTTATCTTGACGCAAACTGGTTGTTCCAGTTTGAAATTGTACTGTACCCATTGAGGCTTCTAGAGATAAGTTATCTGAAAAGCTAAAGAGTATATCTACTATATTCTTAGGATATCGTGCTCATGTTTAATACCAGTTTACTTGAGAATAAAATATAAGAATGAAAAATGTGCCATTTAGATCTGTTTAATTTTTAGGTTATTTGCAAATGATACCCAATTGTCAAATACAAGGTTATAATTGCAGTACCAACAAAATTACCCCTATTTACTAAAATTATCCAGACTTAGCTCTCTGTAAATGCATTTTGAGACTCAATAAGTGACCTATTTGACTTGATTTTAGTTAGCTGAGGTTTATAAGAGTGAATAAAGTCACCACTAATGGATTGCTCTTGCTGTTTATTTACTTTCTTATTCATCACTTTTATTTGTCTGTTTTGTGAAATTTAGGAGAAAAAGCCGATCTCCTTCACCAAGAAGACGCAAGAGTCGTTCGCCTTCTCCCAGAAAACACAAAAGAGACAGAAGCAGAAGCTCTAGCGTTGATAAACAAAAACTAGAAGAAGAAAAGAGAAGGTTGGAAAAATCAAAATGTAAAATTTGTAAGAAAATAAAAGTGATCGGTGGATCTATTGAGTAGACCGTCAATCTTTTATGCATAGTTGCAGAACTGTAGCTCTTGGTAATTTTGGCCATTTGAGCTCAGTACAGCCACACCATATTTCAAAAATGAATGAAAAACAAAGTCTTACTGAGGAACGCATCTATATGAACTGAAGGGACTGATGTGCTTAGTTTTTAAAGTCGCGGCATATTACCTGACATTTCTCTCCACAGGCTTTATCTGAAGGCAGCTAAGTTCGTACAATTGTTATAACTGGTTGATTGATGCAATGGTGACATCTCTCCCCCTTATCTACTACTACTATCGTTGCACCTGTTTGAATAATCAATATTCTCTTTAAATTGAAGGTATGCCTAACCCTGCGATTTATATACAGTAATTGAAACCCAGAGAAGCATGTTCCTTGCCGCCTTATGAAAGATAACCAGATTGGAGTTGTAGACCTCATTTTTTTACTCTTAAAAGAGCCTTCCCTTGTTTGACTCCTCGATCATTTTTTTGACAGGAAACAAAAGGAGATTGAACTAAAGCTATTGGAAGAGGAGACTGCTAAGAGAATTGAAGAAGCAATTAGGAAGAAGGTCGAAGAGAGTTTGAGTTCAGAAGCAGTAAAGCTTGAAATACAGAGAAGGATTGAAGAGGGAAGAAAGAAACTATTTGATGAAGTAGCGGCGCAACTGGAGAGAGAGAAAGAAGCTGCTTTGATCGAAGCCAGAGAAAAAGCTGTATGTTTTGTTTCCTTCAATTTTGCTGTTTTGAATTTTTATGTTAGTATCTGCACCAATATATATATATATATTTAAATTTCCCATTTAGCTAAGCAGACCAACTTGTTCCTTTGCAAGTTGCAAAAACTATGCTAAAAGCTTGGTTAAATTGATACGACATCTTTCTTGTTTACTTTTGAACCAATGGTAGTGTATTTTGCAAATGACCAGAATTTCAGGTGCTTATTGTTAATTATAGGAAATGCTGTTGTTCTTTCCTAATTGGTAAAGTGTTCAGTGATCTTTAAAAGCCCCTTGCACTTCTTCTTTTCTTACGTACGATCATCTTTATGGATGTCTCTTGAGGAAGTGCTCAAGATATTTTTGTTCTTTTCTTTATTTCTATTTTCACTTTTCTAATTGTAACTGGAAGCTTATTTTGGTCTGCAGGAACAAGAGAGGAGAGAGAAAGAGGAGTTGGAGAAAATGCTAGAAGAGAACAGGAGGAAGGTAGAAGAGGCACAGAGAAAGCTAGCTATGGAACAACAACAGAAAGAACTGGAGAGGTATCAGGAACTGGAAAGGATCCAGAGGGAGAGAGAAGAGGCCATGAGGAGAAAGAGAATGGAAGAGGAGGAAGAGAGGGCTAACCAGATGAAGCTGCTTGGCAAAAACAAATCCCGGCCAAAGCTGTCTTTTGCCTTTGGCTTGAAGTGAATGACGAAATTTTTTCTCATTTGTTATTCTAAATTGACAGTTAATGTATGATGTTGTTTTGGCAACCTAGAAAAATCAGATCAGATGTACTGGAAGTCAAATTTGACGCGTTATTACTGAATTTCAGAATTTGGTTGCATTATGTTGCATATCTAGCTCTGACCGCTGGTGTTACTTTTTCTTTGCTGTGTTTGTTTATGCGCGTGTGCATGCATAATGCATGATGATGTGTAATAGAAGAAAACTAATCATAAGTCTTCATTCTCTCTAGTCAAAACAACCTGTGTCCTTTGAGATGTTGTTCTCAGATCTGCTTCCAGTATGCTCTCAGGCCTTACCAAGGGTTGGTACTAACGTTACGACTTACAAGTGTCCTTGTTTTCTTTTGGCATTCAAGTCGGCAGGCTTTCCTTGCTAGAGTTGGTAACTCGTAATTCGTAAATGGGGCGATAGGATGGATCCGTTCATTGTGATGGAGTGGACTCTAATCATCAATATAAACTAGGAATTATTTCCATGCAAGCCCGTCTAGCTCAGTTGGTAGAGCGCAAGGCTCTTAACCTTGTGGTCGTGGGTTCGAGCCCCACGGTGGGCGTTCCTTTTTAGAAAGTAAAATTTTTGCGATTGAAATATTTATTTGTTAAATATTCCTGCGCACCGTTCCAAAACTAGAAATCAGAAAAGCCGGAAGACCTCAAAGAGAAAGAGAAAGAGAAAGAAAAAGGGAAAAACAAATTTTTATCACTTTTCACGGTAAAATGATATCTATATCACGTTTTGAATGTCATCTTTCATTTATAGATGCTAACCCTAAACGTAGCAAACACCAACAAATGAAGATAGTAAAATTTGAGATGCAAAAAAAACAAAAAGAAGAAGAAGAAGAGAGAGAGAGCGACCCTGCCATTACAAAACCAATAAACCTTCCAACTTTATTTTAATCATGAAGTGTTTATAGATGTGTTCTGCCCTATACATTAATTCAAAATTCATTTCTATAAACTAACTCGTCGAAGAATAAACACATGAACCTTCCTTTTATTCTTTTCTGTATACAGCAACAAGTTCCAATAAATATATTTTAGGGGGTTATCATGTTTCTATGTACTCGAATATTGCACCAGTGTGATTAAAGCCACAAGATACATGCAAAGCCTTTACATTCGAACCATGATTCACCATTGTAGGCTCAAAATAGTCTACATCACTTCCATGTCCCTGAAAAATAGTAACTCATCAGATATAGCTGCAAATTTCTAAAAAAAAAAATTAAGTAAGCTTACAGGCTGTGTTTATTAAAAATAAAATAGTAACTCATCAGATATAGCTGCAAAATTCTATAAAAAAATTAAGTTAGCTTACAGGCTGTGTTTATTAAAAATAAAATAGTAACTCATCAGATATAGCTGCAAATTTCTAAAAAAAAAATAAGTAAGCTTACAGGCTGTGTTTTTTAAAAATAAGATGAAGTATAGAGGATAATTTTGCACAAAACTGAAATGTATATTTAGAAGAAAGCTTACAAGCTGTCCACCAGATGAATGACCCTCTTCAAAGAATGTGCCGTTGGCACCTCCCCACCCCCATGTGAAAACACTTCCACCTGAAATTTATAAAAAATAACTATGTAGCACAATCTGTACAAATTTGAAATATTAGATGAGATGAGAATCAACTATTTTATGGGGATAAGGAAGTGTTACTTAACCATAACAACGTTCTGGTGGAGAGATTCAAGTAGGTTTCACTATCATAGCCATTGCTTATTTGCAAGTAGCATTGAAAAAACAGTGTTAAGTTTAAAATTAAAACAGAAATTTGAAAACTCTTTTGTTTACGCCCACATTTTACCAACAAAGTACCAAAACAATTTTGATGATGAGTACTATTATCAAGATTCTTGTGAAGAAGTATCAACAAACATAAAGAACTAACATTAGCAGTAAACATGGTCTACACTCGTGTAATTTCAAAGATGACCACCAACTCCTTAACATCCCAATATAATTTTTAACTCAATTCAATGATCACAAAATAATCATATTATAAGTGCATCTTCATCTCGTATTCCTAAAACCCTAATTTCACTTATTAGTGAGAAGAAATTTTAGATAACAGTGGTCTTATGTAAAAAATGATGCAGGATAAAACTTTTTCAAGGAAAAATAATACTAAATTAAAAAAAAAATTAGGTTAAAATAATATTCCTTGTACCTCTATAAGTATATATCTTTAGCAAACAACAAAAGGAGCATATGTTATCCAAATAAGGACGAAATGGAACACATTTCTTTAGGACCAAAGAACATTATTTAAGTAGTAATAAAGGACATGGCTAGCGTGCTACGCGTAGCATAGAGCACTCCGTGCTACGGCTCACTTTTTGAGTTTTCAAAATCCTAACGGTCGATCCGAACCGTTGAACATGATCTCCATATTAATATGTACTTGTAAACCAAATTTTACATTTTTTAGAATTTTTTTACTATTTATTAAGCCACTTTGAAAAAACACTAATTTGTACACAACAGTAAAATCTGCTGGACCATTGGATCAGCGATTTTCAAAGTGGCTTAATAAATAGTAAAAAAATTCTAAAAAATGTAAAATTTGGTTTGCAAGTACATATTAATATGGAGATCATGTTCAACGGTTCGGATCGACCGTTAGGATTTTGAAAAATCAAAAAGTGAGCCGTAGCACGGAGAGGCCCTATGCTACGCGTAGCATATTAGCCAAATCCCAACAAAATTTATAGTTTACAAGCACCTTTTTTAAGATGCTTCAGGTTAAACTACAGTTCAATACACAGATCTGCATTCCCACAAGACCAAGCCTACATGGAGTGAATGCCAGATTACCAGTAAGGAAATTTATACTGGAACAGTTATATGGTTAAAGTTCGTCAAAGCCATCTGAACCCAGTCATGCTAAACTGTAGATGTACAATATATATTACCTGAGATTATAGCAGTATGCTTCCAGCCGCATGATACCTACAAAATCAATAGTATTAAAAGATATTTTCAAGCACAAAGAATGAGGCTGTCAGATGATAACTCACATGGGATATAGGAAACTTGAACAGTGAACTTGTGACATTTTGTGGTGTCTGGACCATGTCTGTGTCACTGAGCAGAAAAGATTAACTATTAGTAATATAGAAAAAAATGTACTATTTGTAATTAATAAAAAAGAAAAGGAGTTCAGTGAAAGTACCCAAGACCGAGGCAACCATTTTCATTTGAACCCCATGTATACAATTCACCTTGATCTGCCATAATAATCTATGTTACATAGAAATATAAGAAATCTGATACTTTAATTTATCCGGCTCTAGGAAAAACCCAACTCTAGGAATAGACTGAAGCAACCTCTTAGAAACAAAACTGAATTTCTTTATGGTTGATCTATATCTTTTGTTCTAATTTTTTTTTTTTTTTCAGAATGTACTGATTTCAAAAGAATCAGGTGGTACAGTATTTCCATTCTGCATACTACAAATTGAAAAGATTCAGGCAGTACAGTAATTCTTGCTTGGTACAATACAAAGATACTGTGCACTGCTACAAACAGTTTCAAAATAGAAGTTATGATTATTCTTATTTCTTCATAAACAGAACAAAATAATTGGGAAGTTGTCTCAAAGTGTATACTTGTTACAACACAGGTGTGGTAGCCGCCACAAGAAACCATTTCTGAAAATGGCAGATCCTGAACTGGTGATGGTACTGATGCATCATTCACTCTAGTCAACCCCTACAAAAATATTTCCAGCAAAAGAAACAAATTGGGCAAGAAATTTGAATTGTATTCCAGTGAAATTGCAAAACACCCTATGCAATCCTGCAAAGTAGGATATAATCCCATGCCAACTACAGAACATGAAAAAGTGCTCCCATACACTTCCTCTCATGTTCTGAAATGCCCCAATTAACCCTGCTTTATAAATCTCTCTCCTCAGGTACCGTCGAGTACATTATATGGAGAGTAGAGATGACAGCACTCATGTTTTACATGGATATATGGGATGTTTCTGCTCTTTAAGGGATAAATATATTCATAAGTAATTAAAGGTGCAGTAGAAAATAAATAAATTAGCAGGAAGAATAGCAAGAATGATCGGTTACCATTTTACCGGCCGTTCTTTCACCAAATAAGAAAACGCTTCCTCCCTCTGAAGTTTCAGTGCAAAAAGACCAAAATATGAGATCAAGTTAAACAAAGCACAACTATTGGCTTTGACAACATAGTTAAATCTTTTCTTGGAAAATTCTTCCTGCCTGCCAGGCAAAACCTCCAAATATCGGGTAAACCCTGAACCCCAAGCCCTATAAACACGAAAGCCCATGCACCCCATCCCTTAACTTCATAACTTCTCACAAATGCCCAAACTAACCCTGTTCTTAATTTTCAGGCTTTCAGGGGCAACAAGATTGAGGTACTAGGAGGACTGTTGGGAATATTCTGGAGAAGAAACAAAAGTGAGTAGAACATCCCATATGCAGTGATTAACAAGCTCCGCATTATACGGATGTGGAATTTTTTAAGGATATTAGAAATTTTGAAGGGCTATATAGGAAATTTTGAGAATTTGCCAATTTAGGAAGAGAATTGTCTCTATTTCCATTGTATTTACCATCTATGCAAGCTGAATGCAACATCCCAGCTGCAATACTCTTGACCTACATATAGATAATTTTTGAACTCAGATACTTGGGATCTAGCCTTTCAATATAAAAGTACGATAAAAAATTTCAAATTAACTTACCTTCAGACCATCAAGGTTCTTGATCAATCTTGGCATATATTCACTGCATAAACAAATCTTTAGATAAACTTCTGACTGATTATTCAGGAAAAATATATACCACACTTCAAATTATTTCTAACTTAAAAGCTATGCCAGGTTAGGAACGCAAAGAAAGGAGAACAGTGCATTCGCCCAAAAGAACAAACATGAAGCTATCTGCCAAAACAAAATGAAAAGACTGGACGCCAGGAAGACAATAATTGATTGCCGTGTGTGTGTGTGAGAGAGAGAGAGACAGAGAGAGAGTTGAATATTTCAAGATGCAGTTGTCCTTAAAGCACCAATTTAGTGTAAAGATGTTTTTCTCTCCTTTATGCTTTTAAACACTCTGCTTAAAGCGGAAAAGATTCTCAACTATCTCATGTTATTCTTGCATAGAATATTTTGCAGATAATTTGTTGTGCTTTGCTTGTTGTTTTCTTTGTTTGCATTCTCAGGTTATTTAAACCAGTACAAATTGATATCAAATATTGATGTATGATAGATGTACATATCAATCAATGCACTTCACATAAAGCAAGACAATACTCCATCCAAATACCACAAGAGACCACCCCTTTCTGGAGCCTAGCGTACCCATGTTGGATACTTATCAGTTGGTACAGCACGTAAAATTACAACAGTCCTAACCCATGCCAAACAAACAGAGAAAGTAACTAGTCAAACCTTGTGCTAGAAAAGACACCAAAAAAGGAAGACCTGTGGCCATGACCCAGCTTCCCAGCTCGACCTTCTCCCCAACTCAATACTTCTCCTTCATCTAATCCAGCAATTAAAATTAAAAATTACAAAAATATATAAATAGAGATTAGCAATAATATATGTGATTTTTTTTTAAGAACTATAACAACTAGAGTTTGATACTCTGCGGTATTTAAAAAATAAAAAAATAAACAGCTGAAATTCTGTAATTTTAGAATTCAGATTCAGTTATCTAAAAACTGCCAATTGCTAGTTTGAAAGTGCAGCTGTGACTTTAGATCCATGGCCATATTTTCAAAGATTGGTCTTTCATTTTTCCATATCCTCCAATATGAATTCTCATCTATTTATTTGAGTGTTTTTGTTTCCTAGCACAAACTTTTGTTCTATGTTAAAATATCAGGGGTTACCCTGGAAAATGAGAAAGGCACGCGTCATCTAGCAAAAAAACTATCCACTATCCCCTGTACTTCAAAAGTCAAAATCCTATCTTATTAACCCCCTCCCTGGTCAATAGTTTTTTTTCCCTTATATCTCTAGAGAGATGGGGGATAGCTTTCCTACATTTTGAAAAAAAAAAATATAACAAAAACAGGTGTCATATGTACTTCCAATGCATTTCACGCTAATATCAAAATATTCTCAACTTAAGGTAATATATAACTATAAATGATACTTTCGAAATTCCAGGGTACATTGAAACTATCTTGTACTAAAGAACATTCCTCCAGCACAATGGACTATAGAGTAGCTATTAATTGAGAAATTAAAATGATTGAATTTATTTTTAACCTGTGACAGCAATGGAGTGTTCAGAGCCGAGTGTAGCCATCTTCACCTTAACATCAACCAAACAATCAATCTTTGCAGGCCTTGCAACATATTTGTCTCCCTCTGCATCAAGACATCTAACAGCAATTAATATCTCAAGCTTCTATACAACCTAAACAAGAAACCACAAATTGAAAAACCAATGGTGTTTTCCTTCCAAGCCAGTCAGGCTGCAGTTGTTAACAATGATGTGGTTTCAGCAAGTGATTTAGACATCAGTCACTTGGGGCTTCTAATTACACAGGAAATAGTTATCTGTAATGACATATAGAGCAATGCAGATGTCCGACGCCTATGACTGATTAGTTGGTTATTGGTTAGAACCATAGCTAAAACAACAACAAAAAAACAACTTATTGATCAAGTAATGTGATGGAGTGATAGCCTTACTCTTTCCAAGACCAAGTTGGCCACTTGAGTTGTTGCCCCAAACAAAAAGCATGCCATCCTCTGTAAAAAGTTACCATAAATTCCTGGAGCACAAAAAATGTGCAGCACTTCACATAATTAAATATCTTTTTGATACAGGTAACCATGATCGGTAAGATTTATTAAGTGGTAATTGTTTATGTAATATAGCGGATAGCCTATCTACAAAATGCCTACATTAAGAATAGCTCTCAAACCAACTAAAAAAAGAAAGATAGCATCTCACGTGTTGGCTTCATTGCTCACCAGTAACTGCGCATGAATGGTGATATCCAGCAGATATTTCTACGATTTTTGCATTAAATCCAAGAACTTCAACAGGGTCCTGTTAGAATAGGAATAAAGATTTAAAGCAGTTTCATAAAATAACTCAAATGAGAATGAGTGATGCAATATTTGGGGAGAAAGATCCATACAACTGAATGTGTTTGTGATGAGTTTATTCCTAGCTGGCCAAAGTTATTTAATCCTGTAGCAAACACACGTCCACTTTCTGCATTTAAAATTACAATTAACAACTTCTTTAAGTTTATTACAACCACATACTTGGTCATAAAAATACACTCATACCTCATACCATTATGCACTCATACCATGTAACATAAACAGTCTATTTTCTACGATTCAGGAAAAAAAAAAGGTAGATTACAATTTCACTTCAGAATCCAGATCATGATCTGACCTTCAGGTCAAATTGGTGCCTGCAGTTCATTAAACTTTTGGAAGCTTTCAGTCAGGTTGGATCAGATAATGTCAGAATTAACTATCTACCAGCCATTTATCCAATCTATAGTTATCATGTCCTAAAAAGCAGCTAGCAAACTAATTTAGTGAAAATGCATGCCAGTGAGAAAGAGAGTATGCGCCCCGCCACAGGAGAGAGAGACAAGAGGATCGCAGTCAGAGATGGCGTCAAAGAAGGTACAAACTCGGGGTCTCCACTGAGACTCGAGACCACCATGCCCCAGCCTCCCGTAGTCCCCATTCCCCCACAGCGCCGCGAACCTCCGTCCCTTCCCCGGTGGAACCTCGCCGGAAAAACGGCGTATCTCTGGAGATAGGATGGTGGCGACTTGTCGGAGATTTCTTTTTGTCAGCGACCACGCCATTGTCCTTGTCCAGTGAGTGATCTGTACACGGAGGAGATCAGCGAAACTGCGTAAGGCGAGATGGTTCTATTCTGAAATGTGGGGCCCACGCATTTACACGTCGCGCCAATTGATAAAAAATAAAAATATTTGTTTTGCACACAGAGTTGTGTTATGTTATGCTGACCCAAAATAATTATTGAAATTGATATATTTTTAATAAGTGATTATATAGACACGTAAAATTTTGAAATTTTATAATTTATTTAATATAAAGTTAAGCGGTAAAAAAATGATCAAGTTTTATAAATTTTAATATATTTATTTTTTGTCATTTTTATTGTTTTATTTTGTACTAAATAAATTTGAAAACTTCAAAAAATTTCATGTACATGCATAATTCGTGGAGTAGATCGGTTTCAATAATTTGAATTCGTTGTTTAAAGTCAGTTTTATAGATATTGGAGTTACACTCGCCAAGTCACACACTAGCTTTGCTAGAGTCAAATCAGGGTGTTAAGCTTGCCAAGCTATTTGACGAGCTTAATTTCAAATTTATTGAATATACTTCAAACGGTAAATATAGGCAGTAGAAATTGATATACTTCCCAAGTGATGCGTCTATATACAAAATTTATGAATTTGTAATTAATTTGATACAAAGTTAAAATAAAAAAAGTTTATAAGTTACTTTTAATTTATATTTTTTTATTATTTTTTTACCGCTTGATTTTATACTAAATCATTTGTAAATTAATAAATTTTATATGCAAACGCATCACTCGCAAAAGCATACCGGCTTCAGTAATTTTATATGCAAACGCATCACTCACTAAAAAATTTACGAGCTTAAAACCAGTGACGGGACTCAAGCCAAACCCTATGAATTGAAAATTTTCACTTTTGTCCTTTAAATTTTTTAATATTTACAAAAATTATTATAATTAGCCTCCTTCATAAAATAAAATTACATCACATCTATTCATCTAGCTCCTTTATCTCAATTTCTAGTTCCGCCCCTGCTTAAAACCACCTAGTTCTAATCAGAATTTACATCTTTTATGTTTTTATTACTGGACACAATTGTCGTCCATTCATTTTTTCTTCCATTGCAATAAAAAATTCGTGATTCTCACCTCTCTGTTTTTTTATTCTTTTGAGTGGCAAGAGGTGCTAAGTAAATACAGAAGGTAAATAAAAGAAAAAAACATTGCCATAGTCCGTTCTACTTTTTGAAGTTAACGCCTGCTTTCAATATATTGAAACGGACAGTTCATTTGTCTTTTATCAAAAAAAAGAAAAAGAAAAAGAAAAAGAAAAAAACAAGCAAGTCGAGTACTACTACTAGCAGATCCTCAACCATAGAAAAGCATCATGCCGACATACATCTTGCATTCTCTGAAAATTCTTGCATTACGCATTTACGCTGGTTTCATAAGTTCCAGCATGCACTTCATGTCATATATAAACACCATTTTAATTGCGCCATTAATTGTCCTTTTTTTTTTTTTTAAGGATCTCTCCATTCGCCAAAATGAGTTCAATCTATAATCTATTAATTTAAATATGTTAACCATATTAATTATACTTTTCTAGTGTAATTTTGCTAGTTTTTAGTCGATCCAAACCGTCTAATATGGTGACATATCAAAATTTTATAGAATATTAAATTATTGAATATTTTTATAACTTCCAATAGATGATTGTATTTGTATATGGTGTGAAATATTGATAATTTTATTATTTTTTGGCCGACATTCAAAAACTCCAAAAAGAATTCTAACAAGGGTATAAAAATTAATATTCTACAAGATTTTGATATGCAAATTATATTAAGCGACTTAGATCAATCGTACAGGATATGAAAAATATGATTTGAATCGTTAGCATATCACAATAAATGCTAACATTAGTAGGCTATAGGACTGCAAACGAACCGAACCAAATCGAACTTATCTCCAGTTTTAGTTTGGTTTGAATTAATTTCGAACGAACTCAATTTCGAATCGAATTTTTTACGAACTCAATTTCGAACTTTTACGAACTTTGTTAAGACTTACGACTTATGACTTATGGCTGGGCCATAGTTTGAAATTACAGCACTTCAATAAAAACTCAGGCATTCTGAATCTAATTACACAGTACACTAAAGTTTATATCAAAGTTCATTACAAATACCAAAATTTATATCAAACACCAAAGTTTAGTACAATCAATCAAAGTTCAGTACAATCAGAGAATCCAAAGTTTTCCAAATAGCCAACAGGAGCAACATCACCAAAGTTTTCAAATATCCAAAGTATTCAAAGTACAATTTAAATATCAATAGAAGTACAGAACAATCACCAAAGTCTTAGAATTATTACAAACCAAATATTATCGTAAATAAAATATTAAAGTTCATTATTAGCGGAAATTAACGGTTCACGTTTGAGTTAATTTCGAACTAAGTTTGGTTTGCGAACCTATTTCGAACGAACTAGGTCCAGTTTGAGTTTGGTTTGAATTAATTTCGAATCAAATTTTTTACGAACTTTTTTGAATCAAACTCGAATCGAATTACGAACTACGAATTTTTTGTGCAGCCCTAGTAGGCTATAGTAAAATAATTCGGTGGATTTTAAATAAAAATTGTGCCATTTCAAAAAAATTCCATAGTTTTATATATTGTTCTACAGTTGGTCGATGACTCGAGTTATTTTGTTGAAGCGTAGATAGTATATGTGAGTGGTTGACCTACAAACACACATCTAACATTTTACGAGAAATGTCGAATTATATAATTTACAAAAAAAATTCAATTACATTTCAATATTCTGTTTAAAATTGAAAATTATGTTAAAACTAGGAGTTTAATACAATATAAGTACAAGTAATAAATGAAAAATGCTGATAGAATAAATTAGGATCCTGATAACAGTTCTCGCACTTCAGTCTTTGTACTATTTTTGCACCATAACTATTATAATTGCATAGGAGATCACAAAAACTCCAGTGCTGAACTTTTTTCTAAAGTATTAATACCTATGCACGGAATTATTTATACTTATGCACGAAAATATCTATACTTATGAAGTGAACAATTTTTACGTAAATAATGGCCCCCCTAACCAAATCTCCCAAACGTCCCCGCACTGTCCCTGCATCATAACTACCATAACTGCCTAGGGGGACCGCAAAAACTCCAGCGTTGAATTTTTTTCTTCTAAAGTATTAATACCTATGCATGGACGTATTTATACCTATGGAGTGAACAATTTTTACGTAAATAATTATCTCTCCAACCAAATCTCCCAAACGTTCCCGCACCATAAATATCTGTGTGGGACCACTCAAACTGAATGGGGGGACCATACACGTTTCTAAAAATATTAATATTGCCATAACTATCTGTGGGGACCGCAAAACTTGATATTTTTTACATATGACGCTAAATGACGTCTGAAAGTATTAATATAAAGTATTGCAAGTATTTATACCTATGTTCTGAAGTATTTATATTGATATATATTGTACAAAGTTTAATCTTCAGGCATTCGATCATATCAAGTTACACATCAAATATTAATATCTTAATTTTCAAGTATTAATATCTTATTTTGCAAGTATTTATACCTATGTATTGAAGTATTTATTCCTATGGAGATAATTACTTTTATTAGAGGAAGGTTGATGCATGAACGATTGGGAAAGGTTAATGCGGAGATATGGGGTCCCCACTACTTCTTTATAGGAAAGTTGACGGGAGGATGAGTATGTAACTGGAAAAGGAGGGACCATATAATTAGTGGGGACCATAGTACAACGTTCCTCTAATATTGCTGCGGGGACTGAGTCATTCTGTAGTTTTATATATTGTTCTCCAGTTGGTCAATGACTCGAGTCATTATGTTGAAGCGTAGGTAGTATATATGAGTGGTTGAACTACAAACACATATCTAACATTTTTTAGAAAAATTCAATTACATTTCAATATTATGTTTAAAATTGAAAATTATGTTAAAACTAGGAGTTTAATACAATATAAGTACAAGTAATAAATGAAAAACGCTGATAGAATAAATTAGGATCCTGATAACAGTTCTCGCACTTCAGTCTCTGTACTGTCTCTGCAACATAACTATTATAATTGCATGGGGATCACAAAAACTCCAGTGCTGAACTTTTTTCTAAAGTATTAATACCTATGCACGAAATTATTTATACTTATGCACGAAAGTATCTATACCTATGAAGTGAATAATTTTTACGTAAATAATGGTCCCCCTAACCAAATTCCCCAAACGTCCTCGCACTGTCTCCGCACCATAACTACCATAACTATCTGTGGGGACCGCAAAACTTGATATTTTTTACATATGACGCTGAATGACGTCTGAAAGTATTAATATCAAGTATTGCAAGTATTTATACCTATGCTCTGAAGTATTTATATGAATATATATTGTACAAAGTTTAATCTTCAGGCATTTGATCATATCAAGTTACACATCAAGTATTAATATCTTATTTTGCAAGTATTTATATCTATGCACTGAAATATTTATTCCTATGAGGGTAATTATTTTTATTAGAGGAAGGTTGATGCATGGACGATTGGAGAAGGTTGATGCGGAGATACGGGGTCCCCACTACTTCATGATAGGAAAGTTGACGGGAGGGTGAGTATGTTACTGGGAAAGGAGTGATCATATAATTAGTGGGGACTATAGTACAACGTTCCTCTAATGTTGTTGCGGGGACAGTGGAGGGGACTGGAGTGGAGGGATTCATATAATTATTCAATAAATTATAGCATTTAAAGACAAATAAAAATAAATTACGCATATATGGTTGATAAATATATAATTTAGACTTCAGGGTACGCGTTATATTTTTTACTAACTAAATTAAATATAAAGTACTTGGAACATATATTGTTTTTATAACAAAAAATAATTTCGCGCTAATTAGATCATGTTAGACAAGACAGAAAAAAATATAATTACCAGAATTTGATAAAACAGAGAGGATATTTCAATGTTCATTTATTACTGAAGTACTTTGTTTGTGCCATATCAGACATAATTTATGCTAAATTGTTTTTAAATTTGTCAATAATCGAAGACATAAAATAGAGAAAAAAAAAGTAAGAAGTATTTAATGCTAATTCCAACTGGTTCTACTTTGGTATATTGGAAGAGAAGTTAGATTTATGCTTCCTGAACGAACAAATAAAAAAAAAAAAATTCAATCATTTGAGATTCAGAGGTTTATTTGTTTTACACGTGGCAATTTTGTTTTACACGTGGCAAGATAAGGCGCACACAAGAGGAAGAAGAGAAGATAGGAATAGAATAGTAATTTGGCATCTCATGATGTACTAAACTTTTTGAGGAAGAAAGAAATAAAAAATTAAGGAAGTTTGGAGAACACGGATGTGAAAATTAACCCAGCCTGTAAATAGACGACCCGAATCAAAAAAAAAAAAAGAATACTTTTTTACAGTAGCCTATTTCTATTTAATATTTATTAACCATCCAGAGTCCAGATTATTCCTCCTTCCTTCCTTCCTTCCTCCTCGATAGCCCCAAATATCTCTTCCGACCAGATCCACCTTCGCCTTAGCGAATTGGTGAAGATCAATTTGAAGAATTTGTCAGACACAAGTAACCTAGTAGAATCGGCGTAACTCGGAGTAAGGTGAGTCTCGCTCTTTTTTTTTTCGCTTTAAACACAATTGGCCAGGGTTCCGACCTTGGGCTGCCGATGGGTAGATTTTCCAAACCACGGTAGCGATGCAAACTATTGCTTGCTACGGTAGAAGGTACTAAGTTTTATTAGTTTAAGGTAGTCACAGGCAATACAATAGAGGGGGGCTGAGCCTCCTCCGGCCACCCCCTTGATCCGTCTCTGTTTGCTATAATAGATAGGTATCTGACTTGCTCTGGATTTATAGTTCTAGCTTTTAACGTGACATATTTATTTTTTCGATATGGATGAAGCTTGGACAAGCACAATTCCACTCCGATTGCAGAATTATTCCAAAATTAAGTATTGTTCAGAGATCTGTAATTGTTGAGGTTCCTTCATAATCTGACTAACACTGCTGGTGTTTAGTTTTCATGTTAATTCTACCTTTTGTCTTGATGTGTTGGGATGCTTCTTTCTTTTGGACCTTATGATATTTCTTTGACACACTTAGTATTCTTAAAATGCTAAGAAATACTAAGAAAAAGACTATTTTTTCATGTTTTTTGGATTTGCTGAGGCTTTTAATGTACATATTAGAAACTGACATGTTTATATCAGAGGGTTTGAGTTTCTATGTGGATTCCGTTTATTTTCTATGCCAAAGCTTAAAATCTTCTATGATATTTCTGTGACACTTATTCTTAAAGTGCTAAGAAAATAAGTATATATATATATATATATATATATATATAGATGGGCTATTGTGCTTTGCAAAGTAAAACACCCTCTTTACTTCGGGCCATATTTTCATTTTGAAAATCCAAACAACCGATCCGAACTGTTTAACATGTTCTAAATATTGAAATGTGCTTGGAGACTAAATTTTACATTTTTTGGAATTTTTTTATTATTTATTAAGCCACTTTGAAAATCGCTGATCCACTGTGAACAGTAAAAAACAGTAAAATTTTCTGGACCACCGGATCAGCGATTTTCAAAGTGGTTTAATAAATAGTAAAAAAATTCCAAAAAATGTAAAATTTAGTCTGCAAGCACATTTCAATATTTAGAACATGTTGAACGGTTTGGATCGGTTGTATTGGATTTTCAAAATGAAAATATGGCCCGAAGTAAAGAGGGTGTTTTACTTTGCAAAGCACAATAGCCCATCTCTCTCTCTCTCTCTCTCTCTCTCTATATATATATATATATATAGGACATGGCTAGCGTGCTACGCGTAGCATAGAGCACTCCGTGCTACGGCTCACTTTTTGAGTTTTCAAAATCCTAACGGTCGATCCGAACCGTTGAACATGATCTCCATATTAATATGTACTTGTAAACCAAATTTTACATTTTTTAGAATTTTTTTACTATTTATTAAGCCACTTTGAAAAAACACTAATTTGTACACAACAGTAAAATCTGCTGGACCATTGGATCAGCGATTTTCAAAGTGGCTTAATAAATAGTAAAAAAATTCTAAAAAATGTAAAATTTGGTTTGCAAGTACATATTAATATGGAGATCATGTTCAACGGTTCGGATCGACCGTTAGGATTTTGAAAAATCAAAAAGTGAGCCGTAGCACGGAGAGGCCCTATGCTACGCGTAGCATATTAGCCAAATCCTATATATATATATATATATATATATATATTTTGGATTAGCTGAGGTTATTAACGTACATATTGGAAACTGACATGTTTAGATCAGAGGTTTTGAGTTACCATGTAAAATTCCACTTATTTTCTATGTAAGAACTTATTTTTTAATACTATGTTTGTATATAAAACCAATGTTGATCTGGAATATCTTTCTCTTTTTTTAACTTCACATTTCAGGGGATCTACTTTCTTTCTGAGAAATGGCAGATGCTCATGAAACTGACAAGAACATAGAGATATGGAAGATCAAGAAGCTGATTAAGGCGCTGGAGTCGGCCCGAGGCAATGGGACGAGCATGATCTCTCTCATCTTGCCGCCTCGTGACCAGATCTCCCGTGTAACGAAAATGCTCGGTGATGAATATGGCACAGCTTCAAATATTAAGAGTCGCGTCAACCGTCAGTCTGTTCTTGCGGCAATTACTTCAGCCCAGCAACGTCTCAAGCTGTACAACAAAGTGCCTCCCAACGGACTTGTTCTGTACACAGGTATTTTGTAATACAATGCACTGTTTTCTGCTTATTTTCGGTTCCTTGATTTTTAATTGAGACCTTGTACAGGCTTTTGCTAACTCGGGCTTTGTGTGATAGACGTGTATGAACTGTAGCTTATATAACCCTGTACTGTTTCAATCATTTGCATCTTACATTCTTTTTTTCATCTTTCTGTCTTTGGTTCATCGGGTGTTTAGTTTCCAACTGAGGGAATCAAGTCTAAAACTCGGTTGTAAAACATTAGTTGAGAGTTAGGCTTAAGGTTGTTGAATTGCAAAATAGGATTCAGCTGCTCTTTCTAAAATCTGTATCATACTTGTAAGTACTCCTAGAATTAAGTTCCTATGTAACAACCAGCTGAGCAAGACATTAACTACATATTGACATTTTCAGGTACAATACTCACAGATGATGGAAAAGAGAAGAAGGTGACAATTGATTTTGAACCCTTCAAGCCAATTAATGCCTCTCTCTACCTCTGCGACAACAAGTTCCACACTGAGGCATTAAACGAGCTCTTAGAATCCGACGACAAGTTTGGGTTCATTGTTATGGATGGCAATGGTACCTTATTTGGCACGCTAAGTGGGAACACAAGAGAAGTTCTCCACAAGTTCAGTGTTGACCTCCCTAAAAAGCATGGCCGTGGTGGTCAATCTGCTCTTCGTTTTGCACGGCTTCGCATGGAGAAGCGCCATAATTATGTTAGAAAAACAGCTGAGCTGGCAACCCAGTTTTTCATAAACCCTGCGACAAGCCAACCTAATGTGTCTGGGTTGATCCTAGCTGGGTCGGCTGATTTCAAAACCGAGCTGAGCCAGTCTGACATGTTCGACCCGCGTCTTCAAGCAAAAATTCTAAATGTGGTTGATGTGTCATATGGTGGTGAGAATGGCTTTAACCAAGCAATCGAATTATCAGCTGAGATCCTTGCAAATGTGAAATTCATTCAAGAGAAAAAGCTGATTGGCAAGTACTTTGAAGAGATAAGCCAAGATACTGGAAAGTATGTTTTTGGAGTGGATGATACATTAAAAGCCCTGGAATTGGGAGCAGTTGAGACTTTAATTGTGTGGGAGAATCTTGACATAAACCGGTACACATTGAAAAATAGCACAACCGGAGAAATTATTATAAAGCACTTGAACAAAGAGCAGGAGGCCAACCAGACTAATTTTCGTGACCCGACAACCAATGCTGAGCTGGAAGTGCAAGAGAAAACATCTCTTTTAGAATGGTTTGCGAACGAGTACAGGAAATTCGGTTGCACCCTTGAGTTTGTTACCAACAAATCACAAGAGGGATCTCAGTTCTGCAGGGGGTTTGGTGGCATTGGTGGAATTTTACGCTATCAGCTGGACATGAGGACTTTCGATGAGCTTTCTGACGAAGAGGTTTACGACGAATCTGACTAGCAATTAGCCAATCAAATGCCAGGGCTGGCCCAGGAAGAAAGCACGCCGAGCAAAGAATTCACGATCAACCTATCTTGTTTGAGTAAGATTCTTTTTCTTTTATTCAAGTATGGTTTTTTTTTTCTCTTGAGGTACTTGGTTGCGTTTGAGATGATGGCTGCTAAATTGGTTGTGATAGTCTAATACATGAAGCATACACTAACTGTAATGCCCTCTACTCTTTTGGTGTGTTACAGGGTATCTTATTGTTTCACTTTCCTTCAATCGTTGATTGCATTTAATTTGCAATAATGATTGACTCACCAATATTACTAGTTTGTCGTTTATCTTTGAAGCTCGAGGAGAGGATAAATTTGAGAAGTCTAGTCTCAAATTTAAACAGTAAATCTGTAGTGTTTTAGTGTAGACTAATCAAGAAATGAAAAACAAAAAAATGAAAAAAATTAACCTTGGGATCTAATTCATCGGTTTTTTTGACAAATTGCATTTCTTATCCTTTTAATTATCTTGCACAGGAGAGGTTAAAAAAGGGACGTGTGACCAGGCCAGCTTTTACAGTATGGAGCTGAAGATCGATGGGGCTATCTAAGATATAGCAAATATTAATGATATTTCACTCGTCATAATTAAGCCATATTATCTACTCCGGGACTCGGTATGTGTTTGTTCCACTTTTATCAGCAGGAATACTATCTGCACTTTCCGCCAACACTTATCAGTGTTTTTTAGTAGTTTTAATTGTTTATGTCTTTGCAAAGGCGCCACCTAAAATATTACCTTCAATGTTTAGTCTGGAGTTGCCTTGTGTGTGAGAAATAATTATGGGATTTTGTGTTGCTTATGGGGTTATGTGTAAGAAACCCTGGTTATGTTCTGTAATACAACTATGTTTGGTTATGGGATTTTGTGTTGCTTATGGGATTATGTGTAAGAAACCCTGGTTATGTTCTGTAATACAACTATGTTTGGTTTATAAAACTATGTTTGGTTTATTTGCTTGAGGTATGAGGGCTTTGCTACTGGTCAGGGAATTATTCACAAGGTTGTATTTTTAAATTTTCTGCTTTTTTTTTTTTTTTCCAATTCCAAATGTCCACACGAGGACGAGCTCTTTTATAAACTTCATTCGTTTATCCCAGTTCTCTTAAAAGTATCATATATTCATATTGCCTGATTTTAAAAAATTGGTGGCGTATTTTTGAATGCACGCGTTGATCAATTTGAAATGGATGCATGCGTTTACAAAGTGTATAAAATGAGAGGGGGGACCTGAATGTGTACATCTAGTTCTGTCTATAGTCTAAATGCATGTATTTAGTTTGAACTTTTTAATAGCTGCATGCATTTTGATCTTCTGTGTATTTGACAGTTCTTCTTGAACACGTGTTCAAATACATAATACATACTCGATGCATGTATTCAGCTCTAATATGGTATAGAACCCGCACTATACCAGCATCCTCAACTACCAATCGCTCTCTTTAAATTCCCCCTTGAACAATGCAATCCTGTACAATATAACGCCAAAGGTTTCTCTATAACCCTTGGCCTAAGATTTATGGGAATGTTCTTTCCACAAAAAAAAAAAAAAAACCCTATGGAATGAATGAGATTTTGAGTTAATTGAAACAAAATTCTCACGGAATGTTTGAATGGAAGTTTATATAAAATGAAATTGGATTTTTTTTTTCCATTATATTCCATTTTAGTGTAAATTGATGAGAAGAAAACATTAAGTTGTAGCTATTTTTGTTCCCTCGATGAAGATGCTAGGTGTTCTTTTTTCTATTTCATTTGTCTTCAGTTTATGCTTTTGCAAATAGTAAGAATTTAATTAGTAACTTAAAAAAATATTGTTTGAGATATTATAAAATAACATCTAATCATTTTGAGTTGTGTCATTTTGAATTCGTATGCTAATTTATAGTATTTGTTGTTATATTAAAAAAATTCAAAATATTTAATAAGCAAAATAATTTTTAATGTAACAAAATATAAACAAAATACATGTTTGATAATTGATTTTTTAATTGATTGAATAACAAGTGAACAGTAAAAGTCCTGTTATGAAATAATAATTAATAAGTACTATTATGTCATTCTTATAATCAACTTTATTTAATAATATTAATATTATTGGAAAGAATAATTGTATTGATATCAAGTATTTTAGAGAGAAAAATAAGATTTCTCACAACTATTTTCACGGTACAACTGATATTCATTTATATAAATTTCCACAAGTATTTCCATGCATATTCTGCACATGAATCCCTACAAACTAATTTGATAGTTTCTATGTAAAATTTCATCATGTATAATTTTACTAGCTTGATATTCACAATCAAATACAGCAAAAAAGCTCTGGTACATCTTTCCTTTTTAGACAACAACCAAATATAAGAATAAAAATAAATTATTCTTTGCATGAGAAATTGAAAATTTGTAATTAAAAAATTCGGTATAAATATTAGAATGATTTGAAGTCTCTCATCTTACACCCAAAAGCAAAAAAAAAAAAACTGATGGACGAGTGGAGGTGAGTTAAATTTTTTTTGACAGTCATTAAAGAAGAAAAAATGATAGATGGCTTGATTGACTTGAAAGGCACATGAGATGGGATACAACACACCTTGACCTCCCTCTCCTTCACTGGAAATTACACGGTGAAACTGGTGTATATTCATCGTGGGTACACCGTACACCATCAAGGGGACACCCATTCCATTAGTTGGCCGACACAACCACCCAGTGAACCCAGTGAATCTTCTACAATATTGGAGAGGAGAGGAGAGGAGAGGAGAGGAGAGGAGACTTGTCCTCCCGAATTCTAATCGCATTCCAGATAGAGCGATGCTTCACTGACTCCATCGATAGATCTTTCACTTGCTTCTCCAATGGATCTCATTCGCCTGCTCTCATCTCTTTCTATTATTCTCTCACTTCTTCATAGAAATGGGGTCCAGGGATCCATTCACACTTACCACTTCGAGCCTTTTAATGAGGTGGGAAATGCGTTTCTTCTCTCTGGTGGAAGTGAGGGGATTGTTGCCTCGGATTCCAACTCCTATATCAAGTAACCTGACTTTACTTGACTTACTTAAATTATTAATTGTATTGTTCCTTCTTAAGATTCGGAGAGCTATTTGATTTGCAGCTCAAATTGAATTGTCAGGTACAGTTGGAGCCTGATTCTAGTGAAATCTAAACTGGAATTTAACAACATCTGAAATATTGGGTTAACCTGAATGGGCTGATGCATTGCAAATTGGAATTAAATAAAATTGTCTTTGTGATTCTGATTCCAGTTTTGTTAGTTGGATTGAGTGGTTAGATATCAGATCCCTCAAGTGCAATCAATTGGAAAATCTTATATGCTAGTTACAGTTTAAACTAATTAAATTGACATCAAGCACACCCAGGTTCTTTTACTGAATGATGATATGGTTTTATGGAACATGTCACCATATGGCTTAGATGCAAAGGTAGGAGGTCTTGTTAAGCTGGATTAATTTACATAAACAAGTTGTGTGCCCTGCAAAACACCAAAAGGTCGGTTTCCCTTTGAAAACAAAGAAGTATCTCATTTTCCCTCTAAAGTATGGTAAATATAACCTGCGTGGCTGCACCCCTCTCCTAATTTCTTCAGCAAATACTCAAATTGTTCATTTTTTTATCCTCCATTCAGAGATAAGCAGTGAGAAAGAGGGGTATTGGGTTCTTTTCTTTCAAGTAAATGTAGGAAGAGAGGGGGCATAGAGGATGGTTATGTTATTTTGTTTGAAAATCTGTTATTTCGATGTTGATGTATTCCAGAATCAGAAGTTCAGAACTAACATTTTCCGAATACCAGATTTGACAACATAACGTTCTGGCGAACCAAGGAGGCAGCTGACCTACACTCAAGCATGGAGCACAGCACCGGGCTCATCCAAGCAATTGTATTCGAGGCAGCCGATAGAGATGACATTGGTGGATCTGCATATGGCGGCACAAGATCCATTTGTTGTACCCCTGATCTGGCAAAAACTACCAGTTGCAAACAAGGCGAGGTCATAAGGCGCCCCTCAGCACTTGATCTAAACTGGCCTATTGTACTGAGCACTCATTTTAGTGGCAATTTTATTTCTGCTAAAATGGTCAACCAAAAAGTTAACATTTCCAAAACAGGCATGTACAACTTGTTTTTTATATCTTGTGATCCGAAATTGAGGGGGCTTACAATGAGCGGAAAGACTGTTTGGAAAAACCCTAATGGGTATTTACCGGGTCGGATGGCCCCGTTAATGACATTTTACGTGTTCATGTCACTGGCTTATGTGGCTTTGATGGTAGTATGGTTTTTTCAATACATGAGGTTTTGGAGGGAGATACTACCTATTCAAAACTGGATAACTCTAGTTATTGCTCTTGGTTTATTAGAAATGACCTTATGGTATTGTGAATATTTGAATTTCAATCATGTCGGAGTTCGGCCAGTTGGCATCACCACTTGGGTTGTGACCGTTGGAGCAGTTAGAAAAACTGTTTCAAGGCTTCTTATATTGTCTATATCAATGGGATATGGGGTCGTGAGGCCAACTTTGGGGGGTCTCACATCAAAGGTTTTACTTCTTGGGGTCACATACTTTTTTGCCACCGAGTCATTGGATTTTGCGGAGAATGTGGGGACGATCAATGACATTTCTGGGAAGGCACGACTGTTCCTTGTACTTCCTGCCGCCTTCTTAAACTCTTTTCTCGTTTTGTGGATCTTCACTTCTCTTTCTCGGACTTTGGAAATACTTCAGGTAGATATTTTCATTCCTTTTCTTTCTTTGTACGAAATAGGAATGCCTTGCAGTTGTGTGCTCTCACTACCTAAGTACTGTACCACACTGTAATGCTTCTCAGTTCTTTCTTATTTCATTGCGTGACAGAAATTAATTATTGATGTCGGTCAAGCCTAATTTAATCCATAATTGTGTAATTTAACAACTAAATAATGGAAGGTAAGCAATAAGAGAAGAATTAAAAAGGCATCGCCCAACTGTAGCCAGTACCCAGGCAGTTAGTCATCCTTTGCTGACTGGTACAGCATCAGCTCCAGCATCAACTATGATATGAGTCTAAAATTATGCTACAATTTTTGTTTAAAATTAGGCAAAGAGAAGTTCTGTGAAGCTGGAGATCTATAGAAAGTTTACTAATGCCTTGGCAGTTTTTGTGATAGCTTCAGTTGCCTGGATTGGTTATGAGGTATGTATTGTTGTGATCTTTGATTTGTTAATTACTTCTTTAAATCCATTTTTCAGCATAACTATGGTTATTTCCAAGAAACTCAACCTTTGTGGGTTGCACATTGAGAATAGAGGTGAATTCTAGTATTTTGAAAAATTTGCCTACCTGATTTTAATAGATAGTCATGACAGAGAGATGACCGTGATATAAAAAAGATGTCGCTGTGTTATTTTATGGCAATTATAGTAGTGCTTTTAGAGATAAAGTTAAAAGTAATAAGTGGTATTTATAAGCTCTTGGTGGTAAATACATTTTCTGTAATATGCAGATGAACTGTTAAAAAATATACACAGAGGGGGAATCACTTGATAATTCTTTATTTTGTACCATGCATATGAAAAATGATGAGAGTTGGTAAACGTTTCACCGTACATCAAGTGACTTGAAATTTCAACGGTCCTAATTAAGAGTCCTTGATGCATAATCAAACAATACTTAAGATTGTCAATAACAAACCTATAAATTTCATTTTTGATTTCTAATTTTATGTAATTTAAAAAAAAAAAAAAAGCTGTTGTTAAGATTGTCAATATAACCATTGTCAAGTGATCCCTCCTCGTATATAAAACAGTGTGATATTTACATCCAGTAAAAACTTTTGCTGAAATAATATATTTGTCTCATATTATATTGCTGTTGAATTGCATATAGGTGTATTTTAAAGCAACAGACCCCTTCAGCGAGAGGTGGCAGAGTGCATGGATCATTACTGCCTTTTGGGATATTATTGCTTTCCTCCTGCTTTTTGTTGTTTGTTACTTGTGGGCCCCTTCTCAAAGTGCGCAGAGGTAACTTTCTACATTTTCAAACTAAATATTATTATTATAAACTTCTAGTATGGTATATAAATAAACTTTCAAATTTTGGAGTTTCTGGATAACCAAAGCTCCGGAAGGTGCACTTGACCATATTTCAGTGGGAATTAACAGGCCGGTACCAGTTTAACTGTCTTTCCAAATTTTCATTTTTATTGCTTTATCATATCTCCTCTTGAATTGCATTCTATATAGTTGTGTATTCATGGTAACTGAGGCTTACTTATTTAGGATAGACTGACTAATTATTGAAGCATCATGATGCAATTGTGAGCTAATTGTCTTGGATTCTGAATGTGAATGATCTAGGCTTTGGTGCACAATTAATTATGGGTCAGTTTAGGGCTAATATTACCTAAATTGCAAAATTGGAGTTGGCACCTTACAATAGCCTTACGATTTCACATCAACAATAATCATATGCAAGCTTTTAAATTTTAACGCTTGCCAATGGACACACACACACCAACAAACAACACACAAAGGCTGACAAACCAATATTCATTTTAGTAAAAGTGCTACTCTGAATTTTTAAAATGCAGATATGCATATGCTGGTGAGGCTGTTGATGAAGACGATGAAGAGGCACAATCATTGGCTAAGGGAAATTCAGATGGTGATATAGCAATGGCAAAGGTGGATAAAGAGAGGAGTAATGGTGGGCCTGCACATCCCTTTAGTGTAGATGATGAAGGCGAAGAGGATAAGAGAGAATAATGTATATTTTCATTATTAGGATAAGAGGAGTAATGGTTGGTTATTTGGTGGTTTATTTCTGTTCTCTGCATCTCCTGCTCGGAGGACTTAGGGTTTAGCAAACTGTAAGTACTTGGGTGCTTTGTAATGTCTGGTTTTTCAAAAGGACTGCTGGTTTTGGGCTTTGTTATTAAACATTTCTGGCATTTGAGAAGCAACAGGTTTTAAAGTGAAGTTTATGTTTGGACTTTGCCCATTTATTGGCATCAGCATGACCTAGTCTTAGATAAGTTTTCTAAGACTAGCTCTCTATGTGAATATTTGTTGTGCCCTACATCAACTCTAGCTACGTCCAATATTTTATAATTACAACTTGTAGCATTCATTAATATTCATGAAAGATATAATAGATCCTTATTTTATGTAAAGAAAAACAAAAATTCCAACTACAAGAGGATATCATGAAATCAGTCATTGGCCACGGCAGGAGATCCAGGTGGCGTATAAGAAGAGTTAACAAATATAATATAATATAAATCTCGTTCCAACTTGAAATGGCTGTCTGTTGGAATATGATGTTTTCCAAGGAAGCGGCTCATCTGTCCCCTTAATTTGGTAAGAAAAATGCGTGCGTGAATTTGATGCACACACACAGGGATGAGGGATCCTACTCCGTTCTCAGTTACAAGCCCTTCCAATGTCGTCATTTTTACATATCTACTAAATTAGTCCTCTTTTTATTAAAATTAATTTGCTTATAATCACACACTGTTAGTGAAATTATAGGAAATACTCCTTATATTTTTGTCATTCACAAAAGGATGCATCATTTTGGTGTTTTCTAGCTAATTACATATAAGACATTAATTGTTTACTGTATAATAAATTGTATGTTCAAAATTTAATATCCACATGAGAGAGGTAATTTGAAAATTTTAATTCTCATCTCATACTTAACAAAAGGGCGTGACATAGAACCTATAAGACGCCAACATAAATTTGTGCAAAATTAAATTTCATGTATATGAATGTACTTTACTAAAAAAAAAGTATATAAATGTACTATTTTATTTTCTCATGTTTTTACTTGTCAAAGAGATTTGATAGGTTTTGACTTTTGAGTAATTAAAAACCAGATTTTTTTTCTATCCTGAATTCCTAAAAAAGTAACAATTTTATTGAAGATTTTGTATCTATGTCTATATAAATATAACGCAACGCAGAACACAACTTTAGATCTACTTTTTTCATCTTATATTATTTTTTTTATTAGAGGACTCCAGTATATTCCAACATCTTTTATATGCTATTTTCGAGAATTGAATTTGTGCCTCTCCGTAGAGAAACGGAGCTCATGCCAATGCTTCTTTCATCTTATACTTGGATTTCTTTTTCATATTTGAAACATGTGTTCAGAATTCTGACAGAATGCATTTTGCCAAATATTTAAAGATAAAAATGTGAATGTTATTCTTTTAGAAATCCGAAATAGGGAGAGGGCTAGTAGATGAGAGCCGTTTTGACCGGAAACCCCATAAACTAGGTTCCTTTTGGTTGGAACATACTCTACAAAGCTTCCTCAACCATAGAATAAATCCTATATATATATATACATACATGTTTGAAAAAAATATGTTCCATCAACTAATCTTTTCTTCTTCCTCAAAAGCTAATCGATCATTTCTCTCTCTCATGCAGACAGGCACTGAGGCATAGAATAAACAGGGATAAAATGGTTTGTAAAAGAAGGCAGATAAATCCCTTGAAGCAAATAGTGCTTAAATTGTTATGGCACCAATTTCTTATCCTTCTCTTCGCTGTAGGATTTGCCGATATCATCGACTTCGGGATGCCACCTGCTGATGATGGTTCCTTGGTTCGAATCTCAATCAATCTATAATTTTCTTTTCATTTTGTTTTTAAGGATACTCTTTTCCATTTCCTCCTAATCAACATGTTCTACATGGACCAAATTGAAAAACATATATAAATACAGACACAGCTGAGTCTAATTAATAATGTTGAATTAATTAACAGGAATGCAGCCGGACATGCCAGTCTGAGTACTGCTCAGGTGAGATAAACTGTACAAAATAACCATATCTTTTTTTTTTTATATATCAAAATTACCCTTTTCTTTGTCAAATATTGTTATTTGAGATGGCAAAATTAAATTTCTGAATATTTCACTTTATATATTTTTTAATGTATTTGTTTACTACTTCTAGAGCCACCACTGCTGAAGTACGGGAAATTCTGCGGAGTCTCCTACACCGGCTGCCCAGGCGAGACCCCGTGCGATGATGTCGACGCATGCTGCATGTTCCATGACTCGTGTGTTGCCGCCAGTAATGGTAATCTCCCCTCCCCTCCAAAAAAAAAAGAAGAACAAATGAAAAGGAAAAAGAAACAAAACCAATTAGTTCAAGACTAATCATATATTACTTAGTAATGTCAAGTTTATTGTTTTTTTTTGTAATTTTTTTGGTCAGATGATTACTTGAGCACGGTGTGCAATGAGAACTTGCTCAGCTGTCTTGGAATGGTGAAGAAGGCAGGACAGAAGATGTTTGAGGGGAACACATGCTCCGCAGAGGAGGTGTCGGACGTAATATCATCGGTGGTCGAGGCGGCTGTCGTAGCCAAGAGAGTCCTTAATAAGCCATAGTGGCACAATTAATATTTTGGTGTTTCTTCAAAAAAATAAAAAAGAGATTTTTTTTTTTTAGATTGTGAATAGTTCGTTGGATGTGAAATCATTTGTTTGTCTCTTTTAATATTAAAGATTTTTTTTCCCTTGCTCTTTTGTTAATTTCTATGTATGTATAGCTCTGAGTTATATAAAATGTTGATAAATATGTGATTAATTACTCATGCAATATTACTTTCTAGCGTCGATCAAATTAAGATTAGTTAATTGATTAATTAATTGTGATGACCGCATGTGTTAACAAAAAGCAAGATGTTAATTAGGAAATATTAGTGCAACTAACCCAACTAGCTTAATTAGTCTGAGAGCAGATAATTAAGGTGATGGTGATGAAAAATGACAAGCAACTTGTTATAGAGTAGCTTGATTGATTAAATATTTAATTGTAATTGCTAGTGTTATAAAAAAATCAATGTCTAGATATTATTTACATAAATGTATTTGTTTACAAGTTTTTGATAACAAACAAAACAAAGTTGAAATGTCATAATTTTTTACATGTGCATTATTAAAATGATGTAGATCGTATCTAACAGTTTTATTTTGACATTTAAGTTTTACATTTTTTTAGTTATTATAGTTTTCATAATTCTGGGCAAAATGGCGGCAATATTTCGGCAAGTTTATAACTTATTACTAATTAAATAGATCAATAATTAATTTTAAAAATCTCAGGTTTTACAAAATGGATTAACTTTTATTAAACAGTTCAAATCTCATAATTTCTTGTCCGAGACTGATTAAAATGGATTAACTATTTTTTAGTCTGTAAACGTAAGCACCTAGTACATTACTGTAGAAATCTAAAGGGTCGTGCTTTTAGAGGGTGATTTCCTGTCATTGTAATTCCATTACTATGTTTGGCAAAATTGATAAGGGAATAGATATGATAATGTTTGATTCACTGTCATTACAATTCCATAGTTTATGGCTATCACGCTGCTTAAAAAAAAAGTTGAAATTTTGGATTCTCGCTCCAAAGAAATCACTCTTGTGCGATTTCTTTCCTTTTTTTCTGATTTTTTCAGCAAAACTCCTCTCTCTGATTTTTTTTTTTCAACTCTAATGAAAGAGAAAACCCTCCTCTTCTCTTGATTTCCGACTTCTCTCCATTACAGGTTTGCTCTCTCTCTCCTCTCCTCTCTTTTATTTTTCGTGATCCTCCTCTCTCTCCGGTGAAATTATTATTATATAGTATATACTCTTTAAAAAGTATTTAAAAGAAGTATTTGTCAAATTTAGATACAATTACTTTTAAATTTTCTGATCCATTTCTGGGCTTCGAAGAAAATCCCTTTAAGATTTGATAACTAAATTCCTTTTTTTATATTTTTCTTATTACGTGGCATTATTTGTTTTTGTATGTAATTGTTTATTTTACTTTTTTTCTTTACAGGGATTCAAGGCCCAAGAAACTGCACCATCCCAGTTGAATCCGTTCAATTCGAAGGTTAGTCAAATTAGATTTGCACATCTTGTAAATTTTGTTTGTTAAAGGGACCGACATTTTTATTAATATCCAAAGTTAATTACAAATTAATAAATATACTCAGGATTTCTTGGTTTTTTCGAAAAATGTCCAAACCGGCAGGGGCGGATCCAGAATTTTCATCAAGGGGGGCAAAATAATATCGAATCGGGTTTAAATCCATTAACCAATTGGGTACTTGACAAAAAACAATGCTTTAACTTATACTTTCCAATGTTTTGACTTGTAATTTCTGATGCTCTGACTTATAATTCTAATTACCAATCAAAATTCAACAGATTTATTTCAATTTTAACCCTAAATTTAACTTGAATTACAAATTAAACGTCCAGAGGGGGGCAAAAAAATTCCAGGGGGGGCAAAGTCGATCGGAACCGATAAATTTCCACTAAAACTCAAAATCTGCCCCCCCTGAAATACACTGGATCCGCCCCTGCAAACCGGCCAGAATCTGGCGGTTTCTTCCTCTTTTTTTTTTTTAGAGACACTATGAAGAGCAAGATAATGAAATCTAACACTGAAAATTCGAATTTTTTGTTTAAATTATTTGTTAGATTACTTCTTTTGATGTATAATTAGCATATTTATACTAAAATACGGCTAAATTACTTGAAATTATGTTGAATTACACTATATTACATTAGATTACGCTAAATTATGTTAAATTATGTTCAATTACACTAAATTACATTAAATTACGCTAAACTACACTAATTTCGCTAATTATAATGAAATACGGTAAATTATGCTAAACTACGCAAAATTACGCTAAATTAGGCCAATTTTGTGCCATCTTTCATAAATCATAAAAAATAGTAAATAAATTTCAAAAATAGTAAAAATTGGTATTCTACAAGTTCATTATATAACTAATTTACTGAGCTACTTAGATTGAATAATAGAAATGAAAATCTTAATCGGAAACTTCAACTCAAGTTTTGAGGCTCTTCCCTTTGTTTTTTGGCAATTCTGAATTTTGAAATCCGGCATGTGGGCACTTACACATGTGTATTTTCGCAAGCTTTCCGAAAAGTGGTCATTTGTTGAAATTGGACACTCAAGCGCCGTTTTATGACCGTTTAAAGTTTCGTCGTCATTTTTCGCCTTCTCAGTAAATATATCATCCATATTCATATGTAATTTACCGTATTTTAGCGTAATTTAACATAATTTAGCGTAATTTAATGTAATATAGTGTAATTCAACATAATTTCAAGTAATTTAGCGTATTTTAGTATAAATATGCTAATTATACATTAAAAGAAGTAATTTAATAAAAAAATTAAATAAAAAATTTGAATTTTCAGTGTTAGATATTGATCAAATGGACTCTCCAGGGTGTAAAAAAAAAAAATTAAGAAAACCGGTCAGATTCTAGCCGGCTTCATTTTTGAAATAATTAAGAAATTCTGGATATATTTATTAATTTGTAATTAACTTTGGATATTAATAAAAATGTCGGTTAAAGGGATGCCATTGATCGTTGTACAGCTAAATTTTTTATTGTGATGCCACCGTTTATATATTCCTTTTTTTTTTATTGTGCTCTGTATCCACGTGTAATTACTAAAGCGCGCATAAACACCACCATTGTTTCGCAATGAAGCCACGTCACCTCCTTTCCCTCCCGTTCTCTCGAGCATCTCTCATGTCCGCTCTCTCCTCCCTCCTCTCTTTCCTCCCCAAATCCAATCCGTCATATCCCAACCCTACTAACCCTACTAACCCTAACCCTGGATCCAATTTCGTTCCCCGCGCCGCTCCAAATTCAAACCCCAACACCAATTTGCCTGAAGAGAAACGATCACTCGCGGCCGCCACCGGAGAAATCTTTCTCGGTCTCGCTTCTTTATTGATAAAGAGCCGCGCTGACAGTGACAGACGGGTGGGACCGGTTGTCTCAGGAGCCGAGGTCTTGAATGGAAAAAATGATAAGGTGGGGGTTCAATCGGTGATATGGGAACAGAGTGAGAAGGATGTAGAGGCGGAGAAAGAGAGAAGGAAGATTACTAGCCCTGGTTTTAGTTTTAGCGCAGCTGGGTTGCTATTTCCTTACCATATAGGCGTAGCAAAGCTTCTCCTTGAGAAGGGTTACATAAAGGTTTATACTTTCTTTTATTATACAATTTGCTATTTCATAATTAAATAATGGCGAGAATATGATTTCAATGGAGGGCTGTAGGTTTAGAAAATTGACTGAAGAAGAAAACTTAATGAAATTGTCAAATGTACAGATTTCTCATTATTTTGTAATGCATCAGTCTAAATTGCTTCTTTGAATTTTTAGGAAACAACACCATTAGCTGGCTCGTCAGCTGGCGCGATAGTATGTGCTGTGATCGCATCTGGAAACACAATGGAGGAAGCCTTAAGAGTGTCCAAAGTCCTAGCTGACAATTGCCGCACGAAAGGCACTGCATTTCGTCTTGGCGTAAGGAAATTTTACTTGAGAATTTTTTTTGGTGCCCTTTCCATTCAAATTGAACTCTGAGAAGTTCATGTATTGATGCAGGATATAAATTGTTATAATTGGTTCTTGGTACATAATCGGTGTGGTCAACGAAATGCTAGTCCCTGACTTCAGTTAGTTGGTACCTGAATTTGATTTTCTTTATATTTGCATTGGAAACATGATTATAGTTTACATTTGACCCCTTTGGATACATTCCTCGGGGATCAATGAATTTTTCCCAAGTCTTAAGTTGATCACCTGCCATGATTATTATATCCTTTTTTTTTTATATTGAGATCACCTCTTTAGTATGTATTTCTGTATTTCACCTGGATAGATGTTCACAAAATATTTTCATTAGAGTTATCTTTCTACAGTTTTCATCTTAATTGGGAATATTTGTTTGGGGTCGACAGTTGGAAATTTATGCACCTTTTGAAATCCTGTCAAATTGTTTTCGACAGGCAGTGCTAAGAGATGTACTTGAGGAGTTCCTCCCTGAGGATGTGCACATCAGATGCAATGGAAGGATCCGAGGTAAGCAATAATTATTTATCCTTTCTTCTTAATCCTAAGATTAAGTATGATTTTTAATTGGGTTATTTTGTCATTGATATGCTCTCTGTTTATTGAAATGTGTCATTGACCTTCTCTCTCTCTCCTCTCTGCCCCGCAGTTGCAATAACTCAGTTAGGTTGGAGGCCGAGGGGTCTGCTTGTGGATCAATTTGACTCTAAGGAAGACCTCATAGATGCTGTCTTCACCTCTTCCTTTATTCCTGGGTAAACCCCCTCTTTTCTTTTCTGTCTATCTCTCTATCTTTAAGAGAGTAACTAATATTTATCTGGTGTAGATACCTAGCTCCTAGACCAGTAACTTTATTTCGGAAACGAGTATGTATTGATGGGGGTCTGACCTTGTTTATGCCGCCTACATCTGCTTCTCAAACGGTATCAATTCCACATTTTTTATTATTTTTTATACCCATCTTTTAGTTATTACTTCTGTAACATGTTGTTAATTGTGTGAATGTTTGCTTCTGAACTTGAACATAGGTACGCATATGTGCTTTTCCAGCCAACAGGATTGGGATTCAGGGAATTGGAATAAGCCCCGATTGCAATCCAGAGAATAGAGCCAGCCCTCGTCAGGTTTGTCTATCTGATTATTTTAAATAGGAAAAAGATTTGGCTGCAAATTAAGTGTAGCGTAAGATTGTTTGTTGTATGTACTAATCTAACAGTGGAATGTCTTGTGTTCAAAGAGATGCCATTAGTGCGAGGGCAATCTTGTCAACAATTCATTGCGTAAATCATTGATAGAAGGGCTCTGTTAATTTACCAGTTACTCTAGAAAATCTGTGCTGTGCAAGCAAGTTAATTTTTTGGTGTTTATTATCACAGTTATTTAATTGGGCATTAGAGCCAGCGGATGAATCTGTACTCGATAAATTATACGAGCTCGGATATCTGGATGCGGCTGTCTGGGCCGAGCAGAACCCCGTCGAATCCACAGTCAGAGATGAAGATATATAATTGAAAAGATCAGCTAATTCTGTTTTTGAAAAATTGTGGATAATAGAAGGGACATGGAAGGTTGTTATCTAAGAGTAGAGTCTTTCTTCAAATTGTAAAACAAGTATATATTTTTAAATTAGTTGGAAAAAAAGTAACAAAAAGGCCTAACTTTTTTCAGGCTAATAAGTTCATGGCCTTTTCTTTTTGCCTGAATTTAAACACTAGAGATTACGATTTAGGTCGTTTTTATTTTTTTATGATGTACTAACTAATAACACGCTTAAATTTGTAAAAACAATTTTGTGAAAATAGTGGAAGATCCGTAGTTTTTTGGAAATTTTTATTTTTGAAAGAAATGGAAAGATGATTAGATTTTGAGTGTTTATTAATTGTATCCCCTTCTCCGCTGCATTACAAGTAACACAGCAAAAGCATCCAAAATTGCAAGAGCACTTGAGAGTACTGATGGGCATCGGACCTACTTTGGTTCGATGGGTTTAATCACTGTCGATTTGCTTTAAAATTCGTGGAGAATGCTTTAAACTTCGTGCGTGTTTGTTTCAATTTTTGTGCGCACAAATTTTAAATTAGATCGGATGGTCATCATGCTCATTGAACCTAAAAGTAGGTCTGATGGGCATCGGACCTACTCCGTTCTTTTGCAAGAGATGTTGTGAGGGAAGCGGTCAATATGACTCACGGTATAGTATGTTATCAATAATTATGATTTGGTCACCACACGGTATAGTATGTCATAAAAAATATGGTCTTTTTCATGTGATGTATAATATAATTAAAATGGTAGAAGATAATCATGTTATGTAAATACCTCTAATTGGTCATACTTAATTAAACTTTTCAGATTTTTAGTTAATACAAAAATAAGTAAATTTAAGAAAAAAAAATGTAAAATGAATTAAAATAATTTGGAAATTTGGTTACATAACTTGTTATATGATGTGACATGATCATATCAGTTGTTGTGACGTGCTGTTATACTATGACATAACTGATAACAACATGATTAATTTTCTTCACTAATGATGAGTCTAATATTGTTGTAAGCACCTGATGAACATGGACGAACTCATAAATTAAACTAGGGGTAAACAAAAATAGTGAAAGACAATCATGTTACACGTGTTTATGATGTGACTAAACTTGATGTGATTAAACATGACGTGACTAGTTATTGGTTAAGCTTAATTTTTTATTTTTCAGACTTTTAGTTTATAAAAAAAATAAAGAGAAGCTAAAAAATAAGAAAAAAAAAATGTAAAATAGGTTAATATAATTTGAAAATTTGGTCACGTAATATTACGTATTACGTGATGTGACGTGATCAGGTAAGCTGTCATGACGTGCTGATGTGTTATGACGAAACCAATAACAACATAACTAATTTTCTTCACTAATGACGAGTCTATGGCTGCCTCAAGCACTCTATAAACAAAGACATACTCAAAAATTAAATCAGGTTGATAGGCAAGAAACTGAGTTGGGCAAGAAATAAAATGAGTTGAGCAAGAAAGAAAATGTGTTAAAAAGTAAATTAATTTGGTCCAAATATAGCTAAATTTCTTTTAGTTCGTAATTAAATTTGACGGTCACTACCAAACTTTAATTTTTTTTTATTTGAATGCAGGATAGGCTAGAATAAATGGCACGTAGATGAACTCTGTCGCAGATATAATGTCATGCTTTGACATGGTGTACATTTTCTATTGACTAGATGACACGTGGATGAACTCTGTCGCAGATACAACAAAGGCATATAATGTCATGCTTAACATGGTGTAGATTTTATTCATGCCAAAAAAAAAACAAAAAACATGGTGTAGATTTTCTATTGACTAAATTGTGGTTGTTTCTGTGTGTTTAATGCGGTCAGACTGAGACGGTGTCAAAACTCCACACAAAAGTTTAACGAAAAATATATTTTTAGAAGCTAGATCAAAATTAATTTCGTTTTTATTTTTTTATTTTTTTATGATGTACTAACTAATAACACGCTTGAATTTGTAAAAACAATTTTGTGAAAATAGTGGAAAATTTTTATTTTTGAAAGAAATGGAAAGATGACTAGATTTTGTGTGTTTATTAATTGTATCCCCTTCTCCGCTGCATTACAAGTAACAAAGCAAAAGCATCCAAAATTGCAAGAGATGTTGTGAGGGAAGCGGTCAATATGACTCACGGTATAGTATGTTATCAATAATTATGATTTGGTCACCTCACGGTATAGTATGTCATAAAAAATATGGTCTTTTTCATGTGATGTATAATATAATTAAAATGGTAGAAGATAATCATGTTATGTAAATACCTCTAATTGGTCATACTTAATTAAACTTTTCAGATTTTTAGTTAATACAAAAATAAGTAAATTTAAGAAAAAAAAATGTAAAATGAATTAAAATAATTTGGAAATTTGGTTACATAACTTGTTATATGATGTGACATGATCATATCAGTTGTTGTGACGTGCTGTTATACTATGACATAACTGATAACAACATGATTAATTTTCTTCACTAATGATGAGCCGTTTTATTGACTCCCTCACCTACATGGTCTTTTCTGAGAGAATCATTTTCAACAGAAATACTGTCTCTGGCTTCATTTCTTAACTTGGTCTTTCCATCACGAGCTGTGTATGAAATTATTTGGAGGAATAAAATATATATGATTAGCACAAGAAGTAAAAAGAAAATGAGGTTAAAGTCGGCAAGGAAAAAAGACCTTAAAAAATATTATCTGAAAGCCATAAAAAGTTTAAAACAAATGTGATCACAAGCACAAGAGTATAATATATAACCAAAAATTGGGTTTTTCGTTACATGAACATAATCTGGCATGTGTTAGGACTTGGGACAATATCGATAACTGTATTCCTGTAATGTCAAAAGGACAATTTTTTCCTTTTTCTAATTTGGTTATATTGTCTTATGTTATTAATTTTGTAGTTGGTATACATGCGAAAGCAACAAAGAAAATTACAATACCTTGAAGAAACATGAGAGGATAATTTTCAGTAAATTCTCTTTTGTGTTGCTTTTCCTGATTGAGCCAAATAGAACTATCTTCCATTGTGACTTCATCTATCAACTCAACAGGTATCAACCTTTCTTCATCAATTATGCACCTGGTGTGCATAGGCTCCATAGAATTATCTTTTACAAAATCAGGTTTATGATCTCCCTCTTCTACAAAAAAGAAGTGATCTTTTCCACTCTCTTTTGATTCTTTTATGGATGACATTTCCATTTTTGGCATACTCTACAATCCTCCAAGGAGGTCCATTTATGATATAATCAAAACCCCTAGTCTCTTTTATGTTTCTCTTTCTTTGGGCTCTCTTAAACTTAGAAATTCGGGTCATATGATCATTGCAAATGAGAGTATTAAAGGAGATTCTAAAAGAAGACAATGAACAATGGATGCAAGGAGTTTCAAGGCCAGAGAAAGAGGCAAACTTCACTATGAGAAAGAAGAGAATGCAATTGAGAAAGAGAAGGGATATTAAGGTCCAGTCTAAGAAGGTGAATATTAGAAAACGAGCAACTTTTGGTGTGTACCTCTGCAAAAAGAGAGGAATGTTGATTGAAGCCATTCTGTCTTGGAGAAGAACAGCTGAATGATATATATAGAAATAATTTGTGTGTTATAATTTTAGCTTCAATACTAGGAGATATTAATTCTAGGGGTGTAAACAGTCAGATACGAATTGGATAGTGGTCAAACCGTATCCTTATATGTTATAATTTTTCAGATACGAATACGAATACGGATAGTCTCGGATACGGATACAAATTGGATATTAAACGGATAATGATACGGATCGGATATCAGACAGATATGAATACGGATATGAATATAATTCGGATAATTAAAAATAAATTACTAATGTACATTCTAGTAAAGAATTACATATAAATATAATTTTTTCATTAATAAATTGAATAAAGATTTTGGTACCCGCAGTTGAGTACCCGCATTATACCCGCACTTGATTCCTTTCCCAACTAACTTTGTCAATCATTAAATCACCTTGAAAAACGTGTAAAAGATGAGTCCAGTTTTTTTCGGTAAATACTTGATATCTTAAGTATAAATACTTGATGAAGTATATATCTTAAGTATAAATACTTGATACATTAGGTATAAATACTTGATATATTAGGTATGAATACTTTCTATTTTGTATGAATACTTTTCATATTTGAATATTTGATACTTTGAAAAACGTGTAAAAGTATGTCATCATGGATCTCATTTGAAAGAGAAAAAAAAAATAGAACACGTTCGTGGTTTTAGATTTGCAAAATTCTTCATAGATTGTCCCAAAAATTGGTTAGATTGAACGAAGAAAAAAAAAACCACCTTGAAAAACGTGTAAAAGATGAGTAGGTATTGTGTCCAGTTTTTTTTAAAATACTTGATATCTTAGGTATGAATACTTGATGAATTATATATGAATACTTGATAATTTAGGTATAAATACTTTCCATTTTGTATGTGAATACTTGAAAAACGTGTAAAAGATGAGTCCAGTTTTTTTCTTTAAATACTTGATATCTTAAGTATAAATACTTGATGAATTATATATGAATACTTGATAATTTAGGTATAAATACTTTCCATTTTGTATGTGAATACTTGAAAACCGTGTAAAAGATGAGTCCAGTTTTTTTCTTTAAATACTTGATATCTTAAGTATAAATACTTGATATATTAGGTATAAATACTTGATATATTAGGTATGAATACTTTCTATTTTGTATGAATACTTTTCATATTTGAATATTTGATACTTTGAAAAACGTGTAAAAGTATGTCATCATGGATCTCATTTGAAAGAGAAAAAAAAAATAGAACACGTTCGTGGTTTTAGATTTGCAAAATTCCTCATAGATCGTCCCAAAAATTGGTTAGATTGAACGGAGAAAAAAAAAATCACCTTGAAAAACGTGTAAAAGTAATGGTCCCCAGTTTTGACAGTGTAATGGTCCCCAATTCATATATCATATATGTAGTTCATTGTATAGATATAAATACTTGTCTTGTATAGGTATAAATACTTCACAATGTTACTATTAATACTTGTAAAATAAAATTACAGTTTTGACAGTTTAGGTCCCCAAAACAGTTATGACAGTTTAGGTGCGGTTCCCAAAAACAGTTATGATAGTTTATGTGCGGGTATAATGCGGGTACTCAACTGCGGGTACTCATATCAGCTTCCTAATAAATTAGATCTATTATTTTTCATAATAAGTTTGTTGGTTACAAAACATATATCATATTATCAAAGTATTAGTCACTAATCATGTCATAGTGTTATATTGTTCATCAGAATATATATGTATATGCAGTTTAATAAATTATTGGTATGTATATACAATTTAATAAACCAATTTAAAAACATAGAGTACATTTGTTGTGGTTTAGCGGTGTAAACGGTCGGATACAGATAGTTACGGATAGTTAAAAATCTTATCATATCCTTATCCGTTATAATTTTCCGGATATAGATACGAATCGGATAATTTAAGTAATTTTCCGGATTCAGATTCGGACGAAATATCCGACCCGTTTACACCCCTAATTAATTCCGTGGCCTTCGGGAAATTGGAAGCTGCAAATCACAATATTGTGGATGTTGTCAGATAACTAGCTAGTTGTAGCTTTCCAAAGTAATAGAGGGTTGAGGTAACATTGGTCATGATCAACTCTTATCTAATTAATCTTGGTCTTATAAGTTAAAATAGACACAGAAATCAGAATGAAATAGGAAAAATGACTTACGTCACGTACCATTCATGCAATTATAAAATGCATAAAATTAAGCATAAATAAATATATTTGCAAATTAAGTTAATAATAAATTGATCACATTAGCTGTAATGCCCATTAATTAGAACATGTCACGATATTGCAGAAAATTTTCATGTTTAACAATATTATCTTTAAAATTGAAGTAATCAAGATGCCGAGACTTCTATTTTTCAATTTTCATACTTGTAATATTCAAGTAATTAGAGCGAGTCTCATATTTTATTTATTTAATTTTAATCAAGACTAATTGATTTGGCAATATGCAAGGGATACAATAATCAGATAATGATATCCATTTTTTACAAAAAGGAATTATAGGATGTTTATGTGTAATGTCAACCCTTTAATTATTAAAGGAAAAGATGCCATCAAGCCCCACGCCCCTTTAATTCAGTAGCTAACACTTATATAAAAACAAAAATTAACAAAAAGTATAGAAAGAGGTAAACAAATGAATGATGAATGAATGAATTGAGGATACAACAATTTTTCTTAGGTGGAGAGAAGAGAATAATAAATTAACTTCCTTCTATTATCAACCCTTTAATGTTCTCTTTTACAATCCTAAATATCAGAGGAAAAAAAAAATAGAATTTGAAACAACACAATTAATTCTGACCTCCATTCACTAAAATAGTCATAACTCTCCATAGGGAACTCCAAAAGACTTGAAACCTTCACCAATAAAAAGTAAAAAACTAGACTTAAAAACCTTTAATTCCATAGGTAATATATGCACTCAAGATTGACCAACGTAAACCCTTTCAAAATCTCTCTTTAATCAACCTCAAATTCTGTCCATAGTAGAATTCAAAAGGTTTTTATTTATATTTCTAAATAAACCTAACTTTATTATAGAAAATTAAGTTTATAATTCAACAATTTATAGTATGGAAAAGAAAAACTTGTCAGCTTATATTCAATTGAAAAATTTCAAGGCGTGTCTCTATGACTAATAACTAAATCAAAATTGCACTATCCATTTTCCACACAAAATGGAACAGGACAGTGTTTTAAAAAACCTGACCTCGGGATAGACCCCACAAGGTTTAACAGAAGTAATCTGCGTGGTGTCCTTTGAACTTTGTATTAATATGATCTTTATTTTTAAGTGATTACATTGGGATATTAATAAAATGAGTGAGTTTAGATGGGGAAATAATTAATTAAAAAATTTCAAAATAATAATTACCCAAGAAGAAAAGAAAAAAACTAATACCTCATAATTAATTACTACATAGCATAGCCTTATACAAATTCATGCATCCATACAGAGAGAGAGCTACCTGATTTCTCAAATTTAGTTCTCTGTTTATTCTCAGTGCATCTAATATGGTAAGTCCTTAAGACGGGATCAATCTATTCAAATTTGAAATTTTAATGTCATGATGGGCTTATTGTTGTATAGGCCGGAGATATTTCATTAAGCTTGTCAGGTTTACAAAAATCCCACAAAGGCAGGGAGAGATTTTGTTTTTGGGCCCTAGCCCAACATGTTTTAGGCCTAAAGTTATAAAAGAAATACAAGGTAATTTCCGCGGTGTATATTATATTCACCAGAAAAATCAGTAAATATATAATAATTCTTTGATTTATGAGGACCTGGCCTGACATCATCAGGTTATACACCATGCATCAGAAAAACGCAGATATATCTATCAGAAGTTTAATGCTTCCTTAAGGCTTTATTATTACATTGAGATTGAAAGGTCTGACAGTTATGAGTTATTTCTTTTTTTACATTCTATGAAATCATCATATATATATATATATGACATATAATTATAGTATTCATTACTGCATAAGCTGTAGCTGAATTCTCAGAGATAACATCCCTTTACAAAGATCTATATATGTTGCTTCAATTTATTCCTTCGGCTGATATGCCCAGCTGCAAAAGCAAGAAAATATTATGACGATAACAGCTACAAATAATGTTAATTAGTACTCAGTAGCAATACTAAACAGTACTGGTAATAATGGTGGCCATGGATGCTGGTAATGTTATATGGCGTTATGATCAATTTTTGTACATTTAATTGTAAATTTTGTAAGATCAAGAGTATATTTTACCTGGTTCTGGAATAAAAACTCCTGTTCCATTTCCAATCTTTGGTTTCAGAACCTGCACACAAGTCATTATTAACCACATTGTAGAATTTAATTGAACAATAAAATGTTCTCATTTAATTTTTAATTCATTGAACCAGTAACTCTAGGTTCACCTTGTTAATTCGATGTACCATTTCAACTTTTGCGTAATCGTGGATCTTGTGCACTTGAGATTCCGAGTAACTCGAATTGGTGCAGCCGCAAGATCCATGAACGATCTTGAACAAATACAACTACAATGCAGACGACAAATGTGTAGACTTTACGTTCAAGAATCAGGATCAAGAAATTTTCAGGAAATTCTCTTTGAAATTTGAAAGAAATCATTCTATTTCTGTCGGACATGATCGTATAATAATTATATATATATTATGTGATTGTGACACCTAGCTAGATTTTCTCATTACTGCATGTATCATGAACCAATTTAGCATGAAATGGATGTATATATAGAACTGTAATTATTTGAGAAGACAGTGCAGAAATCATATATATATATAATATGGAAATGCAAATTTAAGAAATTAACCAGCATGCATGCATATGTGATATGTGTATGTGTGTTCTTACAGGATCCTTTGAGACGTTAGAGCGAGCATGGAATGAGTTTTGATTGTCGTCAGATAAGAGAACCAAGAGGTGTCTCAGTCTCTCTATATGCAAGTCCTCTTCATCTCCACCATCCTTTACAAATTCCATGCTATCAAATATTTTCAGATACTTAATTTCTCTATTGTACGCTAACGCTAACGCTATTGATTGTTGATTAGAAGGTACACTGTACACCCCAGAGAAAAAGAACTTAATTTCGTTTTTATAAGTAGGTTGTATGTAATTAATGTTGTATTAAAAGCAGGGCAGATGAAGATGAAGGGAATGGGTCATGGGTGGCAGAAAGAAACTGGTGGGGTATTTAGTTCCGTGTTGTGTTACTTTATTTCTTGTAACCAGAATGTGAGAATATTTCCTATAACGAATGACTTTATATGGGAAATGAATGAGCCGCTACAGAACCACAGCAGATGAGTAGAATTGTCTCATTTAAGTGCTGTTAGTTTTTGGGTCAGGACTTGGGAGTTACAATTTTCACATGGAATTAATAGAAACTACTGCAGATGTCCTTTTCTCTGTTGGGACTTGGGAGTAACAATGTTAAGTAACTGCTGTCATCCTAATTAATATAGAAAATACAATGACAAAAACATGTCAATTTAGAGTGCATATTGGCCAATTACCACTACATAACAAACTGTGTTAAATTCAGCTCATCATTTTTTAATAATATTCAACTAAAGTTTTACATGTCTAACTATTTTGAAATGAAATTAAATGAACGAAACTATTTTATAATCATTTGTTAGAATTTTAAATTGATATCGTTTTTTTTATAAAAAGAAAGGCTGTATGGGGCCCGCAAACGCTCCTCGTTGTGCCCTGTTTGACCGCCTCTTTTGACAACTAGTAGTACGCTGGGTACGTGTCCCCTCGTTATTTTAAGGAAATAAATGGAATATTTTAGAATTTGAATATACTAGAAATATCACTGTAATTTCTTTATTTATCCATAAATATTTTTTGAACCGGAATCAATAACTCAAATTTAAAATAATTTTTTTTCCAATAACACATAAAGAAATATTTTACTTTTTCTTACAGCTGTAAAAATCTCAATTGAAAAATGTTGATCCCGGTTATTTGTCGCAGTTTTTCTAGTAAATTCAATTCTATAATATTCATTTATTTTCAAAGAAATATAATTTTTTTTCTAATATTTTAATAGAAAAAAATCGTAAAATCTTCTAATTAAATAAGAAAAATCACAAATTCGCATTCGGCCGAATAAGTTTCTCCCAAAAAATTGATTTTATGCCTAGACCGCCGAGATTCTCGGCGGTTTGGGCATTTTAAAAATTTCTGAAAATCGTGGACATTTATGTTTTTTATTTTATTTAATGTTGGATATTAATAAAAAAAATCGGCTGTATAGCCCATATTATGATTGATATATAAGATAGTTAAATTTTCATGATTGATTGAACACTGTCAATCATACAAATCAGATTGAGTCAAGTATTCAACCCGGCCCGGCCCGAATTTGATATGTATCCGCCTATTTAGTCATCATCAGATAGTTCTGATACGGATCGGATCATGTCTGATTTGATAGATCAGATACAGATCGGATCCGATCGATCGTGTCTGATTTGTTAGGGCGTCAGATAGGAAATTAATATTCCTACTGAAGAATTATCATTGTGTTTAGTGCATACCCGACCTCATTCTATTTAGACTTAATTTTGAATCGTAGATCTCATTCTATTTTCACAATTACTTGATCTCAATCTAAAAGTTTCTAAATATAAATTTGACCTCTAAGTATATTTTCATATAAAACCATGTTGGATGGACTATTTAGACTATGAAAATAAATATATGAAATCATGGCACATACCAATATATGTTATACATAGTACCATAGCCTCACTCTCTATATATATTAGGAAGCTGATATGAGTACCCGCAGTTGAGTACCCGCATTATACCCGCACATAAACTATCAGAGCATCTACGTCCCTAAAACTCTTAGAGTTTCTAAGTAACTATTAACTAATTTTTAGAAATTATAGGCTATGGAGTTTCTAAGGGTTCACATCCCTGAAACTAATCTAAGAGTTTCTAAAATGCCACATCAGCAATAAAATAAAATAAAGAAAAAAATTAAGTGAACACCGACCAATCATTTTGCCAACTCACAGTTTATAAACGATTTCTTATTAAGAAATTCTTGAGCACAGTTGCTAAATAAGAAACTGGTCTACATTCCTGAAACTGGTCTAGAAACTGCCACATCAGATTAGAAACTCTGATAGTTTCAGGGATGTAGATGCTCTCATAACTGTTTTTGGGAACCGCACCTAAACTGTCATAACTGTTTTGGGGACCTAAACTGTCAAAACTGTAATTTTATTTTACAAGTATTAATAGTAACATTGTGAAGTATTTATACCTATACAAGACAAGTATTTATATCTATACAATGAACTACATATATGATATATGAATTGGGGACCATTACACTGTCAAACTGGGGACCATTACTTTTACACGTTTTTCAAGGTGGTTTTTTTTTTCTCCGTTCAATCTAACCAATTTTTGGGACGATCTATGAGGAATTTTGCAAATCTAAAACCACGAACGTGTTCTATTTTTTTTTTCTCTTTCAAATGAGATCCATGATGACATACTTTTACACGTTTTTCAAAGTATCAAATATTCAAATATGAAAAGTATTCATACAAAATAGAAAGTATTCATACCTAATATATCAAGTATTTATACCTAATATATCAAGTATTTATACTTAAGATATCAAGTATTTACCGAAAAAAACTGGACTCATCTTTTACACGGTTTTCAAGTATTCACATACAAAATGGAAAGTATTTATACCTAAATTATCAAGTATTCATATATAATTCATCAAGTATTTATACTTAAGATATCAAGTATTTAAAGAAAAAAACTGGACTCATCTTTTACACGTTTTTCAAGTATTCACATACAAAATGGAAAGTATTTATACCTAAATTATCAAGTATTCATATATAATTCATCAAGTATTCATACCTAAGATATCAAGTATTTAAAAAAAAACTGGACACAATACCTACTCATCTTTTACACGTTTTTCAAGGTAGTTTTTTTTTCTTCGTTCAATCTAACCAATTTTTGGGACGATCTATGAGGAATTTTGCAAATCTAAAACCACGAACGTGTTCTATTTTTTTTTCTCTTTCAAATGAGATCCATGATGACATACTCTTACACGTTTTTCAAAGTATCAAATATTCAAATATGAAAAGTATTCATACCTAATATATCAAGTATTTATACCTAATATATCAAGTATTTATACTTAAGATATCAAGTATTTACCGAAAAAAACTGGACTCATTTTTTACACGTTTTTCAAGGTGATTTAATGATTGACAAAGTTAGTTGGAAAAGGAATCAAGTGCGGGTATAATGCGGGTACTCAACTGCGGGTACCAAAATCTTTATTCTATATATTGAAAATCATTAAAATTGAAGTTAGTTTATACAAACTAATTACATATTGCTATATTTTATATAGAAACAAAATGATCTTATATTTGAAATTTTGAATTTTTGAATTGTCAGTAAATTATTATAATCATGACAACTCAAAAAGGAAACATGAACATTGAATTTCATCTCTACAGAAAAAATGGTACACTTTGCAAAAAGAAATTCTGAAAGTTTTGAGTTGGAGCCTTTTTTTTTTTGGTTCCGATTTCGTAAACGGCTTTCCTTTGACGAACTGTCGAACACGTGTACTACTGATTAAAGTCGACAGCCGTGTTCAGTGTTCACGGTGCATACTTTCAAATTTCAGAAGTACAACAGTTCTTTCCTGCAAGTCTGTAACAGAGTTCCGGTCCACCAAGACCGCGTCTGTGAAGAAAAATCGCTTTCTACCTCACGTGGTCCTCTGATTGCACTTGCGCGCGGTACCCCGAGAAAGGCATCTCCATCTCGGACCAAAACCCAAGTCCAAGATCCGCACTTCTGGCAAACAGCAAACACCATTTTTTCCTTCAATGACGTCCGTTAACATTGCAACCGGTAGACATTAAGGGCCAGTGAGTGTTTCCTGTTATGCGTCGAACAGCTAGCAAAATACGAATACGAGGCGATAAGCACGGACAATGTGGGTCCCGCAAACGCTCCTCGCTGTGCCCTGTTTGACCTCCTCTTTTGACAGCTGGTAAGTACGTTGGGTACGTGTCCCCTTCTTATTCGAAGTATAACTCCGGTGAAGTCGACCGTTTAGCTTTATTTTTGTATGCACACGGTACATTATTTCTTCGCCCGAATCGATATGATAGGGCCTGGCGCCGGCACGTTTTTTCCCCATAGATGGAATAGTCCGTTGGAACCGGGTCCACTTAAAAAGTTGTTAATTTAACTATTTTCTGGACTGGCCATTTATTCGAACGCGTATCCTCTGCATTAACTCAAAAGGGAATCTTTTGAGTTAATGAATTTCGACCATCCGATCTGTTTTAAGATTCGTGTGGACTAGATCCGCACGACTATTGAAAATCCTCCTAAGTTATAGTCAGAAGCCGGATTGGCTCCGTTTAAAATCAGACGGTTCAAATTCATTAACTCAAAAGATTCCCTTTTGAGTTAATGCAGAGGATACGCGTTCCCATTTATTCTTTTATTATGCTTATTTTTTTTAAAAGATTTATTTTTGGACGGTGGACACCGTTCGTAGAAGAACAATCCTCAACAGAATCAAGTGTACAAATGATTTTCTTGAGCCGCTGAAATAGAGTTCTGAATGTGGACCCCATATGCCATAATTGGTGAGTGCCCTCCGTGGAAGCTGAAGTCATACGGCTCATGTATTTAATATAGACTGTCTTTTTGTATCGAACAACCATACTATTGAACTCCGTTCCCCAATTTAGAGAGGCAAAGAGGGCAAAGAGGGACATAAAAAGAGATCTTCAGATTGTCTCGAAATACTTGCTTAGAGTTTTAATCATTCGTATCGCAGGTAAGCTTTTTCTTTTATTTTGTTCCTAAATTCTGGCGAGGTTTGATTTGTCTATTTCAATTTCTACAGCTTGCGATTATAGATTTTTCATAGAATGGATTTAAGTGTTAGGTGTGGTATCTCCAGCTCGTGATCTGGGTAATCTGATAATTTTTCTAAAGAAATTGCGATTGTAAACTTGTTCTATTGTTTTGCTTGATTCAATTTTCGTTGTAGTTCATGTCGGAAGTAGAAAAATAAGGATCACGGTCCAATTTATTTGAAAGAGTGAATGTTATTGTTCTTTTTAATTTATCTTAGAATTTTTCCTTCAGTAATTATTGGCTGTTTGTTGAACAATATACTATGAACTTATTAAAATAGGTGGTATCGTGCTGATGTGTCCCTTTCTTCGAGCATCGTTGTTATTTGAAGAAACCACTCAATAGTCAGTAATACGTTTTTGTTGAAAAATATCATTTATGATTGGATTTTTTTTTTTTTTGAATAAAACCCTAACTTAGCCCATTGTTATCCTTTGTTTTTATTTTTGTTCAAATGAGTTTTTCAGAGAAAATTAGATTATTATGACTTTACTGTAGATGCACTGACTGATGTTATGCGGTGTTGGCAATCTGATTGTCTTCCCCATGCTCCGATTTAATCAGTTATTGGTTAAATGGTTCATTTATGTTTTTGTATTTTTTATTAGGAAAAAAAGTTTTCTGTATAATCTCTCTTTAATAAAAATATCTATAGGTTAGAGAATTTTTTGTACCAATGGAAGATAGTACTAAATACTGGGATCCGCTAGGTATGATGCACAAATAATCTGTCTTAAACTGAGAGGACCGTCTTCCTTCGCATAGGGTAAATCTTTCAATAGTATTAAAAAAGTCATCTTGGTAAGCAATATTGGCAAATTTTATTGGAGTTTACATTGGGTATATTATTTGGTTTAGATAAACTAGGCCTTGTAGTATGATTATCAAAAAGTTTCAATACATATTTCCTGACATTAAGACTCTTAACACATTTGAAAACCTGAACAGGAAAATCAAACAAGAATAAAAGGCAAAAATGGCGTCTAGAGAGGAGAATGTTTACATGGCAAAGCTGGCCGAGCAGGCAGAGAGGTACGAAGAAATGGTTGAGTTCATGGAGAATGTTGCCAAAGCCTCCGACGCAGATGAATTGACCGTTGAGGAGCGCAACCTCCTCTCAGTGGCCTACAAAAATGTGATCGGAGCCCGTCGTGCCAGCTGGCGCATCATCTCCTCAATCGAGCAAAAGGAGGAGAGCCGTGGCAATGAGGCACATGTGGCAGTCATCAGGGATTACCGTGGGAAAATTGAGGCTGAGCTTACCAAGATCTGTCAGGGGATACTTGATTTGCTCGACAAGCACCTTGTGCCGTCTGCCACTGTGGCCGAGTCGAAGGTGTTCTACCTCAAGATGAAGGGAGATTACCACAGGTAATGTTAAAAAATTATTGTTGACAAGAGATTTGTTTTGGGGTTGAGTGGGGTGTGGTGGGAGGTGAGGATATTGGTGGAATTGGCAGTCGTTCCTGGTGAACACACTAGGGAAAGTATTTTTGGGTAGTCTGGAGTTACTATCTCTTGAATAACTTGGACTTTGGATTAATTCACTTCTTTCTAGAGCTATATAGAAATATAATTAGGTCAATGTCTGCTCTTTGTTGATAAGAGCAACAAATGAAATGTACTGATTAAGGAGCTGGGGGTGATAGCTTGTTCCAAAGGCCCAAGATGGATTAGTGTGCAGACTTACTGAACATGAGAGTGTTGCTCAAGAACATTGAAGCATTATGTGTTCTTAGTAAAAGCTCTTCCTCTCTTGGTCTCAACTTTAGAGTGATGATTCTAACATTTGACAGGGTGTTGAGTTTCTGTTTTCCCATTTCCCTTATTTTTTCCCAGTTGGGCGCGGCTTGCTTGGTTAGGACTTAGTTCATACTTTATGTGCATTCTTGTTTTGGTTCTAACATTTTATATGGTGTTGAGTTTCCATTTACCTTATTTCCCAGATGGGCACAGGTTGCGCATGATTTAGTTTAAAGTGCATTCCTGTTATGGTTCACCAAGTATTTGAAATTTAGATGATTATCATATGTTGGTTTTGTATCAGGGTTCATATTTTGTGCCTTATGTATAGGATTTAGTTCAATGATTAAGGTTATTATTAACTACGGATTAGAAATTTACATACGTAGTCTTGTGTGTTTTGTGTTGATTATTCTGTTGTATTGTATAGGTACCTGGCTGAGTTCACAACTGGTGCCGAGAGGAAAGAGGCAGCTGAGAACACAATGTTGGCTTACAAGGCAGCTCAGGCATGTTTCTTTGGTGCACACACCCACACACATACTCTCAAACTTGCATGTTCTGATAATATATTTTATACAGTCTATTTAATGACTGCAATATATAAAAATAATAAGTTGGTTGAAAAGGGTTAGTTTTCGGTTTAGTTGCGTGATAGGAGCATTTTGATGGAATGGTTGTTCTTCTAGTCAAATGTTCTTTATAAATATGACATGCATGTTCAGTAGATGCTAGCAGATAATTGTATTAGGAATAACATGACGGCTGTGCCTTGTTTAGTATCTGAACTTTTAACTTCGTTTTTGTAGGACATTGCTCTGGCTGAGCTGGCACCAACCCACCCAATTAGGCTTGGGCTAGCACTTAACTTCTCTGTATTTTATTATGAGATCCTTAACTCACCTGACCGTGCTTGCAGTCTCGCCAAACAGGTCTCTCTTAAATGTTTTTTTGTTTGTTGTTTTTTTTTCATATACACTGTTCAATTATGAATCTAAGATTCAGTTTACATTTTTTTTGTTAATTTTTGGGAATTAGCAAGTATATTCTTCTCTATTCAACTATATCAGATGAGCTTTTTGAAGTTCATTATATAATTTACTCACCAAATTGGAGTACTGTATCTTGGAGTTATTAGATTTATTGATGTATATTTTAAAACAGTCTAGTACTAGGTTGTACAGATCCAAACTCTTATATGTATATTTCAAAACAGGCATTTGATGAGGCCATCTCTGAGCTAGATAGCTTGGGTGAAGAATCATACAAAGACAGCACCTTGATCATGCAACTCCTTCGTGACAACTTGACTCTTTGGACTTCTGACACCACGGTATTTCTCTCCCCCCTCCCCCTCTCCCTCTCCCTCTTGTGTGTTTGTGTTGTGTCTGTGAGAATGCATGTTTGTGGTGTGTGTGCCCACAGGCAGTAGGTCATAGCATTGCATTGTTGTGGACTTGTGGTTGTGTAGAAGATATGTAAAACATGAATGGAGAACTATTGTCAGGTCTTAGTCCAACTGGGTTTTGACTAGGATAACAAACAGATAAATAAGGTCCATTAATAACTGGTTCCTGAATAATTTTGTTCCCATAAATCAGTGTACTTACCTGGTCATGTCTTGGCCGCCACCTCAGTCTAGAACCGGGTTTCTTTAGGATTGTTGATTCAGGTCTGGTTTTGCTGTAATTTTCTAGCTTTTGAGCCATTTGTTTGTGTTAAAATTGCATTTGGTATCTCTAATATTTGGTTCCATGTTGGCATACGACAGGAGGAAAGTCCGGATGAGATCAAGGAAGCACCTAAAGGTGATGGAGAGGGACAGTAAGGCATATTTGATGTTGTATTGCCATAGTTTGTATTAGAGGGATTTCAATATGCCTGGCGATTCAAGGTTTAACCTTTTTTTTACTGGTTTGCTGGAGAATTCTGGTCCATACTGGTTTTATGTTTAAATAATTTTACTATTTTTTTTTTCCTTTAATACTTGAATCTATGTTTGTTGTTCCTTATCGTAATGTTCTGTTCGGTGCTTGTTTAGGTTGTTTCTTTATAATTAAATGTCTTTATTGTGGGATTGATTTCAATGGAGAAATTTATGGTTGCTCAGATGTGTACTGTAGTGGATATTGTAGCCAAGGCTGATTGATTAAATGCATTATTTGAGAGATCTAGCCGTGTACCCAGCGTAGCTTCCGCCAAAAATTCTGATGTAGCGTTAAAAGTGATGTTCTTAAGATAGTGAGGATTTAATTATGTTTTCGGAAGAATTCTGCATACGGCATTTGTGGATGTAGAAACGGTAACAAAATGCAAACTTTCAGTGTCATGTATGTTATACGAAAAGAATATAAGAAATATGCGCATGCATTTATCGTACTACAGTGGAATTCAAAAGACAGTGATAGAGGAAAGAAGTCTGCTCTGCGCCGACTTCCAAGTAGAATCCATGAATTTTCAAGAAATTACCAGAAAAAGCTCCCCCTAATGCCCTATCTTCTAGAAAGAAAGGTCGTCGGCACTTCGATACTATCATCCCAAAACAAATTAAGAACATCATAATAATGCTTTGCTTAACTGTGCATTGCTTTTGTGTCTTATTAGACAGGGAATTGCAAGGAAACGGTAGTAGAACAATTAAAGACATGGTTGCGGAAAATGTAGATGAAATACCTTTGCAAAGCATTTCCCCCTTTTAAATGCTTGCCAGCAGCAAATGTTTGGATGACAAGTTGAATGGATTTGTAATAATCAATCTGTAGTTGGAATTAAGTTGTTCTTTTTAGCATGTGTGTTTGCTTTAGTTGTTAAAACTGCATCAAGCAGAAGCCGTAAGCAAATGAGTTTTGACTTTTGAGAGATTAGGGGTTGAGTTTCGGACACCACTGCTAATGATGCAAAAACAAAAAAGTTCAAAAATCTTGTTCCACTAAGTTTCGTAGCCGTAATACTTACCGGTACTTAGGGGTGCACAAAAAGTTCATGACTCGAAATTCAGTTCGGAATCAATTCGGATTCAACTCGCTAATAATTCGAGTTGAAACTGACTCTAGTTAACTGACTCGGTTGATTTATGAGTCGAATCCAAGTTACCTCAAACTCGGTTCGGAATCAACTCGATTGGACTCACCAAACCCTAATTCATATAATTCTAATTTTTGCGTCCCCAAACCTTATACCTGTTTCTCACAATATTTGGTAATTTGATAAATTATGCACTATTTCTTTTGTTTTGTTAATTTATTAGACTCTGTATTGTTTTGTTAGACTTTATCTGTTTGGTAATTTTTAATTATGTACTATTTTGGTATTTTTGTAATTTTTAATTATGTATTGGTCATTGTCTCATTATGTACTGTCTTTAATTGTGTATTATTTTGATAAACTATATAATATTTTTTTTTGTTAAAATTCACTATGTACTATATTATGAGTCACGAGCCGACTCGCTTCGACTCGAGTTGCTCGCGAGTTGATTCCAAATTAGAGTTTCTCACTCGGAACTGGATTAGTAATTCGGACTCAACTCTTCTCATGAGTTCGCGAGTTGAATCCAAGTTATCCTCAACTCGGCTCATGAGCAGCCCTACTTGCCTTTAATAATAGCTGCTACGTGAAATTTTTTAACAAAAATTTGACTAAAAAGGTTGTATTTTTATGAAGCGGACGTCATATCAATTATCTTTGATTAATTTGTAATGTAAACTTTTTTTTTTTCTAAATTTAAAATAGAAGCAGCATGAAGTCAAACTAATGGTAATGTCACTTCTTTTAATTTCTCCAAATATATAGATATCTTTGCAAATATTGAGAACTTAATGGCGTTTTTGCATTATATGGATAATTTCTATTTTAGGCCATTGGCAAGTTGCCCTGATTTGAGATTTCTTTTAAGTTGAGATGATTCTTTGGAGACCTAAAATTTCGCCTAGGGTTCTTGACCATAGGTTAAAAGCTTGCTTTATATCCGAATCTTTTTTGAGATAATTAAATCCTGTTGATTTGTCCTTGCAGAAGCAAATATAGAATTTTTTTCTTGTTTTCCCTTCATTGATTAGTTGGTGCGTCTTTTAATTAAATGTTACTGCTTAATTTATTGTTATTTGGCTGACTTATTGGCGTTTTGGCTCCATTGTTGCCTAACTTGATTCGATGTGCTCTCCTATGGGGGAAGGGTCACTCTGGTAAAAGCGCTACTATCCGCAATGCCTTTACACTTCATGTAGGCCCTAAAAGTACCGATTGGAGTTATCCGTCATATTGACAAAATACGGCGAAATTGCCTGTGGAAAGGAAACGACATCTGTAAGGGAATTCATTGCTTCGATAACTGGGAGAGAGTTTGTGCTCTAAAAGAAAACGGAGAATTGGGAATCATAGATTTGCAGACCCAAAATGAAGCCCTACTCACCAAGTGGCTCTGGGCCATAGGCAGCAGCCCAAACGGGCTATGGTCAGCAACAATCCTGAGGCTTTACGGCATCTCTATGGCCGGACAAATGGGCAGGAATCAAGACCATTCATTTTTTATGAAGGACTTGGCAAATTTATAACCATTTTTTAATGTTTCAACGGAATGGGACAGTGGCTTAAAATGGTGATGGACTTCAACGGAGCTTTTCACTACGGCATCAGCTTACCGAACTAGGCACAACTCGGGGTTCATCTCACCATACCATGGACCGCTGTGGAAAATGAAAGTACCTATGAAAATCAGAATCTTCAGCTGGCTAATGATGGATAACAAAATCCTAACACAGCAGGTCTTAATATCAAGGGGTTGTCAAGTGCAGCAGGGCTGCCACCTGTGTCAGGCAACAATGGTGGAGACAAGGGATCATCTGTTTTGGAATTGCATGTACGCGATCAGGTTCTGGACAGGCTTGTGTGAGCATTTCAATTTCACCTTTTTGGGAAATCAGGTAGCCACCATTCCTGGAATGTGGAACCTTGGAAGAAAACATCGATCCTTACGCGGCAAAATTCTCTGAGATGCAACGTGAGCGGTGAGTGTTTGGGCGTTATGGAAAGAGCAGAATCGGAGGCTCTTCACTAATAAACGCAGACTTGTGCAACACATTATAGAAGGTGCGGTAATGGATGTAATGCACTGGATCAACGATGGGTAATCCGCAGAGAGCTACCGGCACAAACAGGGACAAATTAGAAATGGTCTAGCTGTTTAGACTATGTAATTTGTATTTTATTTTTAAGAGTTAGTTTGTGCTGGTTTTCCATTCTAATTTGTGACAAACTTTTTATCCTTTTTAATATAATTGTTAGCGGTTCTCCGCTAACCTTAAAAAAAAAAAAAAATTTGATTCGATGTGCTTTCTTTTCTAATGGCTAATTAGTTGTTTATATTGCATTTCTTTTCTCTTGTAGTTAAGATTAAACCATTTGATTTAAGATGAATTGTTCAAATTTAGATAAAATGTTTTATAATAATTTTAATTTAATTTGAACCGGTGTAGATATCCATTAATTTGTTTTAGGTCGAACAAAATAAGCTGGTATCGATACATATTTTCCTGGATGGTTATCTGTTGAAGAAGAACACTGCTAGTGGGAATTGGGGGCGGTCCGATGGGCATCAACATCGAGATTCGTGCACACTGATCAGCATGAATACTATAGGTTTTTGCGTGAATCTTGATGTTGATTGGTCAGCTCCAACCACACCCGACTCCTTTTGAGCGAGGATAATATATAGTGAAAAAAAACTTAGTGTTATATGTCAGCTTCACTTGGCTGCTACATGAACCGTGCATCTAGCACACCTCTCTCTTTCTTTCTTTCTTTCTTTCTTTTTCTGAAACCTTAGCCTGAGGCCGAGGCTGCTACTACCAAGTTGATATCTAATAGCTCTTTCTCTCAGCTCCCTCCGTCTCTCTTCTTTGGTGAACATATAGCACCTTTCTTTTGTTTTGTATATTGGTGTTTGGTCCATAGATAGATTACATGCTATAGCTAGCTAGGTGCAGAATCCAGATAGCTGGCGAGAACCAGATTCTTCTTATGAGGTGCATATAATAGGGGCCCCATTTGGTGCTAGCTGTTAGATCTTGCAAGGTTTTCAATGACATCAAACATTTTTTAATCCTTATTCTTAGTTGATATGTATGGCATATATAAAGTTTGAAATAACATTGTACCCAAAATTAAGATCAAAATGTTAACCTGAGAAGTGAGAATCCTATACTTCAACTTGAATTTATATATGCCAACCACTTAATTTGTATAAAATTTGGGATGCATTGAATGTCTTGTGCCAGAGCAATGGAATATATATATATTTTTGTTGCACGGTTCAGTTGGCTTTGCAATATGTAATTAATTCCCTTTTATTTTTTAAGTGATTTTCTAATTTCTATGTGAGATTTGATTAATCTTTTAATGTGAATTGTGGAAAACCAGCCACAATGGGGCAGAAAAGATAACAAGCTTTCGGACCCGTTTGCTGAAATTGCGCTGCACAACAAAACCAGATTCAATTAAAATGTATACCTTTCACAAATTTCAAAATTGCATATTTTTTCTTCTAAAATTCATAATATTATATTTAATCTTCTAAATTTTTAAAACTCACAAATTTATCCAATTTATTGTCTTTTCTATTAAAACTCATTTCTATATGTCATAAGTAAATCATTTGTCTTCACAAACGGATCAATTAGAAGACTGAACATTTCTCTTACATAATTTTTTTCATAGATGTTAAAATTGAAACTGTGTCAATTTGAAATGAGTTTTATAGAAAACACAATGTATTGGACAAATTTGGGAGATTTTGAAATTTAGAAGGGTAAAATGGTATTTCAAACGAAGGGGATATACGTAATTTTGTGATTTTTGAAGGGTATACATGAAATTCTCCCTTACAATTATGAAACATAGAAAATTGAAAAGAAAATAGGAATAATATTCTGGCATTTAATACGGACTGAAGAGTGAAGACACTCGACCTTTTTTCCACAATGGCCAATGGGTATATTGGGGTGTCAATGGGTATGATACGGGTAGGGTGGAAGCATTTTCATACCCATACTCATTAAGAATTGATCTTATTCATACTCTACCCTTACCCGTTAAAAATTAATCTCACCCTACCCTACCCTTACCCGTTAAAATTACCCGTCCCCTTACTCATTTAGCTAACGAAAAAAAATCCTTACCCATACCAATACTCATATCCAATAAGCTAATAAAAACAAAATCTTACCCATACCCACCTTATCGAATACGATACGGATCGGATAAACGGCCAAAAGGGTACCATTGACACCCCTAATGGTATATGATACTGGCATTGATTGCTTGCCTATTTGATTAATAAAATATCATGCTGCTTGACTTCCTTTATTCGGTAATTGGAATATGGTAAAGGTTTGGGGTCCAATGTTGAGAGATGCCTTGGAATTTTATAATAGCTAGTTAAAATTGTCTGAAAGTCTAGTATATTTGTTAATTTTATGATGTCTTCGAATTTATAATGTTAAATATTACAATAAGATACAATCATACAAGTAGCTAATTAAATGTTAAGAATAACTATATATATAAATATATATATTACTTAATGAACCCACACATTCATCAATAAATTAATTTTGAACTTCAGAAAAAGGAAATGTTACCTTTGAATATTTTTAAAGAAGATATATGACATTAATTTTTCTAAATATCACAAACTTATTGTGCTTAAGACTTGTTAGTTTGTATAAAGTTTAATGTTTTATATTCAGCTTAAATTGCCACGTTATTTAATATAAAGGCTCAATTCATATTGTTTTAGGATTCGGATTATGTTGCCACCATTAGTATATACATAGTTTGCCTTAGGTTTCTGATTATATACTATTTTTAGGTTAAGTTTTCTTAGGGTTAGTTCATGTTGTTTTGCGTTAGGATTCAATTTATAATGTTTAGGATTCATATTACATTGCTTTAAATTTAATTTCATTTTCCTTAGATTTAGATTATTATGTTCAGGTTAAATTGTCTCTGGGTTTAGGTTAGTTTGCATTAGGATTCAATTTATAGTTTTATAGTTTATGCTACATCAATTTAGAATTTAGTTTAGTGTTTCCAGGTTTTGGTTTATAATGTTAAGGTTATTATTTGTACAGTTCAGATTATTTTATGTTAAGATTCAATTTATATTGCCTTAAATTAATATTTTACATTAATTTTTGCAACGTCATCGGAAGTTCATCCTGGGACAAAGCCTGACTTTCAATCTATAGGGATCAAACACATATTGATGATCAATCATATAATTTTTTTCATATATTTTAAATCCGTCACAGAGTTAAGTGGCGTAGTCAGGATTTGAGTCAGAAGTGGGCAAAAATATTAACAGTTCAAATTTCATCAAAATATTACAAATTCGAAAACTACAAATTTCATCCAAAATGATACAAGTTCAAATATATGATATGTTTTCATATAAAAAACAATAACACATAGTAATACTAAATTTTCAAATCCAAATTAGAGACAACATTACTAACAGAGTAATAATTACTAATAGAGTGTATATTACATACAGATTGGTAATATACACTAACAAAGTCTAAATTAGGAACTACATTACTAACATATTAGTGAATACAATTAGAAAAAAATGTCTAACTGTGGACTTGCAGTAAAAAAATTAGGGTTAATTGAAAAGAAACTTTTAGAATGGATGTTCTCTTTTTTTTTTTTTTGAAAGTTTAACAGCAGCTGTCAAGGATAGAATGGATGCTTTCACTGGCGATTGAAAGAAAAAAATGCAAATATGTTACATGATTTGTTAAATTTTTAATACATTCTAAAAATTTATTTTTTAATTAACACTCGCTGAAAAAAGAATAGAGTTATCGCTTACCTCCGGTTCCACCGGCTTTCCCGCCTACGCCGCTGACCTTCTACTCCACCTACCTCTACTCGATCGAGCTCCCCCATTGCTGATCGCCCTTCTTTCGCTTGAATTGTTTCGCCTAGTAGCCCTTTTTTTTTTTCTATCTTTTTGCTATTTTGAATTTTTTTTTTTGTTGTTTTTTTTTGCAAATTGACGATCAGGGTTCGCACGGGTATAGATCACTAGCGATTAAGAATTTAAAAAATATAAAGATCCGCAACTCTGTATGGGGAGGAAAATAAATCTGCTGTGATCATTCTCGGGGAATCACAGGACCCTGCGATCCCGATCCCAACTGTTGGTCTTTTTCGAGATGCGTGCATGAAAATTTACTTTTCCGAGAACGTTTCCGAGATCCGCACACGGAAAAGTTTGAACGGTTGATCTGGGAATTTCAGAATCCTGTGATCTCTCTCAGAATCACAGCAGATTCGGACTCGTAGGGAAGTGGGCTACAAAAAAAAAATAGAAAATTAGCTGCATTAACAAATCCATCCTTCACAGTAGAGCAAAAGCTTTTCCAAAGTCAGACAACGATCCAATATCATATGGGTTAAGTAACTCTGCCACTGTCTAAGTTCACCGGAACATCACTGAAGCTTCATTTACACTGCTAAAAGTTTGTCCAAGCTACACCAAATGTTGCATAGAATAGAATAAAATAGTAATTTGTTCTTAAGTTCATCAAGCCCCTTTGTGATCTTAATTCTAAAATCTATCGAATTGGTTTCAAATGATGAATCTAAACTGTTGAAACCAATCTACCATATGAATGATGGTTTACATGCAAAAATATTTTAAAATTTGAATTAATTTTGTATAGAGTCAAGTGATAAAAAAAAAATTCAAAAAGTGAACACATTAAAATTAATTTATAAACCTTCTAATTTTGACCGTTTGACTTTATATTAATTTTTTTTGCATGTAGACACATCGCTCGTAAAGTAGATTGGTTTTAACGGTTTGGATTTCTCGTTTGAAGTCAATCCGATATGTTTTAGAGTTAAGTTTACAAAAGAAAACAATAATAATATTAGTATGTGAACTCCTTTTATGTGATAATTGTTACTCGGTCCAATATTTTTTATATTGCTTTGGTGAAATGAATTCCCTCAATTTGGAAATCTTTGGAAAATAGTAAATAAAAGAAACCGCAAAAGGAAAGAAAACGATAAAGTGTTGTCTTGCAACAATATCGGTTCACAAAAATATATATAGCAGTGCTACTACTAAACTGAATTTGGAAAAATGATAACAACAATTATGCGTTTTGTGGTTAAATTGTAATAAAAATTGACGCGGATATGAAGCAAGCATAGTGAACTGTTCTTTTCTATTTTAGCACCAAAATTTTGCTCCACGCGCCTTTTCGAAATTTTATCCCTTATCACAACTTTTGCTTTGCTTATTTAAGTAGCGCCTTCATTTTCAATCTCCACACCAGAAACCTCTGTCGTTCCCTTCCCCTCGTTTTCATTTGTCAGAACTCAGAAGGATACCTTAGAACTGAGAAATGGTTGCAGCTAGAGTAACTTCGGTATCTAGGCAAGGCAGGGAATTGCAACGGTATAGTAGCAGCGGTGGCCGCATTGTTGTGGGGTGAGTTTTGTTCAAATTTTTTATCTTTTGTATAACAAGTTCTGATTAACAACCGATCGACCTTTCTTTGTTTTGTATTTACCAAAATAAATTTGTTTGCTCTGTTCTTGAGGGTTGGCTGTGTATATTTCTGTCTTCTAATATTGTTCACAATAAATACAATATTCAATGGAATTATGTATGTTTCAAGAAAATACAAAATAAAAAGCCTTAAATATATAGGAACTATATATGCAGGAACATATATATATATATATATATATGAGCAAATTCGTTATGATATTAATTAATTCGCATACTAAAGATGTATTTTCTCTCAAATATATATACCACATGCAGGTGCATCCCGTATAGAGTAAATGGCAAAATTTCATGCTCAGATGATATAGATAAAGCCATGGAGGTTCTTGTTATAAGCTCTCAAAAAGGACATGGCATGATGTTCCCTAAGGTTCATGTCCCATTTCAATTTTACTATATATTGTGCTACTGCTAGTGCATCAAAATTGGAGAAAGATATTAAAGCAACAGCGTTTGTAATTTGGCAGGGAGGATGGGAATTAGATGAAACAGTAAAAGCTGCTGCATCAAGAGAGGCTTTGGAAGAAGCCGGTGTCCAAGGCAAAATTGAGGTTACTTCCCAAAATATCTTAATAAGCCCAATAAAATATATAAACGGTGCATTGTATTGTATAAAAACATCTGGAAAATAACAAATAATTAATTAACTCTGATGTTTATCAATGCAGAGAAGGCTTGGAAAATGGAGTTATATGAGCAAAAGCCATAACATATTTTACGAGGGAATCCTTTACCCTTTGAATGTAACAGATGAAATGGCACACTGGCCTGAAATGCAAGTGCGCAAGAGAAGATGGGTATATATATATTTTAACTATTTCCATACATGTTAAATGAAATAATTACTTGTTTTTTTATTTTTTACATAAAAAGGAAAGTAATAAAGAGAGCTGCATGTTCTTGTACTGCTCAGGTTGCGGTTGCAGAAGCGAGAGAAGGATGCCCGCACCAGTGGATGATAGAGGCATTGGATAGACTTTTAAATAGACTGAAAAGGTCCTCAAAGAAAAGATAAACCCCGTCTCTCGGCATTTATAACAATTTAGTGATGTACTGCATGGAAGTGCTGAACCATGCTCGAGCGATCATCTCGCTGGTCTTGCTCAGGGAACTCCTTTTTTTTTTTTTTTTTTTTTAATTAGGTGTACATGTACTTACTGGTAGGTTTATTTTTTCTCTTCCTAGAAGAAGATTAGGAGAGAAAAAGGTGCACTAGTAACTAGTTACTACTGACTAGTATGCTTTGTTTGGTTAGATAAAAAATTAACACAAGCTTCGAATCATATATGAGACCAGTTACTCGTACAATTGTTATGTTATACCAGAAACTGACACACTTCGAATCATTTTTTGGAAAGTACGTATTATGACAAATTACTAGCAACAAAACGACTATAACTATATATTGTAACCAAAGTTCTAAATAGCGATTATAGCGTTATAGCGCAAGCATAGCTAGCTATTTAGAATCATTATAAAAGAAAAGCGGTTAATAGCGTTATAGCTTTTGAGGTCCGAAAAAACTATAGCGCAGCTATAGCTAGCTATTTAGAATCCTGATTGTAACATTAATGAAACCGCTAACAAAATTTACTCTGGCAACAGTTCCAGGACAAGTAGGAAATTTAGAGGGCAAACAGCAAAATGACAGATAATATACTTGAGCATAAATTCAGATCTTTGGAGGGTTTAACCTATGAAATGTCTGCCGAATCATATATATAACTTGTTGCACACTATTTCAATAGAAAAAATCTGAATTCATTTCGCCTCATATATATAGCAAATCCCATTACCAGCAGATTATAACATTGCTGTACCAGTTCGGAACCAACAAAACCGTTGTTTTGCTGTATGAATTTGGAATGAACAGAATCATTGTTACAGCTAATAAGAAAAATCCCCAATTAATATCTTGACCTACTTTCTAAAAGCGCTTCACTGATTTTTCAAATCTTTAAAATCTCAATTATGGAATAATTTCAGAACATCATCGATCTCTAGTTAACTTATCCTTACAAAATTAGATGTAACACAATTACACAGAAGCACATTAGATGATGAAATAGAGTTGTATACAAAAACTAACAGCAGTTATTTCACATGCACACTCTATAAACTCTGAATCAACTAAAACTATCAGGTTTCAAGCAACTGAAGCACATGAAATTGCTCATCAAACCCACTGTGGAAATGAAAATCACGTGTCTTCATTGGGCCTGCTAGATAAACAAAGCTCATGCAACTCATTCAAGATCCACTCCTCACCAGTATTCCCCCCCAAGACCAGAACCCTAGTTCCCCCAACAACACAAGTGCTATGCCCCCATGCGAATTTTGGTGCGGGACCCGGAACATTAAGCACCCTCCAAGCCGGTTTATCCTCTCCTGGATCAAGCAAAAATAGCTGAACTGGAGAATGAAGGCCAGCTATTGATCCCCCAAAGATGAGGATCCGTCCGCACGGCAAGCTCATTGCTACATGGTCCAGTCTAGGAGGCGGCGCAACCCCTTCAAATCCATTAAACCCTAATTGCCTCCACTTCGGCTCACTTTCCTCTAAATCCATTGTATATGCATCACATGAACGTAAGCTGAGAGACCCGCTCTTTGCTAGACCTCCGAACATCATGATCTTGTTGTTGTCATAGACCGAAAGGGTGTGCCCAAGCCGGGATGGTGGGGCCCACGAGGTATGTATCTCTCGCCACGTAGGTCGCCCTGTCGACAGGTCGAGCAGGAACGTGTCATTCAATAGCGTGCCTGTGTTGGTGCACCCACCTGAGACGACAAGCTTTGATCCATTGTCAATGGTGCATGAGCTGTGCCAGGATCGTGGCAGCGGTCTTGCACTAGTGCCAATCTCACAAGAAGTTGCTAGCTCCTGCCAAGAAGGTTGCTGCGCATCGAGATCAAGGACAAAAGCATCATTCAATGGCCCATTACGGCCACACCCCCCAAAAACAACCAACCACGAGCCATTTAGGCTAGATAGTGTGTGGCCCCATCTACCAGGTGGTGCTGAGGCCACTTTGACACGACACCACTCCGGGCTTGCCGCGTCAAGATTTAATACAAATGTGTCATCCATTGGTTGCATGTCAACTCCTTCGCCTCCAAACAAAACGAGCCTGTTACCGACCGCACATGCACTGAAATTGCATCTAGAAGGCTCAACCCGACCACCGACAGTGAATTTATTCCATGTGGCAGCCTCTAATGTGGTAAGTTCCCTAGCTAGCCGGCCCCAGCCGAGTCGCCTTGTACTAGGTTCTAACCGGACAGTCATATCTTTACCCCAGGCATTCTGGCACACGACTTTCCTTAAGTGCTCGTTCTTTGTTATTTGGAGCATTCGTGTACAAACAGACCCAACCGATGCGACATCTCGAGGTGTCAACCTTGACAAGATGTTATGCGCCAGCACTTCGTCAGAGAGTTGAAAAATGTTGCAATAATCTCCATCTCCATCGAGCAAGCCCCCTTCTTCATAATTACATGCCGGGATAATGTCGATTTTGCTTGGCACATTATCAGGAGTTTCTTTCCTGAAAGCAGGGTAGGAAAGGCTTGAGCGGTCGAGATCTGTTTCGTAAAAGACTTGTATGCCAATGAAATGGGTCACGAACGGGCCTTCACGAATTGGGATCACTTTAAGATGGTTAAGCACTGGGGTTCCATCCTTGCGGAAATTTAGCAGCTCCCCTTGGAACTCAGTCTCACTCTCTAAGCATTGCCGGATCTCCGACACAGCCATCGGGTCCACTGATGGGTGTCGCCGTCGGGCTTGTGGATCTCGGAATTGCAAGAATCGGCTAAAAATTGACAGAAATAAATGTAATAAAGAAGTCAGTATGTAAAGAGCAGCAGTTTTGTAGTCAGAACTTGAGCATGGACATTGCACAAACACTTGATGTTCATTACAAAGTATCAAACTTTAGCAAAGATATTAATGAATTTATACAGATGTAATAATAGGAATTAGAAATTAAAGTCATTTAAGACTTATAATGAAGAAAGAACATCTAATTAATTCGGGAGGCTTCAAAGTTTAATTAGTATCTGTATAACAGATCCAAAATCAAACAAGAACTGAATAATTCGATTAAGTCGAGTGTAGATTATTCTTGAATAAACTAAAAGGAAAGAAAAGAAAAGAGAAAAAAAAAAAGGATTGAGCCCTCACCAATTGCGGCCAAGCACCTCCTCTGCCCGGTATCCAGTCGCCGACTCAAACACCGAATTCACATAAATTATTGGAAAATCAGGCTCCAATGCATCAGAAACCACAAATGCGGATAGCTGAGTCGGGTAGTGACAGAGAGAAAAACCATTTCCATCCTCTCCTTCCTCTTCACTTTCTTCTCCCTCTGTTTCCATGTCGTCGGTTTTGGCACAGATCTCCATTTCCAACGCTGATGCCGAGCGCTTGTGCCGCTTCGCCATGGCTTGGTCGTAGCATTCTTCCTCTCTCTCTTCTTTCATCTTTTATTTTTATTTTTTGTTTACTTGAATTTTGTTCTGGTTTGTTGCTTTTCCTTTATTTTTTTATTTATTGCTCGTATTATTTCCAACTCTGTTCTTCTCTGGTTTCCGTTCTCATTTTGGATTAGTAGTGTAATATAGGGGTTTGGTTTTGGGGAAAATTACATTATGCCATGGAAATATCTAGATGTTATATTCGCAAAGAGCTACCGTCTATGAATGAAACAGCACCATAGAAAATGGGGCAAAGACAAAGTAACATGGGCAAAGGGGCCCATTAATTTTTGCATTACAAATGAAAATATAGTGTTTGGTGAATTTAATTTTGAGTCACTTGTAAGTTATGGTTGTAGTTTTAGGAAAAATAAATATTTCTAGTGAGCTATGGCGTGTAAATTTTGGAGATTTTTTTTAGATTTAATAAGTAAGATTTTTTTTTTGAAGTTTAAGTCATACTTTAAAAAAAATCTTTCCATATTTTATCATTTAAACTTTTATACAATATTAATTTGATCGAATGGTTGTTATGTAATGAAAAAATATTCTACCAAGATTATACATATATAATGAAACACTCTTTTTTTTTCTCATTCTATTTCAAGTGAAAAAATTATAATATCTCAAATATCACAGTTTAAATTATATTATGTTTTAAAAAAATGTGGAACTTTCACTATTAAGCTTTCGGATATTGCCTCTTAATTTGTTAGATAGTCGAAATCAATTTGTTGTTATAAACAATGCCTGATATTTTTTTTTATTTCTTTTTTTGGACGGTGAACTATAATAATGTTCCCTCATGATTAAAATATCTTTCTGCCAAAATATCTTGGTGCCAAGATTGTTAATAATAACGCCCACGAAGGGCAAAACAGGAATAAAATTTTTCAGAAGAAACCAGAATCAAGCGCTTATTACGTTGCAGATACATACATCTCCAATCGTGTAGCGTTCAACTGACAGTTGGCCCCAAATTGGTGTCATTATGTACAACAAAGTCGGCCCCAGCTGTCAGGTATGAGCAAGCAAGTAGCAACCTTTGGTGGTTTGTACGGCTAAAACAGAGGATTACAACTGTAGAAATAACAAAGAACATGTTCATGTCATCATCCGTGGACCGTGGCGCCAAAATATGTACACGTCATGCGAACTACTTTTGGATGGTTGGTTTAGTGCTCCATCAACGTAATAAAATATCACTTGTTGTATGAATGCTGAATGCAGATGAGTTTATCATAAACAAGTTACTTATTCAACCGTTATATATATTTTTATTTATGATGCATCTTGAACAATGTGCTAGCACCCAGATATATATTTTGTCCCTAGGTTGGTACTCTTTTGTAATCTTAATAGAATATTATCTTTGGTAAAGAGAATATTTTGTTTGTGTTGTAAATCAAATTTAATATGATTTATGTAGATGTTCAATTCATTGCTCCACTACTATGGAGATTCATTTTCTTCTTTATTATTGTAACATCTCTTTCTAGCCTATAAATAAAGGTTTTGTAAAAGCAAGAAAAAAATACAATTAGAAGAGAATAAAATTCTGCTATGCTCTCTCTATCTCTCTTGTCATTTACTTACTTTTGTTATTGCAACTTCATTTTAATTTTACAACACGTTATCAACATGTTATTCACCTGTAGTGGATGCGATAACTCTCAGGTTTCTAATAAGTCTCACAGTTACAGAAAATCTAAAAATGCGACTTATGGATGTCGTAACAGCATATTTATATGGTTCACTTGATAGTGACATATACATGAAAATCCCCGAAGGATTGAAAATGTCTGAAGCATATAAATCAATACCTAGAGAAATGTACTCTATAAAATTAAGAAGATCTTTATACGGACTAAAACAATCAGGCCGAATGTGGTACAATCGACTGAGTGAGTACCTTCTAAAAGAAGGATATAAAAATAATATAATCAGTCTGTGTGTTTTCATTAAAAAATCAAATCTAGGTTTTACAATCATTGCAGTGTATGTTGATGATTTGAACATTATTGGATCTCCTGAAGAGATTGAGAATACTGCAAAATTGTTGAGAAATGAGTTTGAAATGAAAGACCTTGGTGTAACTAAATTTTGTCTCGGCCTGCAGATCGAGCATCTAAATAATGGAATATTTATCCATCAATCAAATTATGTTGAAAAAGTACTAAAGATATTCAATATGGATAAAGCTCATCCTTTGAGCACACCAATGGTCGTACGATCGCTAAATGCAGAAAATGATCATTTTCGCCCGCAAGAAAATAATGAAAAAGTGGTTGGTCCTGAAGTACCATACTTAAATGCAATCGGGGCATTATTATATCTTGCAAATAATACAAGACCCGATATCGCATTTGCAGTAAATGTGTTAGCAAGATATAGCTCCAAACTAACCAAAAGACATTGGAATGGAATTAAACACATATTTCGATATCTCTGCAGAACTAGAGATAGAGGTTATATTATCAAAAGGATACAAAATCCAAATTAATTGGATATGCAGATGCAGGATATTTGTCGGATCCACATAAAGCACGATCCCAAACGGGATATGTATTCACTTATTGTGGAGCTGCAATTTCATAGCGATCAACAAAACAAACTCTTACGGCAACATCATCAAATCATGCCGAGCTGATCGCCTTATACGAGGCAGGTCGAGAATGCGTTTGGTTACGGTCAATGATTCAAAATATTCAAGAAGAATGCGGGCTTGAAAACATCAAGGAAAACCCTACTCCGCTGCATGAAGATAATGCAGCATGCATTGCACAAATCAAAGAAGGATATATCAAAGGAGACCGGACTAAACATATTGCGCCAAAGTTCTTTTCAACACATGACCTACAAAAGGAAGGCGTAATCAATGTTTGTCAAGTCCGATCAATCGATAATTTAGCAGACCTATTCACAAAATCTTTACCGACGAAAGTTTTTGAACAACTCACAAAGAAGATAGGTCTACACCGATTGAAGAATATTCAATGATATCTAAATGAGGGGAAGCGTTATACGCACTTTACTCTTTTTCCCTTAATCAAGTTTTTATCCCAATGGGTTTTTCTTGATAAGGTTTTTAATGAGGCAGTACACGGTCCTGAAGTATCGTGTTAATATTGATCCTGAAGTATATTGTTAATATTGATTCTGAAGTATCATATTAATAGCGTATAATGAAAGATGAACATCCAAGGGGAAGTGTTGTAAATCAAATTTAATATGATTTATGTAGATGTTCAATTCATTGCCCCACTACTTCACTACTCCACTACTATGGACATTCATTTTCTTCTTTATTATTGTAACATCTTTTTCTAGCATATAAATAAAGGCTTTGTAAAAGCAAGAAAAAAAATACAATTAGAAGAGAATTAAATTCTGTTATTGTTCTCTCTATCTCTCTTATTATTTACTTACTTTTGTTATTGCAACTTCATTTTAATTTTACAATAGTTTGAAGGTTGAATAAAATACTCTTCTCCGTTTCAAGATCTAGTAGGATATCCATTCATGTCTTGTATTTTGATTTTTTTTCTTCCATAGGGTGCAGGAGCGGATCTATGCGTAGCCTTCGAAATACTCAACTACTTTTATAATTTTCAAAATATTTATCAAAATTTAATTGAATTTTTATTTTTTAAGGTTTTTATATAGTACAATCATAAATTATCATGTGTACATGTAGTCTGGTGTAGGGACAAATTTAAGACTTAGCCAGAAGTGACTACACCACTTTTATGCTTTTAAAATTTTAATTATGTATATAGAAATTTAACTGATTTTTTTTTACTTTTTATATAATCCAGTCTCCTTAATAAATAATAAATTTTTAGTTGTAACATAATAATTAAAACTCTATTTAGTAGTTGAGAGGATTTGAGTTCAAATCTTACTACTCACATATTGTGCATTTTAATTTTCAATTCTCTCGTCAAAAAAATTTAGATCGGCCTCTAGTCTAGTGATTAGAGATTTGGAGTTCTAATTTGTTTGTAGAAACTTGGTTCAGATTCAGGTCATATATTTTTAAATTTTGGTCATCTCTATTTAAATTTTTTACTTTTGCCTCTGACTTTGTTGCTCCTTTTTTTTAATTTAATAGAACATTTTGCTCCTTTTTAATTCAATAATGATTTACTTAATACAAATATCTCTTCGACGAAATAAAGGATGTCTCAATCGGAAAAGAGAAAGGTTAAATGAGACGGCTACCTTCTTTCTTCTAGTATTTTCCATGGCTCAAACTCTACTCTCAACTAGAGTGGGAAAAATGGCACGGCGGAGCCGGTTCTGTCACGGAACGGTACAGCACGTGAGTCGATTACGTGTCGTGACCATCTTTAGAAAATTTGACACGGCATAATACGTCACCCGAAAGATCTAGTCACGGCACGGCACGTGGACATGCGAGTCACGTGTAATTAGGACCGTTAGATCTTTACCAAACACCATTTTGAATAAACTAACCTAAATTATGATTATATGGCCACAAAAGTTACGCGAGTCACGTTTGGATACAACGTAACTCCCGTAGCGTGATCATTCGCGTGCCGTGATCACTCCTTGACATTTTAGTCACGATACGGTACGACACATAAAAAATTAATTTGATCACGACACTGCATGAAACTAAAGTTATAGCGTGTTGATAACAGCACGGTCACAAAAAAAAAGTTTCACGAAAAAAAAGTTATTAGGTTAGATGTGACTTATTATAGTTGAGAACGCAACAAGTGGTGGCGGCGACGACTTTCATAGCAAATGACGTCAACCGTTGCTGGCTCGTCCATTGAACAATTAACACGTGTCTACTTTCTGAAAAGTTGTTCAATATTTTGTGGTATTGGATATATTTATTAGGTGTTGAAGATCGAATACAGTGATTTTTTTTTTGTACGCTACAAAGTATTACAAATATGTCGATTCAGGTTGCATCCTAAATTTGCATGAAGATCTTATAAAGTCAAGTAATAGTGTAAACTTTTTTTTGTATAATATAGTTAATATTTAATGAGGAGGGTTTCAATGTCTCTATTTTTGTGTCATCATATTTTTATTTTTAAAATATTAATAACTCAAAATTTAAAACATAAATGTCAAAATAAAACTGTTATATGTGATATATATAATTTTCACTATGTACTCATAAAAATTATTACATTTTCATTTTGTTTTATGTGAATTAATAAGTTAAAATATTAACGTCTAAAAATTATCTACATCAGTACATTTTTATAAGCTATTGATGACAAACACAACAAAATTGAAATATTATATTTTTTTTTATATGTGCATAGATAAAATGATGTAGATCATATCCGGTGGTTTATTTTAACTTTTAAGTTTTAAATTTTGAGTTATTAAAGTTCTAAAAATAAAGGCATGATGAAGATACAAAAAATGAAAGACATTTGAACCCTTCACGGTCAAATATAAGACCGACATATTTAATATATATAGTTTCTTATGAATGTTAGATTCTGATAAAAAATAATTTCAAAAATATCCATATAAATATTAGAAAATAATAAGTTTAATATTTAAAATATTTCATGGGTACCTTGACGCGTTGGATTATGGAAAAGGAAAATTTGACCGGTATAACTATAGTCTACTTCTTGTGGCTCGTTAATTATTTGAACACAGTTAAATACATTAATAATGGTCATATTTGCTGGCAAACCCATTATTAAGTTTTTAAATACAAAAATAATAAGGTTGGAATAGTTTTTTTTTTTTTTTTTTTTAAAGCCCCAGATTAGAGCTATCTCTATCTGGATTGTATCCGGTGGTTTATTTTAACTATCTGGATTAGAGCTATCTCCATCTGGATTGTATATTTTTGTGCCGATCCTGTCAATTCACGTGGCTCTATTGTGATCAATGGTTGGGTCGGTTTGTCCTGTCTTAACACAAGGCAAATCGCATTTTTTTTTTATTTTTTTATTACGGATAGTTGCAAATATTTTTGTCCTGTCTTAACAGAAGGCAAATCGTCAGCGCACGAACGGTTTGCCATTTTGATTTGCACATAAATGATACATTTTAGGGGTAAATATTTTAACAGAGCAGTTTTGACTTCATACAGCGCATCAGAGGCGGAGGCAGAATTTTGAAGAATGGGGTCAAAAACATAAATAGTATAAAATGCTATAAGTCTCCAAGTTGTATACATAGTGACATAGTATATTTTTCTTGAAACATGAATGAGGATCAACTATATAAAATTTTCATAAAATCTATGGGGGTCATTTTTTATGTACTATTAACATTTAACTATAAAATATACAAAAGTAGTATATATAATAATTAGTTTTTGAAAATGAATGGGGTCAATTGACCTCCATTTGATATATGTAAATCCGCCTCTGCAGCGCACGGACGGTTTGCCATTTTGATTTGATTCTATAGTCTATGCGCTGTATGAAGCAAAAATTGCTCTGTTAAAATCTTCACCCTATTTATAGTGCAAGGCCAAAACTACTGGCCAAGTAATTACAGAACAATTAATTGGTAAAGAAAAACTAAAAAGCGGCCTTGATCAACGGAGAGATTCTCAAGGACTTGGCCACTTGACAAATTGGAGCACTATTTTCCGAGATATTTTAGTCAAGTATCTCTCAAAAGGACCCAAACAGCCAAACAGCCAAACTAGATTTGAGATGAAAAATATCTGCATTGCATGTGGGCCCCACACCCACTGGGTCCCATTCTTGGCACCGCCGTCCTTTTTATTTATTTATTTTTTTTCTAACTGGCGTGGCAATCAAATCATGTCGCCGATTCGATTTCATGCGCATTGCACGCGTGGCAGCACTAGTGGCTTTCAGTCTTCAATTTTGGTATCAAGACAACGAATTCAGATCTTTTCCCGTACCGTAACAGGGAATCTTTTACAATTACTTGATCTGGACCGTTCTTTATCTCAAAGCCCAATAATACTGCCCCTCCGTCAGCCCGAAGAGTAAAATCTCAAAAACCGTAAAATGAAGGGAATCTTTTACAGTAATAGAGAGAGAGAGGATACTTGTCCGGTGTTTCTCCCAAAAAGAAGGGATTTTTTTTAAAAACAGTAAATAAAATAATCGAATTTAAAAAAACGACATGATGACAGTGATTGTTATAAAAACAGCAAAAACCGAATCGCGCATTCGGTTAAGCTATTTTTTTGCTTCACCGAATCGCGGATTCGGTTAAGAAGCTGTTTTTAATTTGAGATACAGTTGATGGCCACAGAAGATCAACAATTTTTTTCTTTTTGGCTTAACCGAAGCAAGCATTCGGTGAAGGGGTAGCTTTTTGGCTTAACCGAAAGCTCCTTTCGGTGAAGAGAAATTTTTTTGCCTTAACCGAATCCCCGATTCGGTGAAGCCAAAGGAGTTAAAATCCGGGCCCTTCTCCTTTCTTCCTTCCCCATTCTTCCTTCCTTCTCCCAGCAGAGAGCTTCTTCCCTACCCGAGAAAACCAAAACCGAATTTCCTCCACCTCCAATCTTCATCATTTTTTATTCTAATCACATATTTTAGTATAATTTTGAGAGAAGAACAAGAAGAACTTCAGATCTACAAGTTTCGTTAGGTATGTAGTTAAATTTTTTATTTGAAAAAAAATCCGAAATTTATTATTTTTGTCTAGAATTATTTAGTTTAGTTTGTATTTAGAGTAAATTAGTTTTTTTAAGTGTATTATAGTATAATTTCGTGTATTGTGGTGTAAATTTGGTATATTGTAGTGTAAATTAGATTTTTTTAGAATTATGGTATAAATTCTCCAACGTCAAAAATGTATAAATAAAATGTTGTGTAAATTTATTTAGTGTAAATTTATTTAGTGTAAATTTATAAATTAGATTTTTTTAGAATTTTAGTATATTGTAGTGTAAATTTAGTGTATTGTAGTGTAAATTAGTTTATTGTAGTGTAATTTAGTGTATTGTATTGTAAATAAATTATATAAATATATCATGTAAATAAAATGTATAAATAGTTAGAGTAATTAGAGTAATTTAGTGTAAATAAATTGTAAATAAATTTAGTGTAAATAAATTTAGTGAAATAAATTTAGTGAAATAAATTTAGCGTAAATATATTTAGTGTAAAAAAATTTAGTATAAATAAATATTTAGTGTAAATAAATTGTGTAAATATGTATAGTAATTTAGTGTATAAATTTAGTGTTTTTAGTGTAATTTTAGATTTTGTAGAATGATTTGGTTTGCATGTAGGGTAATCTTGCTCATAATTATTTTTTTAAATAAATGTAGAATAATTTAGGTGTTTTAGTGTAATTTAGATTTTTTTAGTATAATTTAACTTTGTAGATTTTTAAAATTTTGTATGTAGAGTAAATTAGCTTATGTAATTTTTTATGAGTTAACTAATTGGAGTTTTCTTATGTTGTAATTTTATTTATGTCGTAGTGCAAAATGTCTGACGAACAACCCTTGTTGCAATTGAGTGAAGATCAACACAAGATATCGATAGCGAATTCAACGCAGGTATTTATTTAATACCGGTTTGTATTTAAATTTCAAAATAAACTTGTAAGCCACAATTAATTTTTGTTGCTATGGAATTATCGTTCCAGCCTGATTATCAACTGCGTCCTGGTCCTTGCCGAGCTAGCGTTCGTTACCAGCCTCAGATGAAAGAAGGTCTGGTGAATTTAGGCTTGTACCAGATGACGAAAGTGAATGATTGTCTGATTGATAAAGCGTTGATCACTGCGCTCGTCGAGAGGTGGAGGCCCGAGACAAATACTTTTCATCTTCCGGTGGGGGAGTGCACAGTGACATTGGAAGATGTCAGCTGTCTGTGGGGCCTACCTGTTACCGGTAAAATATTTTTTGTTACTAATTTATACTTTTGTTATTAATTTATATTTAATGCAAGTAATTTAGTGTAAGTAAATTCTATAAATGTTTAGAGTAATTTATAGTAATTAGCGTAAATAAATTGTAAATGAATTTAGTGGAAATAAATGTAATGCAAATAAAATTAGTTTAAATAAATTGTATAATACACAAATTACGATATAAATATCAAGTATATGTTTATCTCTAAAATCTATGTTTACAGGGAAGGCAATTGCTGGACGCACAGATGATAATTGGTCGCTTTTGATTGAAGATTGCTTAGGTCACGAGGTGTACGACGGTAATGAAGACGGTGGTGATAGATTTTTTCATTCACAGTGGCACAACAAAGGCAAGGTAGGCGAGCATTATAGGATATCAAAATACTACATGCGCCTTAGATGGTTGAAGGACCACTTTAACGGAGAGGTGACACAGTACACTCCCCAGGAGACCGTCGACCGACATACACGGGCATACTGCATGGACTTGTTTGGGTCGGTGATGTTTCCCGATGCGAACTCAAGTTCTGTCCCGATCATGTACCTACAGTTCTTAGAGAATTTGGGACCGCGGGATGAGGACTACAATTGGGGAGGTGCTGTGCTTGCCTGCCTGTATCGCGAGTTGTCCCGGGCTTCCAAAGCGGCAGCGCAAACGATTAATGGTCCATTACTACTGCTGCAGATGTGGTCTTGGACTCGATTTCCTATAGGCCGGCCCAGACCCAAAAGCGATTTACCCTTCGGCGGCGAAAACCTATCAGAGAGGATGGCTTTTGGTGCAAAATGGACTATTCCGCATACGTTCGAGGGCAACCCTATTAGAGGTACATTTATTTAAATATGGATTTTTGAATATTTTTTTAAATTGTGTTTTTCAATATAATTTAAATATGGATTTTTGAATATTTTTTTAAATATGTATTTGTCATGTGTTCACAACTTAGGTATATTGCAATATCGTAACCAATTTGAGCGTCTGAGGGCAGATGTTGTCAACTGGATGCCGTATGTGAGTTACGTGCTTCACCACCAACCTTGGCGCGGGGAAAGAGACCAGGGGATATTTATCTGTCGCGTGTGGTTGGTCCATTTTTGGGAGTTAGAGGTACATTGTCCTGAGAGGGTTTTGCGGCAGTTCGGTTTATTTCAGGCAGTTCCTCCGCCGGCTCCACCAGAGTTTGGGTATATGGAAACCAACCGCGGATGGACCCGTGCTTTGGGTTTGTTCGACGACGGAGTCAGTGCAGACGCGAGCCACTCGGAAAACATTGTTCAATGATTCTGATCCGTTCGTAGTCATAATACCCCACCTATTTGGGCCTCCGTCATGACATTGTGCCCATTTATGGAGTTGCAGAGGCTCCTCTTCGAGATTTTGCAACCTTTTACCACACCACATGATGTACTTGTGAGTAGTAATACTCCTACCTTCTATCATTTCCATACCCTCATCAAACCTCCAAGGTTTCATCTTACCCACAAACACCGTGAAAATTTGTTCAATTACTCTATCCTTGCACAACTTGTACACATTCGCCGCAATATGATGAGCACACAATCGATGAACTGCTTCACCCCTCTCCTCACACCACCCTAAATCAGGTCGGTCAAACACTGAACGGATTGCAGCATGCTGGTCTGATATAACACATACCCGACCGGGGCCGACAACTTCTTCGCGTACAAATTGCATAAACCAGCCCCAAATTTCTGAAGTCTCCTCTTCAGCAATTCCGAATGCTATTGGCAGTAATTGTTGTTCTGCATCATAAGCGCATGCCATGAATAGTTTTCCTTTGTACCTGCCGGATAGGTGTCCAGCATCTACACTTATAACTGGTCGGAGATATGGCCAGGATTGAATGCATGGACCGAAAGCCCATGCCACACGGATGAAAATATGTTCGCCCAACGTTCTAGATGGTACGTGCTCAATTTTGTATTTTGTACCTGGGTTAGACCTCTGGATTGCACCGAGCATAGAAGGTAGCAGTTCATAAGCTTTTTCCCAAGAACCAAATAAATCGGCAATAGCCAGCTCCCTCCCTCTCCAAATCTTGTTGTATGAAGGCTCCACCGTTTTGTACTCCTGTCTAACTGCATTTCGACATGCTTTTATTGACATCTCCAGGTCCTCCTTGAGACCCGGTTTGATTATATCTGCAATCATCCTGGCAGTCATCTGACGACTGTCTGATGTACAAGTAGTACTGTAACAATTGTGCGCGTATGGGTTTGTTGCAATTGTCCAGTTGCCCGTCTCAGTGGTTTTCGCGTATAATCTCCAAGGACACCCCTCCGCTGTACATACAACAATATATACCTTACGATTGCTATGGGATTGTTGTAATTCTAAGTTATTATCTATGGCAAATCCATTCAACTTCGATTTAAGATCAGCTTTGGATTCAAATATCTGTCCCACCGAAAATGGACCGTCAGTTCTGGGTGGATAACCAAAAAATGCTTCATCCTTGTACGGCATCTCAACATCGTCATGAAATGCCGAACAAGGATGCTGCAATCCCCGATTAATAAAAGGAATAGACGATTGCCACTCCTTCCTTACTTCTTCCAACCTAATCTGATCCTCAATTTCGGCCATATCCTCTTCCCCGACAACCGGCTCACCAGAGTCAGAGCTTGTGTCTGAGCCAGTATTATTATTCAGCAGGTCAAAATAATCATGCAAATCACCGGGTAGTATTTCGGTGGTTTCATCACAATGTATGGGTGAATCATTCACCGGTATGCCTCTGCTAGTTCCAGGTACACTACCCGGGTACGGGTCATAATTGGTCTGACTAACAACTGGTACTGACTCAACCACTAATTCAAGAAGTTTAAAATTCAGTACCGGAGTGGCATTCGCAAGCACCATATCCCAGATCGCTTCGTGGTCTACGTTGAACAACTGGTATTTTTCTGCTAAGCCAAGTGGTGCCGTGTTCAAACGCGCGCTGATTGTCAGATCGAACCGGCTAGGGAGCAAACGAATGCCAACATATATCTGTCTTCTTAGCTCATCAAGATTAGTTGAGTTAGTAACAGAAAATGTACAGGTCAGTGCGTCTGTAATTTCGCGTCTGTGGTACACATTTATTAATACTTGAGACATTTCCTGAACAAAAATTTCACGATCAACATTCGATAATTTTTAATTTTACAGCAAAAATATGATCATAATTGAAAAAAAAAACTTACTATAATCTTCAGACGAAGTCTATAAACACAATGAAGGGTCCGATATGTGATTTGGAAAACTGAAACTGTTTACACTGGAGAACCACGAAAGTCTCGGAGAGAAATGAAGTTTTCTCTGTCTCTCTGTCTCTCTGTCTCTTCTGTCTCTCTGTTTCTAAAATAAATAATTAAGAAGAGGGGATGATTAAGGAGAGAAGAGAGAATAATGTAATTTATAGCCAATTCGGTTTAACAAAACAACAGATAGCCAATCAGATAGCCAATATAGCCAATATAGCCAATCAGATAGCCAATCAGATAGCCAATATAGCCAATCAGATAGCCAATTCAGTTTAACAAAATAACAAATAGCAAATCAGATAGCCCCAAGATAGCCAATTCCATTTAACAAAATAACAAATAACAAATCAGACAGCCAATCAGATAGGTTATTCTGTTTAAAAAATAATAATAAAATACTCCTAACCGAATCCCCAATTCGGTTAACAATAAAAAAATCAAAAAAAAATTCTTAACCGAATCCCCTATTCGGTTAACAATAAAAAATCAAAAAAAAAATTGTTAACCGAATAGGGGATTCGGTTAACAATAAAAAAATCAAAATATAAATCTTAACCGAATACGTGATTCGGTTAACAATAAAAAAATCAAAAATAAGTGTTAACCGAATCCCCTATTCGGTTAACCATTAAAAAAATCAAAAAAAATCTTAACCGAATTCCCAATTCGGTTAAGGATGGTATTACACGGAGTTTACACGGTTCAGGGATCTCCTGCGTGAAAATTTGATTTAACCGAATCCGCGATTCGGTGAAGCGGAAAAAAATAGCTTAACCGAATGCGCGATTCGGTTTTTGCTGTTTTTATAACAATCGCTGTCATCATGTCGTTTTTTTAACTTCGATTATTTTATTTACTGTTTTTAAAAAAAATACAAAAAGAAGAGCAAAATCTAAGCGGATGGAGTTGTCTTGGGACAAGTATTCTTGCATTCTCAATTTGGAAATGGGTGCCAGGTAGGTTTTGATCTGGACATATTGGTAGGTTTTGATCTGGACATATTGGTCCCAATTTTAGTTACTATTTCACATTAAAAGTTAGACGGAGTTAATGTGGATTTGAATTTTTTTTTTTTTTATTAGGTATGCAGATAATTTTCTTTAAGGAGTGGCACACAGCTATTATTTGTTTAATTTTTGTACAGTTTAGTAGTATGCATATAATAGCTGTGTGGTACTTCTTAGAAGTGAACATCTATTATCTGTGTACCTGATAATTTTTTTTTTTCAAACTCATATCAAATTTGTCTATTTTTTTTTAAATGGTCACTAAAAAAAATTCGTCATGAGTGAAGACGGTATGGATAATATCCGATCCGTATTTGATCCATATTTGAAAAATTAAATGTGATATTCGATATCCGAATAGTAAATATATATCATTTATTTTAATATATATTATGAAAAAATATTGTTATTCATCATTAAAATTAGATAAATATTATGAGCTTTGGTATTTTTTTAATATTATTTTAATAAATATCCTTTTTTATATCCAAGTTGAAACTGACTCGAGTTCGTTGACTCGGTTGTCTCACGAGTTGAATCCAAGTTGCCTCCAACTCGGTTTGGAATCAACTCGGTTCAAACTCATTGACTTGGTAAACTATGTAATGTTTTGTTAGACTTTGTACTATTTAGTAATTTAGTAAAGTTTGTACTACTTAATTATGTATTTGCCACTGTTTGATTATTTAAAGTTTTAAATTGTGTAATAGTTTATCATGTATATTTATTTTGTTAAACTTTGTTTTGATAATTTTTAATTTGATAAACTATGTACTATTTACGAGCCGAATCTAAGTTGGAGTTTCGGACTCGAAACTGAATTAGCAACTCGGACTCAATTCGGCTCATGAATTCACGAGTTGAATCCAAGTTGCCCTCAACTCGGACAACTCGGCTCATGAGCTGCCCTATTCACCCCTATAATGAAATGCATTCCTCGTTTTTAATTTTCATTTTTTCAAGGAATTCAAAACTGAAACGGAAACGGGTCTAATAAGCCCGCCTGGCCCGCCTCATGAGCTGCCCTATTAGTAATCCAAAACTGAAACGGGTCTAATTAAGCCCGCCTGGCCCAATATTAAAAAATGGGATTCGCAATAGAAGAGCCTAGTTTAGAAAAGGATTGAAATGAAAATACCTGTTTGCTTTGCTTTGATTCAATTTCTGATGAAAATTAATCAAGCCATCATAAGTGATGATTGCAAAAAAAGGAGATGGAGGCATGGAGCATCGATTTCTTATCTTTACATGATTTTGCAAAAAGAAGGAATATTCTTGTCTCCACCACTAAAGGGATGGAGAGAGAACAAATTTATACCTGTTCTGTTTGCAAATGTGAGGTTGATTTAGAAAGAGATCAGTGTACCGATGAGTTCATACCGGTCTAGGTTTGACGGCCAGAGCGATAATGGAGCCGAGTATGATCATAGCCAGAATTGGATCACTAGGGTTCCAAGGCCCCTTCATCAAAGGATGGTACCGCTCTCTTTATTTTCTGATTAATTAATTGGCATTCGTTTATTTTACTTGATCAGTTTGCTTACTGGTCTGGTGGTGGTCAGTGGCAGTAGTTGCTTGTTGAATTATTTCCTTTTCTGTTCAGATAGAATTTTAAATTTAGGATAAAGTAGATGCGTAGTATTTTCTTATGTTGAACTTGTTCTGTTTATGTAACTTTTAATTGAGGGTGAGGAAACAGAGCTGCATCCATGGAGACTGTTCGAGGAACGAGTGAGAACTGGACCGTTTGGTCTATCCCGGTAAAATCAATCTCTTCTCTTTCCCCAAATTGTTAATTAAAAACATATATTTCTTCCTATTTATATATAAGGTCTGAATATGCTGATATGCATATGAATCTGTTATATATATAGCACAAGTGTTGACCTAGCTAATTAATTTACTAACCAAAGAAAAATTAACAATCATCTAGATTTCCACTGCAACCATTCTCCCCCGTCCGCATCCTAGTTCTCTCCGGAGGCAGCGGCAACATTAACAACAGAAGCAACAACAATGATGGTATAAACCCTAGATTACAACGGTTCATCCAGAACTCACCGCCTCGAATCCGGAACGAATGGAACGTATGGACAGCCATGGAACACTTTGAACCGGAAGACCCGGGCCTGACGGAGAACGAGTTCAAGGCCGCCATGAAGCGGCTGAAGAAGCAGGTGTACGAAGCACCGAAGAGAGCCCAAAGAAGGGGCTTGTTTGGCGGCACTAGAAGCACTAAGAATGAGGTAGAGGTGGAGAGAACTGGGGAAGGAGGCGGCAGGGAGTGCACCATATGTCTGGAATCATTTGTGCCGAACGAGCACGTGTTGGTGACGCCATGTAAGCACATGTTCCACGGCGACTGCATCGCTCCGTGGGTGAAGAGCCACGGCAAGTGCCCCATTTGTAGGCTTGCCTTCTGCGAGAGAACCGAGAGTGGCGGAGTGCCTCTGAATTATAACAACAACAACAATTCTAATGGTAATAACAGTAACACACGTGTATTAAGTGCGGGAGAGGCGGCAGTCGGAGAGGAGGAGGAGCTGGCGCTGCAACTGCTTGCACTGGTAAGGGCAATGGAGGAGGCTTTCAATTGGGTCACTCTTAATTCAAGAGCCATCTCCTTTGACTGAAAGAGTATTTTACGGCGCATATATATATATGGTAACTATAATATATCTATGCATGTATGAACATTGGTAGCCATTACCAACTTTCTCAAAAGAAAAAAACTATAACTATCTATGTATGAACATTGCTAGCTTAGCTAGTGTTATGAATTGAGGTATGATTAATTATCATCAAGTACTCAAAATAATTGCGCCATATTAATTAATTTTGATATGCAGCTTATGTTGTGTGTATGAGTTTGATTTATTTATTGTGTTTTTTCTTTTCTTTGCCTGAGGTTGCGAGATTTTTTCATATGTTCTTTACAAACATCCTGTTTTCAAAATAAATAAATGATTGACTAGATATCTTCAATTTGTTTGCTATTTGTGGGCCAATTTGGGCCTACTTAGCCCTTGCAGTAGAGAACATAATGAAATGTAAAATTAATTGCCACAGCAGATCGTCAAATTTCTTTTATGAAGGCCATATATTATTTTATATCAACTTTAATAAAATGAAAGCATTATCCACTAGAAGAACTTAATGTATCCATTTCTAAGACCTGCTTCCGAATTGAGAAGAGAAAGGAAGAAATTGAAAAAGAAAATGTGAAGAAGGAAATAAATTTAAAAAAAAAATAGACAGACAGACAGATTCTCCTCATTTTTTTTAGGCCCAAATTTGGAGGAAGCAACCCAACAATTCTATCAATCTCTTGGTAGACTGCCAAATCAGCCGAAGTATCGGAATCCGATACTTCGGCTTTAATTAGACCCTTCTAACTCAAGAGCGGGATCTGACTCCAGGGAGTTTGCCCATTCCAGAGTATCGGAATCCGAAAGTACTATTATGGTGTTAGTTTGATACAAAGGAGCAACATCAAATTAGAGGCAACAGTAGAGTTAATTTAAAAAAGAATGATCAAACCTAGCTTTACACCAATAAGAGTCTAAAGAAATAATAGAAGAAGCCACAGATGCTACAGTTGGTATAGAAGAAGCATTAAAGCAGATGTTATTTCTGATTAACCACAATGTTCAAAGAGTAGCCGTTCTAATTAATTCTAATAACAAGATATCTCTAATGTGTATATTTTTATCTAGGGTCCACATGCAAGTCATCAATTGAGGTTGAGGTACAGTTAAATTGAAAACTATTGTTAATAGCAATTCAAATCCAAATAGAACAAAAAAAGTACCAAGTAATAAATAAATGGTCAATAGATTCTGGTTAGTCACAAGAAAGGACAGGTTGTATCATCAGTCACAAAAAGGACAGGTTGTAAGACCAATGGGAATGAATAGCCAGTTTCACATTAACTAAGACCAATGGGAATGAATTGATTAGTGGTCCCAGATGTATGGTATGGTGTGGCGATCATTTTGAGTTGCTAATATGGTTGCTAAATGCTCAGACTATGACATCATTCACATGCTCTCACGTGTCTCTAAGATTTCATTCATAACGCCTGTATTTTCAGATTGGGATTTGTACATTAGTTACAAAATTTTGAGATAACTGCCGACATTGGACCTACTTTGGTTCAATTGATTTAATCACTGTCCGATATACATTAAGATGTGTGCTCTGTATTAATATCCGTACATGTCTGTTTCAATTTTCGTGTTCACAAATCTTGTTGATCAGATAATATTAGAGCTAATTAGTCATGCTCATCCAACCTACTCCGATCTCATTTAAAATTAACAAAAATGCCATTGAAGGTTTTCAGCTACAGCTAGCTGATTGGAAATTGAAACCGAGGTGCGTATCCTCTGCATTAACTCAAAAAAAGAAATCTTTTGAGTTAATAAATCTGAACCGTCTGATTTTAAATGGAACCAATCCGATTTCTGACTATAACTTAGGAGAATTTTCAATATTCGTGCGGATCTAATCCGCACAAATCTTAAGACAGATCGGATGGTCAAAATTCAATTAACTCAAGAGATTCCCTTTTGAGTTAATGCAGAGGATACGAATTCGGTGCGTATGTCGGTATGTGGTGTCAAAAAGTTGACTTCAATAATTCACAGTCAATGGTCAAATGCCCAGCTGTTTTGACAAGAACTACCCTTTGTCACATTCATGACGCACTGATATCCTGCATCGTTTCATTACGAAATTAAAATCAAAACTTTAAACTACAAGTTCAGAAATTAATTTATTTTTGCGTATATATCCTGTGATAAAACTTAAATCTCCAAGTTATATTTCAAATTTTTCTGGCACCGAATGTGTTATTTTTAATAATACATTATACTAAAGCGAACTTTAAAATGTGATTTATAATATGTTTGTGTGATGCACATTAGAAATTATGAAAATTGATGCAAGTTTTATCGTTGTTTATGTTTGACGTATTTGATGGAATATTAAATGATTTAATATAGCAACATGTCTATAATTCTAATTTTTTTCTACAAGTTTGAAAATATATTATTAAAATTGTCAAAATAATTATTATCTAGAAATCCCAATTCTTAAAATTGACTACTGAACCACATGAACAGCCATCAACTTCCCATATGCATCCAAATAATAAATTTACAATCAAACTTTGGTAACCCGTGATCACTAATTTTTATATAATAAATATAATTTTTCAAACACAACTTCTAAAATATATTAAATTAATTTCGAAATTTAAGGAGATCAAAATAAGACTCGACCCATACTCATAGTCAGTTGGAAAAATAATGATCCAGTTCTTATTTAATTAATCATAATTCAAAGAAACAAGATTTGAAATTCTGCCTCTTTTTTAAAATAAAAAAGTTAGTTTTTTTAAGTCTGAAAATATTTTTTTTATATTGTTTGTGTCACAGTAGTTAGAACTGAAATTTCTCCTTCCCAGCATTTTTCAAATCTTGAAATTCATTTAACACTTTTTCAAAAGAGTTAAGTTGAATCTTTATATTAGTTTATTTAAGGGCGTGTACGGTAACGAGAAATTTTATCGGAATGAGAATTTTTAGATTTGAGAATGATAATATCAAATTGTGAATTTCCAACTTTTTTTAATCCATGGAAAAATATAGAATATTGATGTTTGGTAAATATATGAGAAATTTGTTGGGAAATTTCTACATGGAAAAATATAGAATATTGATGTAATGCTAAAATCAAACTATATTAAAAGTGTTTTGAACACTAATTTGATATTATACACAATTTTATTATGTACTATAAAAGTGAAGCCGCTTAGACTTTGAACACTAATTTGGAAATTGATTTAAATGATATTGTGGATGTACTGGATGGAGATGAAGAGTACGGCAAAAATGTTGAAAAACTTAACAATCAATGTCAAGTAGAAAATGAAAAAAGAGATGAAATTGCTAGATTTATATGACATGATTATGTTAGTCGTCATAATAGGAACTTAATTTAAAATTAGCTTAATATAGTAAAATTAAATGTTTTTATACGACTGTTTAATTAATTTCTTGTATTATTAATTTATGTTTGTTTAATTAATTTTAATCTTTGTGCTTGTTATAATTGTGTTTGATTGATTGAGTACTTGATTGTGCAAATTAATTTTAGTTTAATTAAAACATTGATGAGTATAATCCCTCTTTTAATTAATTAAAAAACAAGTTAACTATATCTTTTAATTAATGAACAAAAAATACTGTCTCAGTTTTAGTTAAACAATTTTGGAACGCAGTCAACAGTAACAATTCAATTGTTTTTTATTTTTTACAAGAGCTGCGTCATCTAGGAAAAAGACGAAGCTCCCAATTTTAATTTTTTCTCAATAAATTCTGAAGCGGACAAAGAAAATAAACTCATAGAAAATGTGAAATAAAAAATAAGACTTGAACACATAAAACCTGAAGCGAACAAAGAAAATAAACTTATAGAGAATGTGAAATAAAAAATAAGACTTGAACACATAAAATCTGAAGCGAACAATGAAAATAAACTCATAAAAAATACAATATGTGAATAAGGTACGTGTTTTTATAGTTGTGGTTGATGATGAGAATGCAAAGAGTTGTCTCCTTTCTCTTCTCCTTCTTCTTCCTTCTCTCTGAGTGGTGACTGTCCTGGTTCAGTTGATTCAATTTCCGGTCCAGTTTGATGTAGTGCCTTCTCGGTTGAGTGGTGATTGTCCCAGTCCGATTTGATTCAATGCCCTCTTCTTCCTCCTCGCTGAGTGGTGATTGTTCCGATCCAGTTTGATTCAGTGCCTCTCGACTGCGCATTTCTCTGGACAACGTCGATTTTGGAAAGAAGAAGATGTTTCGTCCTCAAGGAAGGATTTGATACAACTCAAAATACTGTTGTGTCTATATTTCTAGAGAAGAAAATCGGAAGACCCACCTACTTGCTAATCTAGCGCGAATAAAACAATTCGCATTATTTGGCTTTACATATATGTTATTCCTGATATAGCAAATTAGATTATTTTACAAGTAGCTCAATGTATAGGTTTTTATGATTCTTATTTTAAACAAAGAAAACTTCTGTGATAACTAACTACTTTGTAAATCATTGGATCAATACAATTGCCTACGGATTTCAATCAAAAAAAGGAAAATAAGACTTTGAACATCGAACAGCTAATATGAAAAAGAGTGAGCCTATGGTGCTATGCATAGTACGGATGGCTAGTGTACTACGGCTCAATATGGTACTTTTTAAAATCCTAACGGTCGATCCAACCGTTCAATGTAATAACCATATGAATATGTACTTGCGAACTAAATTTTATATTTTTTCGAATTTTTTTACTATTTTTTTATATAGGTAGAATTTTGATGGTCCAGAATTTTCAGAAAACACTGATTTTTCTACCTATCTAAAAAAATAGTAAAAAAATTCGAAAAAATATAAAATTTAGTTTGGAAGTACATATTCATATGGTTATCACATTGAACGGTTGGATCGACCGTTAGGATTTTAAAAAGTACCATATTGAGCCGTAGTACACTAGCCATCCTTGCTATGCATAGCACCATAGGCTCACTCTTCATATATATACAAGTCTGTTTTTCCCACACAAAAAAAAAAAAAATGAGAATTGACCCACCGAACAGACCCTCGAGAATTCGGTACATGGATTCATGGTCCCCATCTCAAGTTTTGCATGTACTACTGTTTTATTTTCCAATATATGTATATATATAATTTTGTTTGCCAAATATCACTGTCACTCTGTCAGTATCAGTCAATAGTGGACCCCATCCTTGTCCCCGAGAAGGACAATTTAAAATATAATTCATGGTTTTTATAAGAAAGTGGATGATTGGCTGGTTGAAACTCTCCGCAGTGGGACCTTATCTACCATGGATTACAATGAGACGGTCACAGCGAGGAGCAATAATTTACACGGATTGTACAAATTTGATTAAGGCAGACACCGGGAATAATACGGAGGACATACCATCATCATCATGGCGGGCCAGAAAAATAGTAACAGAATGCACTGAGTGGATACAAGAGAAGAGAGAGGGAAAAATTAAACTCAATCACATAACAAGAGAGGCATTGACTGTACCACACATAAGATTCTTTCACACTGGAGTGACTGAACAAATGGTTGATTTGAGACAGAACAACGCACAAGGAACTGTGATGCAGGAGCAATTATGATTAAGTAATTAGGGCCTTTTATTCCAGTAATTTCCATTATGAATTTTATATGTTTTAATTTCGTAGATAGTTTTAGGCTAATTAAAAATAGGATTTTACTTTCTGTTTTTCTATCAAGCAATGTAAAAGGCCTTTACCGGAATTCAAATATATACCTACGGGTTTCATATATAAAAAAAAAAAAAGATTAAAATTGACTCAAGGACCTGACGGTCAAACTTCCAGCGGCCTTCAACTTAAAAATTAAATTAAATTATAAATTAGCACGGATTTTAAAATTGTCTACTTTCTATTGAAGCAAAAATTTCAAAAATATACTTATTTTGTGCCTCTTTAAAAAAATTTCACTGGAGGTCACTAAACTTTGTTCTTTATCACGAATTGGTCACTCAAGTTTGATTTGTCCCTCCATAGCCATTGAATTTTTAATTTGTTCTAATTAAATCACCCTATAACTTTTGTATCAAAAATTTAACGGAATATTCTCATTCCGTCCAAAATATAACGGAATGTGCTCATTCCATCAAAAATTTAAAGGAATATGCTCATTCCGTCCAAAATCCTAACGAAAAAGTTATATTTTATTATTTTTTTGGATGGAAAAGTTATAGGGTGATTTGATTAGAACAAATAAAAAATTCAGTGACTATTGAGGAACAAATCAAAGTTGAGTGACTAATTTGTGACAAATGACGAAGTTTAGTACCCTCCAGCGAAATTTACCCAAAAAAATATAAAAATATATGTAAGTTTGTAAAAACTATAATATTTTGCCTATCACTGAATTTTCTCTTCCAAAGATGTTTTTTATTTCAATGTGTTTCTTAGAAAAAATTATAAAAATATAATTAATATTCAAAATAATGACAAAATTATGCCTCATACAAAATTATGTCCCACAATGCTAATTATCCTGACTCTGTCCTTGATACATATGTTGATTTTTAGACTGTTTTGTGAAAATCAAATTGTAGAAAGGACATGAAAAAGATGAAGATTAATTAAGTTGTTTTTGCGCACATCTTTCTCATAAACTTGATTTTTATAATCACACTTTGAAACCTCCAACTAACATACTTTGAACTTTCATGATCATATCTTAAGAAATACTAGTCAAACTAAAAAAATAAAATGGTTTATATATCTTTTGTTATTCGAAAATAATGCATATCAAATTTGAACCGGTTTAAAAAATATTTGACCTTTTATCAAATAGTTTACAACTCTCAACGATTAATTTTAATAGCTTTATCTAAATTACTAACTAGATGTTAAATTGATTTTAAAATAAATGATTAACTATACATATAAAATTTTAAATTTTTAGCTTGAAGAACATTCAAAAATATTAAATAAATATTGCATAGAAGTTAGATGTATACTTGATACGCCCTATCTCGGGAGATGAGGTCGTATGGAGGTTGTGGGCTAAACTGGATTCGTTCTGCCAAGGGATGACAGACCGAGATGTGGGCCGAGTTGGGAACTCGGGGTGGATTGTGAGAGATTCGGGCTCTGACCTGTATGATCTCTCCCTTAGTGAAAATTGCGTCCCCCGTTACATGGGGATCACTGCCTTATATAGTCTAGCCATAACTGCCATCTCGGGCGTTTATGGGAGAACGTGGGCAGTTATGTCGTCCGTTATCGGGACGTGGTCATTGAAACCAGCCGTTTCTGGGACGTGGGCATTAAGCTAGCCGTTTCCCGGCTATCCCGTAAGTCGGTTGGCATGGGCCTATATTGAGGCTTTTGGGGCCGGCATATTGGGCCCCGGCTTAACGAGCTTTTGGGCTTTTTCATATGACGTCGGGTTGGCCTTGTAAAGGTCCGGATCCCAGTCTTTCATGGCCCATTTTGGAACAAGTAAAGGGCCTGTGGAACATGGCCCTATCATTAGCCCCCGAAGTCGGAATGCATCAGCGAGATGCTTTCGACTTGAAGGTGGATAACTCATCAAACATTTTATTAGATGTTATCTACGTGTTAGTGATGTATCATCTTTGGATTGAAACATGTCATCCCGGACACGTAACCCGAAGTCAATGTGGTATTATAGTGAGTAACCTGAGACAACTAAGCGTACTTAGTGTCGAGGTTCTTTTTATTACCGACATTAGAGTATTAGTCATGCTATAATAACTCGGGTGTGGCATATGTCGGGTATATGTCTGAGCATGATGGTTACTGTGTTAATATGTACCCATCTCGGTATGTATCCGACAATTAATGTGTTAACATATGTTTTTTTTTTTTTTTTTTTTTTTTTTTTTTTTTTTTTTTTTTTAACGACATGGTTTCCGAGTTAGTCAAGATCAGTAAAAGAAGTAAACCATAGAAATAATAAGTAATCATTGATATTGTAGAAGCAGAACAAGCCTAAATAAAAAAATATCGAAATCATACAACGCCTCGATCTAGTAAAATATCGAAATCATACAACGCCTAATTAAACTAAACATGACATGATTTAACGCAATGCCAGGAAGTATGTTTCCACTTCTGTCATGTCACGCCTTCCAAGCACCACGGTATTCATGCTCAGCAAAAAGACGGGTGTGATGTCGTTTTTCTAAGTTGAAAATCACACTTACGCCATCTCATTGTCGGTATCCTCAAAGAGGTTATCCGATATGAGCTCGGATTCGGTGGCGGTGTGTAACGTTGGCCCTCCGGGGTTGCGTGATAGACACCCAGGACATTTCCAAAACCGACGACGGGGGTCCGACCGACCTTGGATGTCGTAATGGGTGAAGCAACTCCATTTATAGCATCCCCGACATTTCACCATCTCGTGCTTGGCTTCTTTGTTGCGGCAGATGATGCACCTGCGCAACTTGGGCACGAGATCGAATTTATAAGTGTCGTTCTCGTCTTCCTTGGTGAACGAGGGTGCGTTAGCAAGGGTGAGGTCAATAAGGTCACCGATTTGGAAGTCCTCATTCTCGAGCATCCAATCCAAATCTTTCTCGGGAAAATGTTGGAGGAGGGTCCATCTCTCGGGACGAGATAAGGCCCGTATTGTGTCCCGAGAATGTCGAGGACTAGCGGAAGGTATGTTGTGGCCGTGCCGTGATGGTTGGACATCGCGGCTATGGCCATGACCAAGGGGTGTTTTGTTTTTGGAAACCACTCTCTTGAAAGGCATCTCGGAGGTTTTAAGGAATGGTAAAAGGTGCAGAATAAAAAATGTGTCCTTTACCGTATGGTGAGTCTGGTATTTATAGTCGTTTAGAGAAAATATTGCCATAAATGATGTGGGCCATATTGCCTAAATGGGTAGCCGCCAGCTACTATCCATAAATGTCATTGGGCGTTATGTTAGTTATACGACATGACAAGCTTTCGGCGTATTTTTCGAAATAGTTAAACTGACTCAAAGAATGCTTATGCGAAAAACATGTAGAATAATTAAAACAACACGAGATAACAATCTCGGTTGAATGTTACGAGATAATACATATGAGTAAAATTAAAAAGTTAAACACTTAACAAAAGGCGGGCTATTCCCGCGATATTCTTTATATGACTACGGCTATTCAAGGCGGGCGCGCTTGACCCGACGTTCTTGATCCCGACATTTCCTGCAGGTGAAGGATGTAAAGCGGGGATCATCATGGTTCCGAGGTGATCTGCGGGCCAGACATCCGGGATGGAAAGCTTCTTCGCATCCGTCGCAATGGAACAGGTATCGATAGTTCCCTCGGGTTCTGCAAATGGCACACTTATCCCAGGCCAACGGGTCTTCTTCTTCCCCCCGGTTAATCGGGGGTTGCTCGATGTTAATCTCGGGGTTCTGATGTTGGGGAGATGCGCGTGGTGATGGAATGTCTTCTTTCTCCTCCTTAACCTCGTCCTTTATTTTTTGGTTAGTCGCCATCTCACTATGATCCGAATTAGGATGTATATCTGGGATCGCTGGATGTCCCGTTAAAGGGAGACGGAGGTTACATATATAATGTGTCGGTATTAATTACGTCGACGCCTCGTCTTCCGCTAACCGTCGTCAGCCATCAAATCAGCCGTCAAGTTAGTCAGAGATACGAGGTTACGGCGCATTCCCCGCACGACACCTGGCATCTTTCAACTCGGTTTGAGTCCGATGCGCGGAAAACGAGGCGTCGCCATGATGAAGGGTGGCAACGCGTCGTTTCGCTGCTTCGTTTCGAAATTCGCGCGAGTATTGAGCGGGAAAAACTAGAGGCCCCTATATATATTCTCCGTCCCGATTCGTTCATTTATTCTTGTTTTTCTTGAGCTAAACAATCTCGGAGCAGCAGAGCGAAAGTGATCATAAAGCGAAAGTGATCTCGGGGATTACAGAGGGAGTACGAAGTTTGCAGGTGATTGCTCGTAGTTGCGTCGGACAAAGGAGACCGAGGTGCGAAGAAGTTTTCTATACCAGGTAAATTTTGCTATCTCAGTAGTTGTCCTTCTGTTAAATAATTGGGCATGTAGGTATTCATATTTGAAAAAATGGTTGAACTGGTTAACCTTAGTACGATAATGTAGTTAACAGCCTATCACAAATTTCAACATGTCGGCAATTTGTATGTATATGTTGAAATGACGATTTATAGCCCGGTAGTCCAAGCAAAGCTGGTTACCTAAGCCAATCCTGTTTATTTATAAAATTTAGAAATGGCCGAAGAACAAGACGGATCCCGAGACCAATCATCTGGTGCCTCCGGGGAGGTATCCCCACTGTCTTATCATCCTCCCCGTCCAGGCCGGGGGAAGAGTTTGTATGGTATGGCTCCTCCAAATCCCGACACCGTACTAGAAGACGTTGAAGAAGGTCGAAATAGTGAAGCAAGAGAGGACAAAGAAAATCAATCTCGGGGAGAACTTGTCTCATCCCAAGCCGGAACATCTAAGAAGCTACGAAAGAAAAAGGCTCATGAAAACATTGGTCTTCGCGAGGGTCGTCCACTTGACTTGAAGTTCCCCACATCGGCTGACATTGTTCCCAAACGAGTCGTTCGATGTGAAGATTACGCAAATGCCTTTTACGAGGAACTTGTGAATGAGGACGACAGAGAGGATTATCCCCAACATGCGCTTGATTTGGTAGCCCCGGGCCCGGATGACCGGGCACATGACTGGAAACGGGGGACATGCATCTATTGGAAGATGCCCAAGTGTGGGTTTAAAGTCAGGGTTTCTAGGTTCGTTCGAGAAATATTACGACATCTCGACGTGGCCCCTGCACAGTTAACCGGGCCTGCTTGGTGCTATATCATGAGCTTCAAATATTTGTTCGATTATATGCCCGAGTTAAAGCTGTACTGGCCGAACGTCGGGTTGTTCTTTCATTATTTTTCTCCTATATATAATACCGAGAGTCATCTTGCAATTCGGAAGCGTGGTACAATTTCGCTTTTTGAGAGTATATCCAAGGTGGAGGACTGGAATCAGGGTTGGGTATACCTTGCGAATCCCGAGGATTTGCCTTGTTTCCGCGAGATACGGAGGAAATGGCGTTGCCTAACGAAGGAAACTTTGGTCCCTAATTCTCCCCCTCCTTTGACATCGGCTGATTTACAGGCTGTCAAAATTCTTGATACTTATTTTACAAGTTAGTCCTTCTTTGTTTTACCTCGTACCTGATATACCTTTGCATCGCATTTATTCATCGATCATTTTGTTATACATAAATTACTAATGTGTTTTTACCACAGGGCGCGGGTTTATGGCATTACCTTGGAAAGCCGCTCGTTCAGTACTCGTCTTTGAAACCCCAGAAGACGGCTTCGCGAAAGGGAAGGAGGTTGCGACCTCTAAAAAGCCGGCTTCCTCTTCCAAGGGTCCGAAGACTGTAAAGTCGGGGTCTGTTAGAACTACCACAGTTCATCCGAAATCTGCCGCAAACACTGCAGCAGCCACCAAAGGAGCCAAGGGCGGTGTTTCTGGTTCTTCCAAACTCGGGGGTTCCCAGAAGAGGAAAGAAGCTCCCGTTGACTCTCCCGTGCGTTTAGCGCGGCAAGAGAAGGGGAAAGGAGTTGAAGTAGAAGAACCTGAGCCGAAAAGGCAAAAGGTTCAGTCCGATATTGCGTTAGAAGTGTCTGGGGTTGCCCCGAAGGACACACCCCAATCTCGGGTTGAGGCTGCTGAGAAGGAGTTAGAAAGAATTGTTGAAGAAGCGGCACGCGACGTGTGGGATCCCGCAAAGGAGCACGCCGAGCATCTGAAGTCGAGTATATCTGAACAGGGGCGAACGACCGGATTCGTGTGGGGGACCCATATTTCACAGGGATTCCCTGATAGTATTTTGGCGTATCTCCCCGGATACTCCACCATGCAGGATGAAGAAGAGCATCCCGAGGTTCAGGCCGCATTTTCTCGGGAAACTTTCAGGCTGACCACAACCGCTCATCAGAAGAAGTGGGCCGAAGAGCATCCTGACCAAGTTGTCGGTCAGGTGTTAAGGTCGCTGCATGATGCCGGGGTTTTCTTCGGGTTCCTCAAAGATTCCCTTGAAAATCGCAGTGCTCTTACTATTACGACTGATCAAGCGGCGATCAACAAGGCGATCATGGAGAGGGACTATTTTGTCAAGTTGGCCCAATTAAAGGAAAGGGAAAGGAAGATAGCTACTGGCGAAGCCGCCGTTGCCTCGGCAAAATACGAGATGGCGCGGATAGTGGGTTTGCGGGCTGACAAAGAGCGGAAGGAAAACGAAGAAAGGGCAAAGCGCTATAAGCGTAAAGCTAAGGAGTTCAAAGACAAGGTCGATGACCTTAACTCCAAGTTCGAGGCCCAGGTAAAAGAGGTGGAGGAGGTGAGATCGGAAAATGCTCGGCTAAAGGCCGAGATGAAGAGTTCTAAGAAGAAAACTTTGAGCAAGTTTTTGGGCAGTCAGGCTTTTGCTCAGGCCGCCCCCTACGCGTGCCAAGAAGTGATGACGGAGACCGTGTATTGTTATATGGGGGAATTGGCCAAGGTTTACCCGTTTAAACCCGAGCATATGGGTTTTACGAAAGTGGAACCCGAGAAGCTCGTTATAAAAAATCTCTCGGATTACGGTTGGGACGAAGAAAAGGATGTGCTATTGACTCCAGATGGTACTCCGGTCCAAAGGGAGTTAGAACTCGAAAACCATCCTCGTGGGAGAATTATTCATCCTTGGCCGAAAAATAAATGGCCTCAACATCTCGAGCTCATCGATAATGAGGCTGAAGGAGATGATGACGGTTTTCCTTCCGATAGTTCTTCTGATGAAAGTGATGAAGATGAGACCGACATAAGGGATACCGAGATGAATGTCGAAGTGGACCCTGAAACGAATGTCGAGGTGGACCCCGAGACGAATGTCGAGGTGGACCCCGTTGCTTTGCAAGGTGATGGAGAGGAACCGGAGACTGCTTCTATCTTTCCTCGTGATGGTGGAGCTAACGTTCTCGAGTCGGAAAAGGCTCCCCCATCTGTAAGTAAAAGACTTCTAATATCGTGATTGCCGAGATGTTGCTTTCACACTTTATCTTATTCCTTTTGTTTTGTTTGTAGGAAGGATGATGGCAAGCAGTGTATTCGATATGTAGGAGTTTGAAGATTGCTGTTTTATTGGCACCCCCGAGATGTGGGGGTTAGCAGAATTATCTCACATTGTCAACTGTTTTTATTTGTACCCCCGAGATGTGGGGGATATAACAGAAATATTTGTAATATGTTATTTGATACCCCCGGGATGTGGGGGTTTAACAGAACGATTTAGATGTAACTTGCTTATTTTTATCGCATGTTTATTTGTCCGAAGTTGATCTCTTTGTCAATTTTATCTCGGTTGCATGCTTTGATTTTGTTTTTGTAAGCAAGCAAGATGGGCTTGACTGTATATCCTTGCCCCCCTTTTTTTTTATTTTTGACAAAAAATGGTCAATATGGAGGGACAAGTACGTCGTGCGAACGTATGCGTTACCACAATGGGTTTTCGATAAATGTTCTCAACATAATAAAATTCATATCACTGGTAGAACAGTCGTCGTCCCTTAGGACTACATTAATTAGTTGTGTATCTCGGGAATATTACCCGAGACGAATTTCGTTGCCATAAAAGGCTTTCGTTCGTTTATCTCGGACCCATTAAATGAAACACAATCATATCATATATATTGATAAAAGCTTAGAACCATACAAAAATTTTGTATCCTGGTCTAAGTGAATACATGGAATAGAAAACAAAAAACAAAGGTTTATCTCGCTCTGAGTACATCGACTCTATTAAAAACATAAACGAAAACGATATTCACTAAGTGTAAAACTTTCTCAAGTGGCAAGTGTTCCACGGGCGAGTGAGCGTGAAACCACTCGGGTCTTCTAATTCGTAAGCGCCTTTACCTCGTGGGCGAATGATCTTAAAAGGACCTTCCCACTGAGGGGCAAGTTTGCTGACATGCTTGCCGGTCGCTTCCACGGTCTTAAGTACTAGGTCGCCTGGCTGGAATTCTCGAGGTACTACGTGTTTGTCAAACGCGCGTTTAACCCTGCGTTGATACTCCATGGTCCGGATGCGGGCTTTCTCCCGACCTTCCGTGATGAGATCGAGTTCTGCGGCGCGGGCATCGCGGTTGTTATCGGTGGAATATGTCAAAGTACGGAGAGATGGTTCCATCATCTCCATTGGAGTGACTGCTTCCATTCCGAACACCAGAGAGTACGGGGTTTGCTGTGTGGCTTCTCGAGGTGTAGTGCGGTAGGCCCACAGAATTCCATCAAGTATGTCGGGCCAATTCTTTCTGTTTTCGGCAACTTTCTTCTTGAGGCCATCCAAAATGGTACGGTTGGTGACTTCTGCTAAACCGTTGCTAGCAGGGTGACTGACCGAGGTAAAGTTGTTCTGAATGCCCAGGTTGGAGAGGAACGTCATAGTGCGTGCTGCATTGAACTGTGTTCCATTGTCCGAGATGAGGGCATGTGGTATGCCAAAACGACAAATGATGTTCCGCCAGATGAATTTCTCTGCCGCTGCAGCAGTGATAGTTGATAACGCTTCGGCTTCGACCCACTTAGTAAAATACTCAACGGCTACGATAATCCAACGGCGCTGTCCGACAGCTTTAGGAAATGGCCCGACTATATCTATCCCCCATAGGTCAAAAGGCCAGGCTCCCGAGATGGATATCTGATCGTAAGCCGGGATGTTGCTCAATTTGCTGTGGTATTGACATCGCTCGCATTTTCGAACTAGGTTAGCCGCATCATGTTGCATGGTTGGCCAGTAAAAGCCGGCTCTGAGGATTCGTTTGGCAAGAGTTTTCGCTCCTTGATGGCTGCCGCAGACGCCTTCATGTACCTCAGATAGCATTTTCAAGGCTGTCTCCTCATTGAGACACTTGAGCCAAGGTCGCACGTACCCTCGTTTGTAGAGGTGGTTGTTGAATATAGAGTACATCGGTGCGATTCTTTTCAATCGTCTGGCTTCCAATTGATCAGTGGGAAGAACCCCGGTGTTAAGGAAATTCCACATCGGGGTGAACCAGGATTCACCGGGTTCACCGATTGCGAGTACGGTTACGGTCTCAAGGTTGATGCTGGATTCCGGGATATCCATAACAATCACGGGCCGATCTTTGTCGAGGTTGCCTGCAGCGCCAAGTTTTGACAAAGCATCAGCTTGGCAGTTTCTGTTGCGCGAAACGTGCTGGATGTCAACCTCGTTGAAATGGCTCTTGAGTAGGTGGAACTGCTGTCGGTACTTGCGCAACTTCTCGTCCACAACTCGGCATTCATCATTTATCTGCTTGACTGCTAACTCGGAGTCACTGCGGAGATGAACCTCGCGGGCGCCCAATTCTTTAGCTAGCTTCAGACCTGCTATCATGGCTTCGTATTCCGCGGTGTTATTTGTTACCGGAAATTGGAAATGGAGGGCATAGTTCAAGGTTTCCCCGTGTGGCCCAGTAAGGGAGACCCCGGCTCCAGCCCCTTGTAGTGAAGATGCTCCGTCAACATGAATTATCCAACGTCCTTCAGACTCGGGAGGAACTCCGGAATACTCAGCGATGAAGTCGGCAAATATCTGGGATTTCAGAGCATTTTGGGGGTGGAAAGAAATATCGAACTCGGACAATTCGAGCGCCCATGCTAGCAATCGCCCGGACGAGTCGAAATTCGCGAACGCCTTCTTGAGTGGGATCCCGGTGTAAACCTTTATGGAGTGCGACTGGAAGTAAGGTCTCAGCTTTCTTGCGGCTACGACGAGAGCGTATGCTGCCTTTTCGATCTGGGAATACCTTGTTTCGGCATCTCGAAGCACATGAGAGACGAAATAAATCGGCCTCTGATCTCGTCCCTCTTCCCGAACAAGGGCAGCACTTACCGCATGACCCGTTGTTGCCAAGTACAACACCAGGATATCGCCAGTGATCGGCCTGCTAAGACATGGTGGATTAGCGAGGTAAGCCTTGATTTTCTCAAAGGCCGTGGCACACTCCTCTGTCCATTCGAACTTGGCTGACTTGCGCATGGCTTTGAAGAAGGGGAAACAGACGTCCCCGGATCTCGCGATAAACCTGTTGAGGGCGGCCAACTTGCCTGTGAGGGATTGTAACTCTTTGAGGTTCCTCGGAGGTTTCATATCGAGGATGGCTTGTGATTTCGAAGGATGAATCTCGATGCCTCGCATAGAAACCATGAAACCAAGGAACTTGCCACCGGTTAAGCCGAAGAAACTCTTCTTCGGGTTGAGCTTCATGTTGGCTGAGTTCAGAGTCGCGAAGGTTTCTCGGAGATCTCGGACGTGGTCGAGGTCGGACATGCTCTTGACAAGCAGGTCATCCACGTATGCCTCTACATTTCTCCCAATCTGATCGTGGAATACAGTGTTGACCATGCGCTGGAACGTGGCCCCAGCATTACGTAACCCGAAAGGCATAACCCGGTAGCAATATAGCCCCGAGTTGGTGGTGAAGGCGGTCTTCTCTTCGTCCTCTTGATTCATTCGGATTTGGTTGTACCCGGAGAATGCGTCCATAAAACTGAGGTAGGCATGTCCCGAGGTGGAGTCGACCAGCTGGTCGATTTTGGGCAAGGGAAATGGATCCATGGGGCATGCCTTATTGAGATCGGTATAATCGATACACATACGCCAGTCGCCGTTGGACTTCTTTACAAGCACGGGATTGGCTGTCCATTCTGGACACTCGACATTTCTGATAAAACCAGCGTCAAGTAGCTTCTGGACCTCGCGCTTTACGGCCTGCTGCCGTTCTTCCCCCATGTTACGTTTTCGTTGCCTAACCGGTTTGGACCCCGGTTTGATATGCAGTCGGTGTTCTGCTATTGACCTCGGAATCCCTGGCATGTCGGCGGCTGTCCAGGCAAAAACGGACTGATTTTCTCGGAGAAACTTGATGAGTTCGTCCTTCGCTTGCCCCTGGATTGCCTTCCCGATGTTGAGCGTTCTGCCTTCGCCCAAATCGAGTTGTTCGACTTCATCTGCCGGCTCGAGGGAGGTCTTAGTCTCAGCTTTATCAACTGGATCCAGCGTCAGGTTGGTGTTGGGCGGTAGATACTCGGTACTCGAGCGCAACCGCTGTTGGTTGGTTTTTGCTTCCGACTGTTCGACTTGATGGACAGAGCCTCCTTGACCCTGGATGGAGGTCATGTAACATTCACGCGCTATTTGCTGTTGGCCACTTTCTTCCCCTATCCCGTTATCTGTGTGAAATTTGATTTTCAGGTGGGAAGGAGAGATGATTGCACCGATTTTGTTCAAGGTTCCTCTCCCCAGGATTGCGTTGTATGCGGAGGGAGCATTAACGATGAGGAAGTCCACCATGACTTCTACCGTACGAGGGGACGTCCCAAATGTTACTTTGAGTGGCATCATGCCCCGAGGTCGAAGGGCATCTCCCGTAAAGCCTATCAAAGGCGAGATATGCTGTTGGAGGGCACGAGTATCGAGGCCCATTTGCGTGAAGGCCGACAAGTACAGGATGTCTGCTGAGCTTCCCGTGTCGACTAACACCCTCTTAACCCGATGGGTGTTAATTTTGAGGTTTAACACCACGGGATCATCGTGTGGACTAGAGATTTCACCTAAGTCCTTCTCAGAGAAAGATATTGCTTCCTCCGGACGAGGTCGTTTTTTATCGGTCTCAACCTGTAAAACAGTGGGGTACGGCTTTCGATTGTCGCGAGGTAAGATTGTTCGGACGGTACCGCGATGGCCTCCACTGATCACGTTAATGACAGGGCTGCCCTGCCTTTCTTGGCGCCTTGCCTCGGGACCCTCCCGAGTTTGGGGACTGACCTCTCCAACCCGAGGTCCCGTATAATCCTGTCTGTAAGGAATAGGTTTCTTAAAAACCTTACCTTGACCGTTGTACTTCCTGGAGAACTTTTTGAAGAAGTCGGGATTGATGAACTCAATCAGCTTACCCTCACGGGCTAGTCTCTCCAGGATGTCTTTGAGTTGAAGGCAGTCCGCAGTGGAATGCCCATTGAATCCATGGTACTCGCACTTCTTGGAGTTATCTTGTACTGTGAAGATGCCTTCTGGCAATGGCGGGGGAAGGTCGAACATCTCCTCTACGATGTTGTACATCTCGTGCCGCTTCTTCGTGAGAGGCGCGTATCTCACGAAGTGTGGTCGGTACCCCTCAGTGCCAGACTTGTGTTCTTGCTCGGTTGATCGGTTTGGTTGGTTTCTCCGAGGTTCCCTTTGGTTGCGAAGCCTGTCCGGAGCTGGCTGTCTGTTAGTTTGATGGCGGGGGGATCGAGATCTCGGTCTCGTGGGGCTCCCGTTGTCATCTTCGGCACGGATGTAACCCTCCGCAAAGGTTACAAACTCTCTCAGAGTATTCATTTTCTTCATGTGAGCTTCGTAACGCAAGGTTCCTGGACCCCCTTTGCGGAGTCCTTTCTTGATTGCGGCTAAGGCGAATTCCTCATTGAGGTTCTGAATTCTCCGAGATGCTTGTATGAAGCGGTTGACGAACGCTCCTGTTCTTTCGCGCTGTCCCTGGACTATGTCCAAAAGCATCTCGCACGTGGCTTGCGGTGGTTTGATTATCGTGTATCTCTCCAAGAACAGTTTCGCGAAGTCCTCGAATTTGTTGATGGACCTCCTAGGTAGCGTCATATACCAGTCCCATGCTTCTCCAGTTAAGCAAGTGGTGAAAACTCGGCACATGATTGCATCGGTGGCTCCAAGAAGGCGAAGTCGCTCGAGGAACCCGTACACGAAATTGTGTGGATCCTGTGTATCGCCGCTACCCCGGAAGCTGGGAAGGGTTGTTGGGTATTTGAAGTCCGTCATTGATTGGCGGTAGATGTCTTTGGACAGGGGGCCGTCCTCGATTCCCATAGGCCGAGAGTAAGTGCCTGCCTTCTGGGATTCGAGTTCGGCTAGTTTGGCCGCGAGTCTGGTTTGGATCAGCTCTTCGACTTGGGCCATGTTGATACCTCGGGTTGGGGTTGGCGATCGTCGGTTCCTTCTTCGGTCATCGCGGCGAGCTCTACCCCGACCTCGGGGTGGACTTCGTTCGCGCCCTCTATGGGAACGAGATTGGTCCCTGCGGGATGGTCTGGGCCCCCTGCCGTGGTTAGCTGATTCTCGCTCGTTGTTAAGGTGAGCTCTGGGGCCTTCAGCGTGTGGTTCTTCCGCGGGATGGGGCCCCCTATTCTCATCTTGACCTTCCGGGCGCCTTCCTACCTCGGGGTGTATCCCTGCAGGCAGGGCATTTTGGTCCCTGCGTTCGGACTGGTCCTGTTGGTCGGGTAGTGAGGGGGTGTCTGTCTCCTCGCCTGTTCGGACCTGTGCGAATTCTCGTTCCAAGTTTCTTGGCGAAACGTCTACCGGCCGGCTGTGGACACGGTTTGCAGATAAAGGTCGCGGTACGACTGCAGCGGGTGATACAGTTCGATGGACAGGTCGTAGTAGTATTTGCTGAGAATATGGTGTTGGACCTGTCATGGGATATGTCCCGTGGGCGCCTCCGGGGCCCCATTGCCCAGGTGGCGTGACATAGGGATACTGGGGACCCGTGGGAGTGTAAGGCGTGTAAGGAGGTACGCCGTAGTGATACAGCGGTGTTTGCTGAGGGTAATACGGTATGTAGGGTATCTGATAAGCACCAGTTACCTGATTGTGATAGGTACCGGCCATCTGATTGTGTTCAGCGTAGAGTGGCCTGGTTGTGTTCCCTTCAGTGAATGAAGGTCGAGTAACGTCGGGACGGGGTTGAGCTGGTTGAGGACCCTGGGGTCGCATTGTTGAGCTGCTGGGTCCCGTTCCCGGGAATTGACTGTGGGAAGGATTAGCTGTAAGTGATGCTACCACTGGAGGTGGTGTGATTGTTACTCCTGGCGGGGTCGTCACCCCTGGTGGGAGCGGAGTTGATGTGGTCGGACGAGCCATCTAGTTCTGCGTTTGAGCTAGGTGTGGCCCCACGGTGGTTGATACGCCCTATCTCGGGAGATGAGGTCGTATGGAGGTTGTGGGCTAAACTGGATTCGTTCTGCCAAGGGATGACAGACCGAGATGTGGGCCGAGTTGGGAACTCGGGGTGGATTGTGAGAGATTCGGGCTCTGACCTGTATGATCTCTCTCTTAGTGAAAATTCCGTCCCCCATTACATGGGGATCACTGCCTTATATCGTCTAGCCATAACTGCCATCTCGGGCGTTTATGGGAGAACGTGGGCAGTTATGTCGTCCGTTATCGGGACGTGGTCATTCAACCGGCCGTTTCTGGGACGTGGGCATTAAGCTAGCCGTTTCCCGGCTATCCCGTAAGTCGGTTGGCATGGGCCTATATTGAGGCTTTTGGGGCCGGCATATTGGGCCCCGGCTTAACGAGCTTTTGGGCTTTTTCATATGACGTCGGGTTGGCCTTGTAAAGGTCCGGATCCCAGTCTTTCATGGCCCATTTTGGAACAAGTAAAGGGCCTGTGGAACATGGCCCTATCAATACTAAAACTATTTATTAAATTTTTTCCCTTGATTCATTAAAGACCATTAAGTATTCACTATTCAGTATTCAGTACCTCAACTATTCTTGCATTATCTTTAGCAATTTTTTAAGTTGAATTGTTTATTACAAGCACATGTTGCGATAGACAGCTAACATATGATAATACGCAAATAGACAACTTGTCCCATAAAATTAAAATTAATTAAATATAAATGCCAAAGATATAATTTTGTAATATAAAAATTAAAATTATATTTTTTTTTAAGAATCCGGCTACCCTACTTATATAAGCATATGAAATCATATGTTTATAAGTCATATATTTATTTTCAAAGTCCAAATGACAAATCAAACCGTTCAAAACGATCTCATTTTTTAGAGCTTCGTTTACATATAAATTTTTTAAAATTTTGAATTCATTTAGTATCAAGTCAAGCGATAAAAAATATGCGTATATTGATGCATTATTGGCATGTCAAAAAGAACCGTCTTTTAAAAATAATAACAAATAGTAAAAATATTCTAAAAATAATAAAAATTGATATTCTACATGTTTAATATATAACAAATTTAATGAGCTATTTAACTTGACGTTTCGAATATGAAAATTTTAAATTTGACCTCTAAGAATATGCTCTGATATGCTTATACAAGTATCAACTAAACGTTGGACTCATTTAAAAAAAAAAATACGCAATAAGTGTGGAAAGGACTTATTCTAAGTTAACGGGATCCACAAATGAAAGGACACAAGTCAGAAATTATCTGTAAATAAGTTGTAAGAAATTGTATTTAATAAAAGGAATTCAGCTCCCAAACATCAAACAGATACTTAGAATAAATTAATCACAGATTAATATAATGCGTCACTCTCTAATACATGTGGAAAAGCTATTGGACAACAACAAATGATTTTGCAATATTTCCAAATCAAACAATAAAAAATAAGATTCCACCACGGTTCCCTATTATATAGAGATACATGATGATTGATCTGCCAAAGCCTACTTGCGTTTACTGTCAACGACAGTGTGCTAGCTCTAGCTCTAGCTCATTCTCAAGCTAGGCCTTTTTATTTTTCCTTTCCTTCGACTCGAGAGACATTGATTGTACTCAGGCTCAGCTCAACATTACAGATAATTAATATCTTCAGAGGCATTAAGGAGAGAGAGAGAGGAGAATGAAAGAGAACTCCTTTGTGTTGTGGGCTGTGTTTTTAGCTGCAGCATTTTTGGTGGCTTCCATGGATTGTGCCACCCAAAATGCACTGCCCAAACTTCACCCGTCTGAAAGTAAGTCAAGCTCAAGCGCTACTACCCTTCCCTCTTTAGATAATCTATTCATTTAAGTTGCTATTACTTTCTCTCTCTCTTCTCAAGTGCATAATTCTGTGTTCTTTTTCCTTTTCTTTTGGGGAAAATGGCTAAATGGAATGAAATGAAGAGAGAGCGCTGAAGGAGATAGCGAGAAAGCTGGGGAAGAGGGATTGGGACTTCTCTGTGGATCCCTGCTCCGGCGGCGGCAATTTCACCGTGGCTTCCCGCCCCAAGGGTTCGGAGAGTCAACTCAACTGCACCTGCTCCCTTCCCCTCTCCAACCATTCCTCCTCCTCCTCCTCCTGTCATGTAACCATCCTGTAAGTCTCTCTCTCTCTCTCTCTCTCTTCTCTGAGACAACACTCATCAGTCATCAGTGTTAACATAATGAAAATATTAACAGTTGTGTTGTGTGGTCCATTTTAAAGATTTAATGATAACAGTATAGTGTAATATGGTATAATTGAAGACTATTAGATGGACTATTACAGATTAATCCTCTTTTCCATTTTTATTTCGGGCATTCCTTATGTATTAACTAAATTTAATAATGTACATAACATAATACTATTTTGAATTTTGATTTGGAGTGCAGATTGTTGAAGGGAGAGAACCTAACTGGGGTTCTGCCTCCGGAGTTGAGCCAACTTCCTTATCTCGAACAACTGTAACAATTTTTCTACCATTTCCTAATTTATTCATTAAAAAATAATTAGTCTCTTCTAATGATAACATGCTGATTTTTAACTACTAATCAGGGTACAAATCAACCTTTCATATTTTTAACGTGGACCCTCTGGCAATACAAATATCTTTGCCCATTCTTCTTTGTCTTATTATTAATAAGTATTAAAATAAACACTGTTAAAAGTAAAAAAAAAAGGAGGAAAATAAAAAATAAAATTGATAATTGGTAAAACATGTGGATTGTGTGTAGGGATCTAAGCAGAAGTGTCCTAAATGGCACTGTCCCCACTGAGTGGTCTACCATGAAGCTTCGTATTTTGTCAGTTTCCCCTTTGCCACTATTTTCTTCTTTATCTTTACTGGTACTGTTTAGTTGGCTAAAATTTATGTATACAAGTTGTGTAATTAACTTCACCTGGGCCATGACTTCACAAGAGAGAAAAAAAAATTGTTCTCATTTTAAATTTAATCAACTAAATACAAGTACCCGCTCCAAATTAACTAGCTCAAGTGAAAGGAATACAATGAGCAAGTTTCTCTCATGTTCTCTCTGTTTTGTTTTAAATCTATTATAAGCTACTGTCTTTTGCTGATGTATATTTTGTCTGGTGCCAAGACACATAATGGCTGATGGTAATAAGTTCTTCATGCTGAAATATAAATGATGCAGGTCGTTTATGGGAAACAAATTATCAGGCCCATTTCCAATGGCACTTACCAAGATCACCACTTTAAATAATTTGTAAGTATTTTATGAAGCTTGACTGTCATATAAATTCATGATTTACCAAGAAAGTATATTAAAGTGGTGTAGTTTAGAGGTTAAGAATATTTATGTTAACAGGAGTTTGGAAGCGAATAATTTCTATGGTCCGATTCCATCAGAGATTGGAAACCTCGTAAATCTACAACAAATGTGAGCTCTCTTACCCTTCTTTTCAACTTAATTCTCCCAGAAAGATTTTCAAAATAATTTCTAACCTCTTTTTACTTAATTTTTCTTATCTAGACATTTGTCCTCTAATAACTTCAATGGAGAACTGCCTGCAACCCTCACCAAGTTGACCAATTTGACTGAATTGTGAGTTCTTTCTTTTTCTAATTTTGTGGTAGTTTTTGCTCAATTATAATTTTCATTATTTGAATTTACTTCTGTTTTCTGAACTTATGTTTATATATTACTTCCAAGCAGAAGGATTTCTGGTAACAATTTCTCTGGAAGAATCCCTGATTTCTTGAAGAAATTGACCAAGTTGGAAAAATTGTAAGTGGTCCAGTAATGAGTACCAATAAAAGATATTCTTCCTTTACAATAAGCCCTGACCTCTTATTAATTCATTTCATAATTATTAATTGTTCTTTATAGGCAAATGCAAGGTTGCTTGATGAAGGGCCCCATCCCTAGTGGCATTTCACAACTGACAAGACTAACTGATCTGTGTGCAAATACTTTTTAACTTCAAAGCCAATTATTTTATTTCTTATTGAAGTATATGTAGATAAATATTTTGAAACTGCCTTTTGCTTTTGTCAATGTGTAGGAGAATTAGTGATTTAAGAGGAAATGCTTCAACCTTCCCAGATCTAAGGGGAATGGAATCTATGAATAAGCTGTTAGTTATTTTCTAACCCTGTTGCATATTTTACTTTTTGTATACAATATATGGTACTAATTTTCTCTTTTTGTAGGATTTTGAGGAATTGCTCCATTCATGGAACCATCCCACCTTATATTGGAGAAATGAAGAAGTTAAAGCAATTGTCAGTTTGTTTCTCTTTTATATTTCCTTGTTTATGTCTGTATATTTCATTGTTTACAGAAGAAAACAACACAATTACTTTTGCTGATACAGCATTTGGGACATTAATTGTAAAGATACACAGTACAGAGTAGACAAAGGGATGATGCCTTTGAAAATTGTAAAAACATGTGAGAATAGAACAAGAAAAGAAAATAGATAACATGTTCTGGCATAATGGCAGTAGAATCTTTTTAGGTGAATTTAATTTATTTGTATGTTATTTTCATGTAGGGATCTTTCTTTCAATAATCTGAGTGGGGAGATCCCGTCCTCTTCTCAAAATTTTGCAAATGTTGACTTCATGTAAGTGAAATAACAGATCATCTTTTACACTTAACAAGAATCTTCTTCTTCTTTTTTTTTTTTTTTTGGGTTTTGTACTGAAAAAAACACTTGTCGTATGCCATCACTCTGCAAAAGGAGGTATTTTATCCAACATACTTTTTTTGGTTTCAAATATTTTACCTCATGTGAAATGAATTCCTGTCAACTGTTGTGAGTTGAAAGATAAGTAATAAACACATTTTGCTTGCATATGTATCCAGCTGCAATAAAACGAGCAAAATAGACAACTGATCACATGCATAATAAACTGATTTTGTAATTGGAACACAGAAACAGGACCTGATGTCATATTTAACACACTCTAAATTTGTATGGATTTACTACAATTTGCATATTTGAATTGTAAGACCAACAATTATTCTGTTTGTTTGTATCAGTTTTTGTTATACTTTGCTTAAAACACTGTATTACAGATTTTTGATTGGAAACATGCTTACAGGAGATATACCTTCATGGGTATTGACCCGAAGTAAAATTGTGTGAGTGTTAAATCTCTTGTTTCCATTATATATTGTGAGAAATTATCGCACACAGACACAGCACACACTGCAGCACAAGCACCCGGAGATACATGCACACTGGCACATGCAAAACACACACACACACACACAAAAACAAAGAGTAGCTTGTTGTGATATGCAGCTTGTGAAGATGCTTGGAAAATCATAATTTAGGAATTTTACACCCTTTTGGAAAGGAATCAAGATTCATGAACTAATTTGGCATTCACATGCAGTGACATATCATACAATAATTTCACGGTTGGCTCAGGCCCCACCCAGTGCTCTGAAGGAGGGAGCATGTGAGTATATTTTATAGTTTCCATGTTCTTCAGTTCTATTCTTACCTGGATGCCAAATTTTAGTTCATCTTTCCTCCTTTGCAGAAATACAGTAGAGATCTATGCATCTCAGGCGGACAAGATGTGAGCTTATTTCATCACAACCACACCCACACACTCACATAGACACCAACAAGAAGTACATAAAGACAACATCTATGTTTCTTTCTTCTTACCACAGTATTACAATGTAGGCCAAATGTTCCCTCGTGCCTAAAGAGGAACTTCCCTTGTACATCTAATGGAAAATGTAAGCCTCTAGCAACTTTCATTTTCATACCCCTGTTATTATCTCATGTATTATAATTTTAACCAGAGATTCCATAAACTTCCCAACAGATCGCTATGCACTGAACATAAATTGTGGGGGCACAGACATAGATATAAATGGAACGAAATTTGAAGCTGACACAGACCCAAAAGGTGCCTCGATGCTATACATAAACCGTGATCAAAATTGGGCGTTTAGTAGCTCTGGAAATTTTATGGATAATGCTGTGAGTGCTGACACTTACATCGTGACAAATAAATCTAAGTTGACTGTGCCTCACTCAGAGCTATACATGAGTGCTCGCCTCTCTGCTTTATCTCTTACATATTACGGTCTGTGTATGTATCCTGGAAACTACACAGTGCGACTCCACTTCGCTGAAATAGTTTTTTCTGGGGACAATACATATACTAGCCTTGGAGAGCGCCTTTTTAATGTGTTTATTCAGGTATCTTTTTAAGAATTTTATTGAGTCTTTTGTTAGATCAGAAATCCTTCTCTCTCATATGATTTATGTGCATGTTGTTTACGAGTGTTGCAAAAATGTGTGCTTTCACGTGCAAACATGTTACTGGGCTTAAATGTACCAATAACTTGTGCTAGCACCTTTTGTGGTTCAGTGGCTCCATGTGCAAACACATACTACTGCATACACAGAACTATTTTATTTTTAAAACACACGTTCCTCTTTTGACAACCATAATATGTTGAATTCAGGGGAAATTGGTGCTAGAGGAATTTAACATAGCAAAATCTGCAGGCGGGCCTGGTAAGGCTGTGATAAAGAACTTCACGACAACTGTCACAAATTATACATTGGAAATACGTTTGTACTGGGCTGGCCGGGGTACCACTGCCATACCGGATAGAGGCGTTTATGGCCCTCTTATTTCTGCAATTTCAGTTACACCCAGTATGTTTATTTAATTATGTTCTGATCCCTATTCTCACTAAGCTAGCATTAGAATTAATTTGGCATTGTACTTGATGAACAGACTTTGATCCACCACCAGAAGAACCCACTACAGGTAGAAGAGTACCACTTCTGCTAATAGTTGGTGTTTCAGTTTCGGCATTTTTGGTAACGCTTTTAGCAGTCATTATCTGTTGGAGAAGGTCGAAAAGAAGTAAATCGATGTATAAAGGTATTGGAGGACTATGTCTGGTAGCTTGCATTCCTTAGGTTTTGAATTTCGCAGTCAGCAAGCAACAATACAACTTGCTTAAAGGAGTCCCATATTATTATTTTGATGTCGAGTTCATTATTTGGTTTCTTGACAATAATAGATTTGAGATCTTTGGACCTTCAACTCGGTTCATTTACCTTAAGACAGATCAAGGCGGCAACAAAGAACTTTGACATAGCCAATAAAATTGGTGAAGGGGGTTTCGGCTCAGTCTATAAGGTATTGAGTATTGGCTCATTAATTCATATACATTAAATAATTTAAATCCTTAATTTCTTTAGCTTAACGTATGAACCTTTAATTTAAAACTCTCTCTATCTGAAGGGGATATTATCAGATGGAACAATAATAGCAGTCAAACAACTGTCATCGAGGTCAAAACAAGGGAACCGAGAATTTGTGAATGAAATCGGCATGATATCAGCAGTTCAACATGCAAACCTCGTCAGACTATATGGCTGTTGCACTGAAGGCAACCAACTTTGCTTGGTTTATGAATACATGGAGAACAACTGCCTTGCACGTACACTTTTTGGTGAGCTCACTGTTACATGTTTGCAACATATTAAAATAAGGAGCTTTCTGCAAGTTTCTGAATCTTACAACGGTACCAGTAAGGACATGGTACCTTCCATTGTTTGAATCCTAGATAAAACATGTTTCAATTTGATATACAAATAAATATTATAGGTGCTGATGAGCAATTGAGAATGAAACTGGATTGGGGGACGAGGCGAAATATATTTCTAGGTATAGCACAAGGCCTTGCTTATCTGCACGAGGAGTCACCAATAAAAATAGTTCACAGAGATATTAAGGCGAGTAATATTTTACTTGACAAGGACCTAAATGCAAAAATTTCTGACTTTGGCCTCGCCAGGCTCAATGAAGATGATCATACCCACATCAGCACTCGTATTGCTGGCACCATGTTAGTTGTTTTTTATTAATATTATTGTCAGTCTTTTTTTTTGTCTTTTTAAACTTTTTTTTTGTTTTAAGAAAATTAACGGTAGCTTTTGTTTTGATACATTCTGATATCTGGTAGAGGATATATGGCTCCAGAGTATGCAATGAGGGGCTATTTGACAAATAAAGCAGATGTGTACAGCTTTGGAGTTGTTGCTTTGGAGATTGTCAGTGGCAAAAGCAACACCAATTATCGACCCAAGGATGAATTCGTCTATCTACTAGACTGGGTAGTTTTTTCATTACATTTTTACCCCCAGATTAATTTAGTAAATCCACATACTATGCAAGTTAGAGTACCTCCTTTTTTATCAACATTATTGAAGTTGAGAATTAATTTGATGCAGATGTTTGTTGTCTAAACTTCTTTTATTACTATCTGCAAGATTCAGGATTACAAAATTAATTCTTAATTAGACTCAAGTGTGATTACACCTTATTTATGTTGAGCTTACTCAAAAGGATTTGTTAATTGATTGTCGAGTATAGCTGAGTCAAATTTTGGAATAAGGTGTGGCTTAATTTTACAATAGAAGCTTATATTGCATCGGGCCATGCTGAAGTGCGTAAATTTTTTTGGCTCATTTGCATACTGGCTGGTGAACTGATGTTGTACCCTTGTTTTGGCTATCTTTCAATCTGTAAAATTTTAAACTAAAAGAAGTTTAAAATTTGACACAACAGGCATGTGTGTTACAACAGAGAGGCACACTGCTGGAGCTTGTGGACCCAAGCCTAGGTCAAGAATATCCAAAAGAAGAAGCACTTTTAATGCTAAATGTGGCACTTTTGTGCACCAATGCATCCCCTACTCTGCGACCAAACATGTCTCAAGTAATCAGTTTGCTTGAGGGGCAGGCCCCGCTCCAGCCCTTGTTGTCGAAACTATCTATCTCTTCCACATCAGCAAATAGCATGGACCCCATGCGAGTGACGAGGAACTTCTGGCAGATTAGCTCCAATGAAAGCCAGAGTTTGTCACTCAATGAGTTGTGTACCGACTCATCAGAATCTCTGACCGAGACCATTCCTTTGGTAAGTTCTACTGATTTGGTACAGTGCTAGTACGTACTGTCTCTATCCGACCAAATCTACCCGGTGATGAACAACCGTTCTTCCAAGATCTGTGTAATTTTTGACACGATTAAATATGGGCTATATATGAGATGCAACACTGTATAAAATTGTACCATTTTCTATTTAGCCCAGAAAGACAAGGGTTCTTTTGTTACTTATTTGATTCAATTCAATTCAATTATGTTTTTGTTATCCAGAACCACAGCGGCACTTACCAGTGATGGAACTAGGCTACTCCAAAATCAAATGCATCAAAAGGTGAAACTCAACATTTTCTAGTTCCATGTATAATGCTCATTTGTTTTTATATCTCACATTAGTTCCAATTAATGCTGCCGAACAAGTTTATGATTGGTTTCTCTCAGGTGTATTCATGGGATCGTTGTTTGGATGATGGTACAGTTCAGATTAGTATTCTAGAGTAGCTCAGATGGTACACTTTCATGTACAGATTGTTGTTTGCAATATCCTTTACATGAACAAAGTGTTATTTGTTTCTAGAGTAGCTAGTCGTATACGTGTGAATATTTACTAGTTAGTTAGCCTATTGCCTAACAAAGACTTGGGAGAGAAACATTTTGCGCAAATTAGCTGCATGAGCTTCTAGAAGATTCTATTTTCCATTTTCCTGTTTCGCCGATAAAATTACAATGTATATTATTTTGTCTTCATTTTGTTTCTCGGTTTCCCCTTCTGGTCCAGGAAAGTGCAAAGAGAACCACTTCCCTGGATAATATAAGATAAGATAAATACCTACTACAGACTACAGTACTCTTTTTTAAACCAAGAAGAAATTCATATATACGATATGGTTGGTGATATGCTCAGATATAATTTGTAGATGTCGTATCCCGTCTTCTATCAATTTGTCTTATTTTATTTTATTTTATTTTATTTTTTGAAAAAGACCGGGCAGCGGCTGCCAGGTTTGCTGTATTAAACAAAGAGTGAGTCTATGGAACTATGCATAGCACGATTTGGTCCGTGACACGGATCAATATTTTCATTTTCAAAATCCTAATGGTCAATCTAAACTGTTCAACATAATTTTCATATGAATATGTACATGCAGACTGAATTTTATATTTTTTAGAATTTTTTTACTATTTTTAAAGATAGATAGAATATCACTGTTTTTGGATGGTCCAGAATTTTCAGATCAAGTGATTTTCTAGCTATCTTAAAATATAGTAAAAAATTCTAAAAAAATATAAAATTTGGTTTGCAAGTACATATTCATATGGGGATCATGTTAAACGGTTCGGATCGACCGTTAGAATCTTAAAAACAAAAATATTATCCGTATTATGGACTAACCCGTGATATGCATAGTACCATAGACTTACTCTTAAACAAATAAAGGAACAGGTTACACACTGTTGGCCACGAGGAGGCCTCAATATCTTTAGAATAGTGCCATGCATGCACGTATTCTAGCAACCTACGTAAATAAAAACCTGTTCAACAACAGTCCATAATGTCAACATAAAATAAAGATTTAGGGTAATGAATGTCTTCCGCTTCCTCCTCTGCAATTCTCTACCCAGAGCGTTGCTTCACTGATAATCCACTGCGTAACTATATCAGCTGTTACAACTTTATCTTCAAAAACCCTGTTATTGCGCTGTCTCCAGATAAACCAGCAAACTGCCGAGATTATTTCCTGTACCGAGATTGAACTTGTTAAAAGACCTCCTCCATATTTCCTGTACCGAACCTCCCTGTACCAGTATATCGCATCCCATAATAGTGTTCACCCAATTCCAAATATCCAAAGAGTAGGGACATTGAAAAAATGGGTGTACTACTGATTGCAAATTGCCGGTTTCACATTTGTTTACTGTTGGAGGGATCCTATACTTCCAAGTGCCCTTGAATTCCCACTTAATGAGGCCACCTCCTATGAGCATCTGGTAAGCTGACGACGCACTGTACTGCCCATTAGAGGTCAACCGCCATAGTAGATCGTTTGGGAGATCTGATAAAACCGGGAACGAATGAGTCTTTTGGTGGGTTCTCAATCGAATGACTTTTGCCTGATTCAAGGATAAGGCATGACCCACTTGTCTAGAGCCCGTGTTGGCCAACGGGTGGGGGCCCCATTTGTCATACCAGTAGGAGATCTGTTTTCCATCACCAATTGTCCATTCGGTTGCCCATCCAAAGATATGCTTGATAGCCAGAAGTTGGCCCCAAAAAAAGGAGCCACTGTTTGACCATAGCGTTGGACCTGGGAAGTAATTTCCTTGCCACCGGATGATCGTTATCATAGAAGTCCACATGGAATCTGGCTCCTTATAACCTTTCCACCACCATCGCAATAATAGAGATATGTTTCTTATCTCTAAGTCTGCCAATCTCATTCCTCCCCATTTTTTTTGGCAAACATACAAGGCCCCAATTGCATAAGGAAATGCCTCGCACCCGGTTTGTGGATTTGCCCCAAATGAAATTCCTTCGCGCTTTATCAATTCTTTTAATCACCCATTTAGGAAATTTGAAGTAAATCATGCGGTATGTCGGAATTGTGGATAAAACCGATTGCACTAGCTCTAAACGACCCCCTCTACTCAAGAGCTTCGATTGCCATCCTTCCAACCTCCTTTCAATCTTCTCAATTAGAGGTAAGAAATCTTCCTTTACCGGCGCCCGGATGGTGATAGGCATCCCCAAGTAATTAATTGGAAAGTTGGTTTTTGAGAATCCCAAGACTGCTTGTACCCATTGTTGATCCTCCTGAGGGATGTTTAAGGGTATGAAAGTGCTCTTTGCGTAGTTAACCTGCAACCCATATGCCTTAGTAAATAGTCGCATAATGAGTTTGAATGAGATTAGAGAGGTGATGTCGGCATTAGCAATGATTGCCGTATCGTCGGCGTATTGTAGTGCCAAGATTGAATCGTTTATCCTGCCGGACAATGGTGCTTGGACAATCGAGCTAGTTACATGTACCATCCTTTGGAACACATCTACACCAATATTGAAAAGCATAGGTGATAGCGGGTCTCCTTGACGGAGACCTCGCTTGTGAGGATTCACCATTGACGCATATCTTGGAAGATGAAGTTGACCAAATGTTTTGCATCCACATAACCCATCTTTCCGGGAAGCCCCTTGCCCGCATTACTCGAATTAAGAATTCCCATTCTATCGAGTCAAAAGCTTTTTTGAAATCAATGTTTGCGAATACTGCCGGTTTGCCCATATGCACAACGTGATGTAGGAGATCTCGTGTGGTAACGAAATTCTCCGATATCTATCTCCCATGAACAAAAGCCATTTGATTAGTGGATATTAAGCCCGACATCTTTGTTCTTAACCTGTTGGAGAGCACCTTGGTGATCAACTTAGGAATTAGGTTAATAACACTTATGGACCGGAAGTCCGAGGTAGATCTTGGTGAGTTTGTTTTTGGGATCATGACTATATTGGCTTCGTTGTATGGCCCTAGGTTTAGGTCATTATCAAAGAAGCGTAGCATCATTTGGAAGACTTCGTGGTTGAGTTCCATCCAATATGTCTTTAGAAACTCATTAGGTAATCCATCGGGCCCCGAGGCCTTATTATTCGCCAACTGTTTGACTGCCACTTCTAGTTCTTCCAAGGTAAATGTGTTTTGTAAATCTTCAAGATTCAGATTTGTCGGTATAATGTTTCCACATGGAAAGGTAGAACCAGCATGGTACAACTCTTCCATGGATTTAGCAAAGATGTGCTTGATCTGTTCTTTGTCCGTTATTACCCTGCCTTCGTCCTCAATCTCCAAAACCAGGTTTCTCCTGAGCCTTGATGAAGCAAATGCATGGAAGAACCTTGTATTGCTATCCCTTGTGCAATCCATTTACACCGAGATCATTGCTTCTATTTCATCTCAATGTTGTTGACCAATTCAAATGCTCTTTTCCTTATTCTTTGTCTCAAATTAAATTCATGGGTTAATAAATTCCTTCGTTCTTCAATGCGATCAAAGAAAACTATTGATTTTTAGCAGAATTCCAGCTGTTTATCTAAGAAACCAAAGGATTCTTGCTGCCACAGTTTAAGGGCCCTGTGAAGGACCGCTGTTTTGTGGTGAAAGCTTTCCAAAGGATCCCTGACCTGCAGAGGCTGGTCGGACCATAAGTTCTGAATCATGAGTTTAGGCTGCCAGTATTTTAACCAAAAAAGCTCGAGTTGGAATCTTTTAGGCCTCTTTTAACAGTCCTTTACAAGTGAGAAGTAAGGGAGTGTGATAAGAGACAATGTTCTCTAACGCCTCCAAGTAAGTAACCTGGTATGCCACCGCCCAATTAGGGGTTAAGAAGATCCTGTCCAGTTTTGAAAAAACTGGTTGTGGGCACCTACTGGACCATGTATAAGTTCGGTTGCGTAGCGGAATGTCCAAAACCCCTGCATCAGCTATGAATCGATTGAACCGGTCCATTAGAGAAAAAGCCGGTGTGCATGAGGATCTATCCGTCAACCATCTGACAAGATTGAAGTCACCTGCGAGGATCCAAGGATGATCCACCACGTTTGATGTGAAGGCCAATTCTCTGATAAACATTGGTTTGAGTGAATCTTGTATTGGGCCATATGCATTTGTGACAATAAGGCATTGACCCGAACGGACCTGTTTTAAGAGGACTGTTATTGTATGTCGCGTTGCCCATGAATTAATGAGTTCATATGAGCGCCTCCAAGCTATTAGAGTGCCACCAGCTGAATTTAAAGCCAAATTGAACACCACATCAATGCCGAAAAAAGACGGTAAAAAACGCAGAACATAAGAAAGATCCATTCTATTGCACTTCGTCTCTTGAAAGAGTACGATATCACCAGTTGCAATATCGGAGCAGAGGCCATACTGGACGCTAACTTCAAAGAGGCTTTCCTTGTTAAAACTGACTTCGGCCCTGTGGACCGCCTCATTCATTTCGGCCTTAGCCCGCGATGTTGCTTGTTGGGCTGTCTTATTGAAGGATACATGCTTTGGAGGGAAAGCCACTCCCAAGGGCTTTTGTTGGGCTTTGGGATTTGGATTAGGACATCTTGACTTGATATTAGAAAAGGTGTGGCCGAAAACACGGAAAATAAAAAAGAAATGGTACTTGGTTGAGAAATCCCTTTCAAGCGTCAACAATCAAATATGATTTCCAAGGAGAAACGCAACCAAATATCATTGTTTATATATTGTTTCTAAACACGCAATCATTATATATGGAGTTGTACTTAATTAGAAACTAAGAAAAGAAGTATAGAACTACATTACATACAACAAACATTGCAGCAAACAAACTGCACTATTTTTTTATTCCTGCTATCTCTATTAAACATCTGAATCAAAGCATCAACTTTATACTATATAAAAGAAAAGAAAAGAATAACTCAAGTTTCCTTCATTTCCTTGTACCAGATATACACATCAAATTCATAAACCAACTTGGTAGCGGAGGTAAGCACAGGCTTGGCAATGCTGTATCCCCTGGCCATCCTAAACATACCGGTACCGCCTATGACGGGTCGCTCCACCGGTTCTCCCTGCACAAGCCTCCCATATATTGCAAGAGTGCTGCTGTTGTATTTCCCCTCAGTGAAAACAAAGTTGAGCATCGTCTCTAGCGACCCGTCCATCCCCACTGCCCCGACAAGGCCCTGAGCACGACCTGTTACACGTACAATTTGTTCTCGTTAGCATTTACCAACCAGTTTTAAACACATATTTATACAAATTATTCAATCTGCATATACAATTTAAGTAAATAGCAGTTTAGTTTATGTCTGTAAAAGTTTGTTGATCAATTACACTGGTGTTGCTTGTTCACAAGGCATCATGTCAATCTTATTGATTTGACTGAAAAGATAAATACATATATATTATTACTTATATATCTTCCGATATAAAAAAAAAAAAAAAAAAATTATGAACGAAAATATTTTTTCAGAAGATATATAGAAATTAAGCAATCTTAAAAGAATAATATAATGTTAATTATTTGGATTAATTACCGATTAATGTCGAGTTTTCATCCTGGCCTTCCCGCAACATGTCGTCAATCACGGCAATTGCACCACGGGTGAATGAGTCGCTGTTTGGGGCTTTAACTACAGTCATCACGGTTGCATTGGATCCAGAAAGGATTTCATGGAAGTAGAAATGCAAATGAGCCTTTTTAGCACAGGCTTGATGAAGAGAGAGGAGTACAAGGACGGAAAAGAAAACAGTTCTAGAAAGGGAAGAGGCCATGGCGAGCAGAGGACAAAGGAAACACTGCTGATACAAAAAGAGATGAATTCCAAGAGGCTAGCTATGTATACATAGTATTTATATTGATTGATTGATACAAGATTTGGTTACAACTACTCAAAAGGTCAAGCCGACAAAAAAGAGTTGACCAGTAGTCAATTTCTTAGACTTTTGCTCTTAAAAAAGAATATAGTTAAATTCTTAGATGATTAAAAAAAACGGAGATACCGTTTGACTGATTCAAAGATGATTTCTTTGTATTCGGAAGGAAATGGGAATTGTAAAGAGAAACAAAATAAAAGGTCAAAGTTGGTGGCCTTACATGGTTGAAGGTCAAAGTTGTACCATGCATGCAGGATATGTAGATCTTATAAATTATAAAAGTACTTGTAATGATATTATGTAATTTCCTTCTCCAATTCAAATAATTAAAATGCATCACGTGATCATCTAGAGAGAATTTCTAAAATGGGGCAATTTCATGTGTACCCCTAAAATAACTTCGAAATTACATATACCCCCCTAAAATTCATACTATCATATTTATCATTCTAAATTTCAAAAACCCACAAATTTACCCATTTTATTGTATTTTCTATTAAAACTCATTTTAAATTTATAAAGTACTCATTTTACCCTTTATTAATTTTTTTTAATAAAATATGTAGCATATATGTTTCAAAAAATGCAGTCTTCTAATTGGTCGGTTTCCGAGGGCAAATGGGTCATTTCTCTACTTCTGACGCATACACAGTAACATTTAAGTATATGCTTGTTTAAGCGTCAAAAGTAGACAAATAACCCATTTGCCATCATAAATCAATTATAAGATTGCTATTTTTGTAAACATGCTATATATTTTTTAATGAAGGGTAAAATAGATACTTTATAAATTAAAATGAGTTCTAATAGAAAATAAAATGAAACAGGTAAATTTGTGAGTTTTCGAAATTTAAAAGGGTAAATATGATATTATGAATTTTAGAGAGGAAAATAAGTAATTTTGAAATTTTTGAGGAGTGCATGAAATTTTCCTTTATAAATTAGAAGTTAACGGCTTAAAGTATGTGCGATAACTATGTTATTATTATAACTATGACAGTGATATATGAACTAATAAATGATAAACACGAGTACCATGTATTTCCTAACATTATGAACACAGGCAACTCAGAATTTCAACATTGTTTTAGTTAATATCCCAACATTTGAACACATGTACAGCAATCAGGTTTGGTAAATAATGAGGAAAGATGTAGGAAGAATACTGATAGTTGAAATTTATGCTTGTAATAAATTATTTTTCTCTCTCGTCTCTATCTCTTCAAGCGCAGAGGAAAATGAAGAAGAGGGGAGGGAGCCGAGTCCAGTCAACCGGAGTCGAAAGTGCGGTATCGTAAGAGCACGTAGTATAAAGTTTCTACCTCCATTATGATCGGAGCGCGGCGGTGAGCAAATCTGTCTGTCAGAGTGTGGCAGCTATTGGACGAAAGCGGATCCGATCGTAGAGAGAGATGGAGAGGAGCTAATAGCGTGTTTAAGAGTATAAATAAGTAGAATTAGATGATTAGAATAGTTTAGATGAATTCATATGCATAAAGGAGTTTAGATTAAATTTAGATCTAGAAATGAAGATAATTTGACTCGTTATAAATATTTTTTTTATCAATAAAATCATTAATGGACATTTGAAACTACTAGCTTTAAAAAAAAATATTTTCTTCTTAGCTTATTTTTATTTTATTTTCCTCTTTTTTTTTTTTTGCCTATGAGGGATGCTAATAATCGGAACATTTTCATTCTTAACTCATACACCAATCAAATGAGAACATGTTACCATTCACAAGTATAAATTAAATTTCTATACAGTTTACAAATAGCATTGATTTATACAAAGAATTACACTATTTTTGCATTTGACAGAGCATAAATTATATATATATTTGGTAGTGGACGAGGTGACAATATTTTGCTACAAAAATCATATTCTCATTTTATAATTCCAATTTTATATTTTAAGCTAACAACGTTGGTTGGTACATGCCCTCCTAACATTGAAAAGAAAAGGAGGACTTTGGATAATTGCTATTTATTAATCATTGCAGCTCATTTCCATAATACAAGGAATCTGAGAGACATATATAAGAACCTCCTTGTTGAAAATATTTACAATTTAGGTCCAAAAAAAATATACTCTGATCTTGACGGATTTCTCAAGAAAATAAACTTCATTTTCAATAGATGAATAGAAGTCAAAGTCCTTAAAAAAAAAAAAAAAAAAAAAAACTTACGGAATGTGAACGCGTCTTCTTCATTAAAATGAAAAAAAAAAAAAGAATCATTACTTGTTTGAAATGTTATGTCATTTTCAATAGATGAATAGAAGTCAAAGTCCTTAAAAAAAGAAAGAAAAACTTACGGAATGTGAACGTCTTCTTCATTAAAAAGAAAAGAAAAAAAAGAATCATTACTTGTTTGAAATGTTATGTCATCCGGTAGAAACATCGAGAATTAGAAATAAAAAGTAGAGAGAAAGAGAAGTTGGCATTTATTTTATGATATTTCTATGATCTAACAACTGAGATATTTTTTTATCTTTTTCACTATCATTTTTTTAATAATTTCAACGAATAAAAAATTCTCGCTGCAACAGTTGCTGCATCTGATTTTCTATGGCATGCTATGCCAATTTCGTCTGTGAGTTAGGGAGGTTATATGGTGCGTTCCCCGCATATGCTCACAGAATTATTTTTATCTATAGAAATTATTAAATTTAGACGTATGAAAATATAAAAAGAATACTTCGATTTCAACAAATATAGAAAGATATAATTCAGTGGTTCCTATTCAAATATTATAGATAGAAATCAGCGGTTCCTATTCAAGTTTTTTTTTAATTTGCTGCTGGTTTAGAAAGATGGAATATGGCTGCCACAGATAATCAGGTGATTTTACGTGGCGGCCAATTCGATGGTTGTCCCATAAAATCAATTTTTATAGAATCATTACGTTGCTGCCAATTCTATTAATTCCTATCCACAATTTAACTTGATTTACGTGGCTGCCAATTCTATGGTTTATGCGGAATTTACAAAAAAAATGGATCGGACCCATTCCAATACTCACCTGATTAGAATTTAGGGTTTAGAGTTTAGGATTTACGTGGAGATGGGAATATGGCTGCCACGTAAAATCAATTTTTATATGTATACTACTTAGAATTGTTATCTTATCATTTATAACTATAAGACTTAAACTTATTACTTACTGTTATATTGATTAGCTGTATTATAGTATACCATATACTAGTCTCGACACTTAGTGTTCCAGACCCTATCTCGACACTTGGTATTCCATTTCAACCGATACACTAACAATCCCATACACTTAGTATACCTCACCTACACACTATCAATCCCATACACATAGGGCCTATTCGGCGCCCCACTATTGCCGTGGGAAAAAAAAAATTCACTCTGAGTGAATTTTTTTGATCCCACACCCATACCCAATCCTGAGGGGACGCCGAACAGGCCCTTAGTATACCTCACCTATACACTATAAATCCCATACACTTAGTATCCCCCACCTACACACTACTCACCATCGATCCAAGACCAGGTACCACCAGCAACCACCAGCAACCACATGGGTACAATTAATGATTTCTTACTTCTCTCTGTCGAACCCCAACACTGATTCAAAACCTTAGAGAACTTTCATGGGTTTGTTCTCTAAAAAAACTCCACTATTTCTTAACCGAATTCAATAATTTTTGTTGGAATAAACTTCAGTCTGAGAGGAGAAGTTCGTAGAGTATCGAATTTGTTTTTTTGGTAAGATATGATAATATATTTTTTAAATTCAAATTTAAATTTGAGTAGAAAGTAAAGTAAAAAAGGAGTAAATAGATGAGAATTTTCCTAATTCTGATGCCTATTCAATTATGATTTGATGAAATGTGGCAGTTACATTTTCTTTTTCTACTGAATTAAAAAAAAATGAATAGGAACTGCTGATGCCTATCCAATTCTCACATTATGAAATATGGCATGTGGAACTTTTATTTTCCGTTTTTACCTTCTTAAAAAGAAAAACTTGGATAGAAATGGATAGGAACGGCTAAATTTTATCTTTTTATATTTGTTAGAACTGAAATACTCTTTTTATTTATGTACATCTAAATTTAATAATTTCTATAGATAAAAAAATAATTCCTATGCTCACTGTGTCTACATTGGAGGTGCTGTAATTGGAATTCAGATCCAGTAAAGTAACTCAATATTTGGGTGTGGAATCGGGACTGTCCGATTTGAATCCGTGATAATCCATTCTGAAGTGGAGCGCACACATTTCGAGCGATATATTCGAATCCTGTAGCGATTCCGAGCAACGGATTTCAATCGGACGGTCTGGATCCAAAACAAAAAAATTGAGTTACTTTGGGAGATCCGGACCCCCGTATAATTGTGGAGACTGGATAGGGTGCACGTGGCTTCTTTGACTGATCGACCAGCTTGATAGCAAGAAAAAAAAAAAACATAAGCAAGTTCAGATAGTGTCTTTTTACGACTGACTTCAATATTTAACTATAAGATACATATTATATTAATAAAGAGAATATAAATATTATATATGCTATAAATTACGTGTTTGGAGAATTATTGTCAAGTCATATGGCCTATACACATGTTGGATTTAAAATTTTAAACTCTACAGGCAAATTACAAGATTTGAGTTATGAAATAATAAGTGATGTCATAACTTACATGTACATATTTTTAAATCTTCATGATAAAATGTTTGTTGGAAATTTATGTATGCAAGAATAAATACAATTTATTAAATTTGAGTTGTACATAAATAAATTTGTAGGAAGTTGAATAGAGAGTTTTAATTTATAAAAATGCAAATGAGTAATGACACCGAAATTTTTGGCAATTTAATCAAACAAGAAATAGAAGACAAGAAATCAAAATAAAATTAAGAAAATCTACAACAAAATTAGATTGTGTATGAACGTCGATCTCAGGAGACCCTAGATTAATTTAGAGAATTTCATAGACAACCCTTAAAAATTGCAAACAACATACCGGTTCACAAGAAAACACTTGTGTTGACTAATAAATCTCTTATTTCATCAACATCATCTTAGAGATGAAGCCAAAAAAAATGTCAAGAATAAATACTATAACAAAATACAACAAACATTGCCGCAATAAAGCTGCATTTTTTTTTTAAAATTCCTACATTCTCTCCCAAACATTTGAATGGAACTCAGTATCAACCATCAAACTATCAACAACAACAACAACAACAACAACAACAACAACAAAAATCAATCTTCCTTAATTTCCTTGTACCAGACATAAACATCAAATTCATAAACCAACTTGGTAGCGGAGGTAACTACAGGCTTGGCAAGGCTGTATCCCTTTGCCATCCTAAACATACCGGTACCGCCTATGACAGCTCGCTCTATTGCTGCATCCCGCATAATCCTTCCGTATATCGCGAGAGTGCTGCCGTTGTATTTCCCCTCAGTGAAAACGAAGTTGAGCACCGTCTCTAGCGACTCGTCCCTCCCCACTACCCCGACAATGCCCTGAGCACGACCTATTATAACATTTGTTCTGGTATCATATTTTTCTATAATATGGTTAATGTAATGATCATTCATTAATTATTTTGCCTTAATATGTATTAGAATTTTGGACCAACTCAGTCCTTGGCATTGCAGTATCACACAAGACAAAAAAGCAAAATAGCTTGATTTTTCTTAAACGATCTCCCATTCATTTTAGGCTATGTATTAATGCAGCTAAATAATTTACAAGATAATTAATACATCAATTCAAGTTTCAAGCAGTTAAGGTATGTTTACCTTATTCTCATTTTTTCTATGATTTTAAGAAGTGATATAGCTAAAGAAAAAAAAATCATATAAAAAGAAATGAATGAAACGATTTTTTTCAGCAGATATATAGAAATTAAGCAATCTCAAAAGGACAAATGTTAAAGGGAGGGCTCATTATGAACCAAATTAAAAGAACAATAAAATGTATTTGTATTAATTACCGATCAATGTCGAGTTTTCATCCTGGCCTTCCCGCAACATGTCGTCAATCACTGCAATTGCACCGAAGGTGAATGAGTCGGTGTTTGGAGCTTTAACTACAGTCATCACGGTTGCATCGGGTCCAGAAAGGATTTCGTGGAAGTAGAAATGCAAATGAGCCTTTTTAGCACATACTTGATGAAGGGAGAGGAGTACAAGGACGGAAAAGAGAACAGTTTGAGAGAGGGAAGAGGCCATGGCGAGCAGGGACAAAGGAAAATCTTTTGACAAAAAGAGATTAATTCCAAAAGGCTATATATATATATATATATATATGTTTACTGTAGGGGATGATGGATGAAAGCTTAAAATTAAGGATGATTAAATTGGTTATTTCGAGTTAGATGGATCGAAGTTATTTTTAATTTGGAGGTTTAAGTTAAATAGGAGAGAGAAAATACTGAAAAATCTTTTTGACCTCACAAACAAAATAAGTTTTATCGTTTAGATGAGTGGTTGAACTTAAATAATCGGTCTAATTATTCCGCATTTGCCAACCTAAATGAGGGTTAAATCTCTCATTCTTCCATTTTGTTCTCAACTAAAAATGGACTAAATATGAAGCCCACATGAAAGAGAAAGACTTGATGAATTGTTTTATTTCTTTCCTAAAAGAAAAAAATATTAAAATTTCGTAAATGATAAAAAATTAATGAAGCATATTGAGAGAGAAATAAAATAAAAGGGTTAATGGCCTTGATTGAACGACACCTATGCAGGATATACGAACATGGATTTGGAAATTTCATTCTCCAATTTAAATAAAATGCATCACATTTATTGTCATTTTTTAGAGAGAATTTTTTTAAAATTGGTGTCGAATTTGAACTAAATTGGTGTCGAAATTGCTATAACTTTAATATTATCATAACTATGACAGCAAATATGAACTAATATTAAATGCTATATTAGACACGAGTATGCATTTTCTAAAATTATGAATAGAGACAGCTCAGAATTCGAACATTGTTTTAGTTAATCTCCAACATTTTGTTTAAGATACTTTATCTATTTTCTTTAAATTTTTTTTTACAACCGGAAAAAATCTTGTCCGAAAAATATTTTGTAGTTCTAGTATATCTAAATTATAAGATATTTTATCTATTTTGTTTGATGTTCCTTCTAACATATTCAAATTATAAGTTATTTTTTCTATTTTTGAAAATTATTAAACAAACAATTAAAATCAGCCGTTTAAATCCGAACTTTTGAGGTTTTTGTTGTTCGCCATTTGACGTTGCGAACGTGCTAAATTTTGAATTTTCAAAATTCAGTAATTTTTTAGTTTTTCTTTTTTGGCATGAGAGTATATTTAAAAATTTCGGAAGTATGTGACCAATTCGGAGTACTAGCGCCGACTGACAGCCCCTTATGTATCTCTTTCTTTCTCTCTCTTGGTTTTTGAATTGTTGCGAACAGAGTGGCTAACCGAAAATCAACTGTGCATGTATATTTATAATAATATGCACCTGTTGATTGCATCCATTAAAATAAATATTTTCACATAAACTTATCTAGATAGAGAAGAAATTCGAAGCAGTCCAATAAGATTTAATCCGTATTTAATTTTATAAATTAATTATTAATTTCGGCCCACAACTATTTGGCATCTAGGACATTATTTCTAACACTTATGACCTGAAATAAAATAAAGCTTCCACCAATCCACCTCGTTAAACATTTTGGCAACTTAAAAAAAAAAGATTGGATGAAAACGACAAAAATTTTGAGTTTAAGAAAAAAAAAGTCATCAAGAATCGAACGATTTTTTTACATCGCAATTTATTAATCAAATGCAACACTTTTTATTTATTCAAGTAAACTATGCCGCAAGTACAACATCACCATTATTGAAAACTTAAAAGCATAGGGGAAGGCATCTAAAAGAAAGAAGAAATTAAGGACTCAATAGTGCCAAACATAAACATCATATATATTCATAAACATACTCCGTAGAGGAGATAATAATCACAGGGGAGGCAATGCTATATCCCCTAGCCATCCTAAACGCCCCGGTGCCACCGATGACGGGTCGCTCTATTGTAATCCCGTTCCCTAGCACAAACCATCCATATATTGCAAGGGTGCTACCGTTGTACGCCCCGTCATTGAAGACAAAGTTGAGCATTGTCGAAAGTGAACCATCTTTCCCTGATGCTACAACCAGGCCCTGAACCCTACCTGTTGATGTTTACTAGCAATTAATTAGTTAGTTTACTGCTAATGATCTACAAGAAACATATTAATTAGTTTACTGCTTTTTGAATGCTTTATATTTGTCAAACGCACAGTTCACTTAGTTAATTGCCTCTGTATTCATCTCTATTATTAACTAGTCACTAATTAGAAACTTCGTTTTATGACTGTACTGTATATATATATATATATGTGTGTGTGTGTGTATATATATATATATATATATAAGATGTCTAAAACAAAGTGTACTCCGCTTGTGTACTATTTTACCTGCGAGTTAGATTTAGCAAATAAATAAATAACAGAGAGGTTGTGTTTTCTGTAATTCTGTTACTGGATGTAGGAGAAATTACATCATGATATGACTAGTGGTCCAATTGCCATAGCTATAACCAATTCGCCTTCTTATATATCGAAGCTAATTTCAGTCATAATTAGAATTTTATAATTAATATATAATTATATTTTACTGTACCAAGGTTAAGAAACATATTTTACTGTAAGGTAAAACTCAATTTAAATCTATTTTTCTTCCATTTACGATATTTTATGTTTACAAAAGAATTAACTAATGAATGTTTGCATTATTGACCACACTTTTGTTACCTATCAATGACGAGTTGTGATCCTGTCCTTCTCTCGTAGATAATCATCAATCACGTACCGGCATTGCGCCAAAGGTGAATCCTGTATTATTCGGGGCTTGCACAACTTGCAATATTGTCGCATTGGATCCGGAAATGAGTTCATGGAAGTAGAAATGCAAGTGAGTATTTTTCTCTCCAGGAAGGTCACTGCATGCCTTGTTGATAGAGAGGAACAAAATGATGGAAAACAGAAAAGCTTGAGAAATGGAAGAGGCCATGGCACTACTTAGAGGCAACTGATCGATGTGCTGTTTATTAAAATGAAACCCGAGAGGCAAGGTATATATATAGTTTTATGCTGGCCTAAGCAAATTGGTAATCTGAAGAATTAGGTGAATTAGTCAAGCCCCTAATGTGTTTTTCAGTCTATCCGGGAACACTTTTTTTTGTCTTTGGATCAACATTGAGTCATTGAAGACAAGTAATTTATGTTCACATCAATAATCACCAAGGTCAATTTTAACTCACATAAATGCCACAAATTTCTATGGCATGATATCTTTTTTCTTAAAATTAATGTTAGGGAGCTAGCTAAATCCACCCACACATGGGCCTTAGGACGAAATTTGAAAATCTTGATTGGGAGTTGAAATTTAAAAATATGATAGGTGGAATTTGAACTCAAGTTTTTACATCTACAAAATAGAGAGCGCCACTACAATAATCTGCAACTATCCGCGAAGGTAAAAATGACTAATGTCAATGGTAAGTAGACATACATTGTTATTTCCGAGGATATCACTATTACCGACAGGAGAATTCGCAACGATACCAACACTGTTAAGCTATATTTTATGAGATAGACTAATCTATATATAAAAAAAAAATTCAATTAAATTTATTATACATAATTGAAATTTCTCTTTGATATTTTGTGAGGGAGACAGCTATATAAAAAATGAAAAATAAAGTAAAATTCAGTTAAATTTATTTATACATAATTGAATATTTAAAGTTATAGGAATGGCTTGACACCTATATATATCAATACACATCTACTTTGTCATTTTTTTAAATTTAAAGATACACATCTCTTCCAGGGTTCGAGCAGCCTCAATAGAAGGCAATATGAGCGAGCTAGTGAAAAATTTCTACTATGAAATTTCTTCCGTTGACCTCAGGTCAATGCAACTATTCAGCACACTTGTCGTTAGTTATGGTGCATTTTTCATTTTTTTGGCGATGCATGAACAAGTCCGGATCTTTTGTAGTTTGACAACGATTGTGATCTTAATTTGTTGGAATAATTGACTGAAGACATTTCTCTCACTAGTGGAAAAACACACATCAGGATCGGTTAATAACGCACATCAGGAACTGACATAGAGCCGATCCTGATCCAGCCGTTTACAGAGCCTAATATGAAGATATATGTTTTAATAAATTATATTTCATGTTGAAGAGTTGGATGAAGGACCTTCAAAAAAAAGAAAGAGTTCGACAAATCATATGTTTCTTCTATGGAATCGAAATTTTTTATATATTCTTCTATGGAATCGAAAAAATCATATGTTCCGTCTATGGAATCAAAAAAAATTATATGTTATTCTATGGAATCAAAAAATTCATATGTTCCTTCTATGGAATCGAAAAAATTTATACTATCAGGAACGGCCTTTTAAATAACCGATCCTGATAACCATCAGGATCGGTTCTAAAATTAGCCGATCTTGACTGTTAGATATCAGGATCGGTTAATAAAACAACCGATCCTGATACTTAATAATCAAGATCGGTTATTTATTTAACCGATCTTGATTGTTATCCGGATCGGTTAATAAAATACCCGATCCTGATACTCATTATTAAGATCGGTTAATTAGGTAACCGATCCGGATACCTAACAATCAAGATCGGTTCAGATTTTTACCCGATTCTAAAGGTATTAGTGTTAGTTTTTTAATTTAACCGATCCTGATGAGGCGATACTGTTTGCACATTTTCCACTACTGTCTCCTTAGATAGGTTGGCAAGGGTTGGCCTGTAATTTTTCTCTACAAGTAAAAATGGTTGGACCATTATATTTCTTCATTCCAATTAGATATATGGTAGATTTACACCAATTATTTGTACGGACCTCCAGCATTTATCTCCAAATTTGATGTATTGTAAAGTAAATGTAGATCTGGAAAAGAAATAAGTTTGATGTCCCAAGTTTTATGTATCATTGTAAAGGCTTTTTTTTTTCTTTTTTTTTTAAGGAGAGAGTTGGAGAATAGAGGGAATAAAGAGTAGTTCTGTAGGAATAGTGTACTAAGGTGTTTTATTCTGTGTATAGATGTAGATCAGGAATATAAATACTTACTCTAGCATGGAGTAGAAAAGAATAGAGGTTTGTAAATATTTTATGCCCTCTATTCTAGCTGTGACTTTAGCTGTAAGAAGTGCTTTGTAAATACTTTATTTCTAATTATTAATACAATTGTTAGTGGGCAAAACACCCATTAACCTTAAAAAAAAGGTAAAGTAAATGATATCAAGTAGATGCGCATCAGCAGGGCCCGAGCAATAATTAGAGCACCCAACCAAAACTGACTGATCAAAATAAAAATAGATATGGATACAATTCTACTATGAAATTTCTTCCGTTGACCTCAGGTCAATGCAACTATTCAGCACACTTGTCGTTAGTTACGGTGCATTTTTCATTTTTTGGCGATGCATGAACAAGTCAGGATCTTTTATAGTTTGACAACGATTGTGATATTAATTTGTTGGAATATTTGACTGAAGACATATCTCTCCTCAGATAGGGTGTCAAGGGATGTAATTTTTCTCTACAAGTAAAAATGGTTGGACCATTTTTTTTCTTCATTCCAATTAGAAATGGAAAAATGGTTGGAAAGCTGAACAACGGCACAACAAAAATGGAAAAAAAAACTCAGTTGAACTAGTTGGAGGACTGATTCGGGGTTGATGGCTTGGGGGGCCATAACATTTCTCAAATAGATATGGAACAAAATGATGGAAAACAGAAAAGCTTGAGAAATGGAAGAGGCCATGGCAGATGGCACTACTTAGAGGCAACTGATCGATGTGCTGTTTATTAAAATGAAACCCGAGAGGCAAGGTATATATATAGTTTTATGCTGGCCTAAGCAAATTGGTAATCTGAAGAATTAGGTGAATTAGTCAAGCCCCTAATGTGTTTTTCAGTCTATCCGGGAACACTTTAGCTAAATCCACCCACACATGGGCCTCAGAACGAAATTAGAAAATCTTGATTGGGAGTTGAAATTTAAAAATATGATAGGTGGAATTTACTCAAATATAGTGTGATATCATTCTGTACTAGGATTTATTTTCGTTGCGTTTGTAACAGAGTCTCATATAATATAATGCAGGAAAAAGAAATAAATCATAATTCTAATGTCCACATTGTATAGCAGTCCGTAAGAATTCGTATCCTCTTAAAAGAGAATCTTTTGAGGTAATGCATCTGGACCATCCAATTTACTTTAAGATCCGTACAAATTAGATCTGCACTAATATTAAAGAGCCCCTCTGTTAAAATTAGACCGCTGAATTGGCTCCATTTAATATCAAACGGCCGAGATTCATTAGCTCAAAAGATTCTCTTTTGAGTAAATGCAGAGGATACGTCTAGCAGGTAGATAGAATGACAATTTCAATCATTTAATGCTAACAAATACGTACTACGTCATCTGCAGCGGGATTTACAATTCAATATATTGACCACGTTAAGAAAGTCAAATATTAATTAATTTCACAATTTGCATCGTATTCGTAACAGCAGTTTTCATTTTTCTGATGGTTCTAGAATGAAGGAAGTGTGGACCTACTACTCGTATTCGTATATGTTGAAAGTTCAAAACCGCATTGAATTTTGAACGCCGAGGCCTCTCAGACGTTGACACTCGACAGGGAAAAAAAGGAAATGTCCACATAAATGATCTGGTAGCCGACTGTTATATAATTTATTACAATTCTCCACAGGTTTTGAATTGTATGGTAACATTTTGAATACTTGACCAACTTCGATTTGATCTGGTAATGGAGTGAAAATTAACTGAGAAGCGAAGAAAAAAAAAAATCTTGTCTTGATTTAATTCAACAACAACAGTTCAATTACATTACGAGTCTTGCTTATATGCCCAGCAAACTAATCTCCCTAGCTATAAACAAGAACTAGCAAACAATAAGAAAAAGATTAATGATAACTAATATTGATCTCATCAGCTTCTCTATCTGACAGTATCAGTTGAATCTCATTTTAATTTCTTTCTTCTTGATGCTGGAGGTGTGTGGCATGAGTCCGCATCATCTGCATTAACTCAAAAGAGCATCTTTTGAGTTAATCCATCTCAGCATCATATGTAATTATTTTTAAGTACATATAAAATAAAGGTGTGTTGTTAATTAATTGTTCTAATTAATTAATGACTTAAATATTTGATTTTTAATTTCAAATTCGAAAGTGTTAATTTATTTAACTACGGTGTGGGTGGTGTTTTAATGTGTTTCGAGATCATACTTTGTCCAATCGGATGTTTGTATCTGCTCAAGTTATGTTATGAGGCAACTATCCAGGACTTTACTAATCATCTCTCGATCTTTAGGTTTACGTTATTTTTTTATTTTTAGTTGGACTTTTAAATAAATTAAAACGTCACTTCTTGGTTGCACTTTTGATTTCGGTCACTTTTAGTTAATTTCACGACTTCAAGTCGAGCCTACCGAGGGGAGGCTCGAGACCCAAATTTAATTAAGCCATATTTTACTTCAATTACTTTAACTATGCCCAAATTGTGTGCTACGATTAATTCCCGTTATCTCACAAATTCAATCGAACTTACGACATTTAATTTGTGCACTAACCTATAAATGTGGGGTTTGTACAACCCAATCAAGTTTGGGCCAAATCCAATCAATTTAATTCAAAGCCCAATTAGAAGTTTTCCACTTTCGGCCTAAGGCCAACTTCTTTTATTTTCAAAAATGGGCCAAAGCCCATTATATAACTCCTCAGCTGAGCCCAATCAGAAAAGAGGCCCAAAGCCCCTTTTTAATAAATAACTAAGGCCCACATCTAAAATCCCTCAAATTTTGCAATTCAACCCCTTAATTATAAATATTCACGCAAGGGCCTAAATTTTACAAAACCAACCTTCAATTTTAAGGAATTTAATTAAATTTTTTATTAACATTTGTATTTTATAAAAGTTCCTTATTTCTAATATGTCACAAAATTTGTATTTTTAAGTAGAGGAGGGTTCCTGTTGGGTTTTTGACTGTTCAAACCCAGGTTTTGACTGTTCAAACCCGTTGATTAACTTTTAGGCTCAAGCTGCGGAAAGACCGTAGAACAAAAATTTCTACGTCTAACTCAAGCCAAGGATTAAAAGATGGTATCGTTCTTTTAATCCTTTAAGGATCTATTCCCGTAATTGATTTCTAAAACTTAAATCTATTTACCAAGTAAATAAATATATATAACATTTATACCTTGTATCCAAATTCCAATTGGATTGTAGTCACGTCTCGTAGCACCAGACGTCTGATGCCTCTATCGGTTGTCCACCAGGAAATAACCAGAGAGCGATTATTTCTTTTGCCAGAAATACTATAACCGCGTTTTTCGCAAATACACTATTCACAAAAACCCGAAAACACTATTCACCACAAACACCATTCACGGCTCGCAAGATATACGTAATCAAATTACGTATTCTTTCTTTTCTTACGAAAACACTATTTGAGAGAGAAAAACTTGATTCGATTCGATCCGATCTGATTCGGTTCAAATAGAATTCTATGTTTTTCTCTACCCCTACCCCTCTATTTATAGGGTTAGGGAGGTGCTTGTAAGCAGCGTGCTTGTTGCGATAAATTTATACAACGTGTCGTACACGCTTATAAATTTAATGTGTTTAAGCTTGTCATCTCTATGACTTTTATTTATTAATTAACATTTATAATTAATCAAATAAATTAATTCTCTGATTACTTTTCTATTGGTGTGACCCGATATGATATGTGTTATGTTGGTAAATAGAATTAAAACCGTTTTAACTTCTATAATCATGAGAGGCATCTGGCAAAACGCATCATGACCATCCAATTACACAGATGATGCTGTACTGTACAATATCACGATCCAGTAAACAATTTTACTTGTGTTTAATTCTTTTGTCTCATAGCTGTCAGATTAATTTCAAGATAGGTTTGTGTCATCCTTGCAAATTAATCTTTTCTTGATCTTGAACAGATTATCAAATATGATTAACTCTTGTTAATCATACCGCATGCAGATAATCTTATTCTATCAAGGGGCCCAGTGACACTATAACTCGTATAATAAATACGAGGGACAATAGTACTTTTGGTAGACCATCACTACCTCAGCTAAGTTATGTATACCGAAGAGCTACCGTTATAACTACTTTTTACAGATAGCGTTAGGTAACAATCACACATACAAATCTCTTAGTTAGGAAAGATGAATATCTCATACTGTAGAACTTAACACTAAATGAAAGCATTAATGACACGAACACAATTCCGTATAATGTTTCATTCGGGGTCTGTCAAATACCATGTTCCTAGAACATGTATCTATGTGATTAAAATGACAACTCCTTGTCTATGGTCAGTAAAACTTAACCATCATTTAATCCACATACTAACCTTTAATTGGGTAATTAGTGTTCTTTGCTAATTACCTCGGTCAGTGACTATTAAGAGTATTTATCATCTATATTATGAAGTTCTACTCATTTCGAATCCGAATGCCGAAATGATCCATAATTCGATAAAACTCAAAGAACAAAATGATAATATTATTAATCATTCAATTCATGAACAAAGCTTTATATAATTAAATTATCGTATTATTGACTTCTAGATTATTACACTAACAGTTCCAATGCCTCATGCCTCATCATACCTCATGTTCTATATCTTCGTTTTCAAAATCTAAATTGTCGATCCGAACCTTTCACCATGATATCCATACTAAAATATGGTTTGGGATGAAATTTTATAATTTTTGGAAATTTTTTGCTATTTTTTAAGATGGGTAGAAAATCACTGTTTTTTAAACGGTCCAAAAACAGTGCTTTTGTACCCATCTTAAAAAATAGTAAAAATTTTCCAAAAAATATAAAATTTCATCCCCAAACATATTTTAGTATGGGTATCATGTTGAACGGTTCGGATTGACAATTTGAACTTTGAAAACAAAGATATAACGTATGAGGTAGATGAGGTATGAAAAATATGAGGCATTGGAACCCTCCTCTTTTAAGTATGAAATCTTATTTGTAAAAGAAAAATTAGTGTATAATTTTGTAAGTTTTAAATTGATTTAATAAACAAAATTATATAATTTAATTTATCCTTTTAATTAATTAACTTTTAATTTCTTTATTTACTTAACTAAGATTTTAATTAGTTGTAAATTCTAATTGTTAGTTTAATTAATTAACTTAAAGTTTTCAGACTATAACAATATGCCAACCCTCTTCATTACTCCCTTCTTTTTGCTCTCCATTAGAAATGTTTCTGGGCAGTGGCTTTTGGCTTTGGCAGTGGTTTACATTAATTCCTCTGCTACCTCTGAGTTTTTCCACGTACCAACTGTCTCCACCTAGCACGCTTCTATCTTGTCTGAATTTAATGGCTCCCCCATTGTGTCCGGATCCCCTAAAGTAACCCAATCTTTGGGTTTTGGATTGAGACCGTCCGATTCGAATTCGTCGTTCGAGATCATTTTGAGATTCGAATTCATCGTCGAGATGTGTGCGCTCACTTCGTGGATGGATTTCCACGGATTCCAATCAGACAATCTCGATCCAAAACCCAAGGATTGGATTACTTCACTGGATCCAAATTGTCCCCCATTGGTCTACTGCTTCGCCTGACTCGCCTGACGAATCGCCTTTTTCGCCTTTCGAGTCGCTTGCTCCGCTTCTTTCACCAAATTTTTTTTTATAAATCATAATTAATTTTTTTTTAACCAACATGATTATTTTTTCTTTTATAACCATGTTGGTTTCGTAAAAATATTTTTTTTAATTATGGTTTATAAAAAAAATTCTCTTTCACCATGTCGCTACTTCAACAGAGCTAATAATATTTATAATTCTAATTGTCTACTTTACAATCGATTCACAAGTGTATGAATCTACCGTATAGTATAGATCGGAGTTGTAAACATATTTACTTCCTGTACAACTTGGTAGCGCTACCAAGTCTTTTTAAAAAAAAAACTACAAGAATATGAAAATATCTGTAAGAATAAAAAAATGACTATTGTCGGTTTAGCATTTAATTTTTGTTGTATTATAATCTCATCATATATTATTTTCAAACTTTTTTATGTCAATGTTCCTGAAATTATTTGCAGAATGTTATATATTTTATTATTATGAATGGGTACAATAATAATCAATAATGATGCTACAAAATTACATCAAATTTGATATATATATTTTATCTGAATTAGATAGAATAGAACATATCTATTGAACATAGGACCAACTCCAATAAATACAATGTCAGAATTCTACCTGAATTCAGTATTAAATCGGTGTCATTCTTTTTAGATAAAACATTCAGATCAATTTTGATCATATGTCTACTACTTTTTATCGATCTTATTAATACAAACTTAAATTTTATTATAGACCGTCTGATTTGAAATTAACGGTTCAGATCTCCTTTGAGATTATCCACTGAATTCTTTACTAAAATGAGCCGAAACCCCATGTTTCCCGGCGGTGCAGCTGCTGGTTTTCAGTAGCGCGCTCAAAAAGAAAAATGAGTTGTTATATCAGTAACATGGCATATTAAATAAAGGCTTATCCAGTCCGGTGCTATCTATTTCAGTTGTTAACCAATCAGGTGCTATCTCTTTCTTTCAGTTGTTAACCAATCAGGTGGCACGTGGGGGTGAGTATCTCTTTCTTATCCAGTCCGGTGCTATCTCAAAGGGGTAGAATGGGAAATTATACATACACTGTCCTAATTTCGCCTGGCACGGATAACATATTATACACATTTCCCGCCTAAGGATATATAATATTATAATAGAGATTGGAATGTTTGGTCTGGAGTTGTGTGGTGCAATAATGGATTTTTTAATTTTCGAAGTCTAAATGGTGGATCCAAACCGTTAGATTTGATCTTCATATTAAAATATCTTTGGAGATAAAAATTTTATTTTTTTAATTTCTTTTAATATTTATTAAATCAGTTTTAAAATTGCTTGTCTATTATTTTTTATTGAAAAAACTAATCTGTTGTAAATTAAATTATCCAAATTCAGGTGTCATTTTCTGTCACTGCGCTGACCGAAAATTTTAAATATATCATTAAAAAATATAAACTAATTAACTACGAATTCAGAGAAATTATATTTTTGACACGACCGCAACTAAGTGGAAAAAACGTGCCGTGCCGTGGCTAACACGCCGTGACTAGAGGTGCTATCGGGTCGGGTAGGGTCCGGATATTATTATATTTGGATCCGTATCCTAAAAGTATTCGGGTCCAAACTTTGATCCATATACTTATTATATTCAAATCGGATCGGGTCCGGATCTGGATACCGCATCTAGTAATAGATATTTCGGGTCTAATATTTCGGTTCCGGATAGATAGATATCCATGACTTGTTTGTGAATTATCGGGTCTGGTCCGGATATGGGCGGTTCCAGATCCGAGGCGGGTATATGTCACAACTCCCAAGAATTTGAGAAAGTAAAATATTGGAGATGGTGATTTCCTTTTCTATGATTCAAAAAATCCATGAATGGAATATTAATACTAATTTTAATAGAGAATTAAATTTATGGCAGATATTTGATTTCAATGAGATTTATTGCAAATGACATATCAATGAGAGCAATAAATTTTCATTATTATGCAGAAGATATAAGGCAAATATTGAAAGATATATTTAGAGCAATAAATTTTCATAATTATGCAGAGAATATATAAGGTAGATATTGAAAGATATATTCAGAGCAATAAATTTTTATGATTATGCAGAGGATATATAAGGCAGATATTGAAAGATATATTTAGAGGAATAAATTTTATTAAAAAATTAATATGCAAAATGTGATTACTGGTATATGCAAAATTTGATTATATGTAAAATTGTATTTTCATAGTTATTAATATATGTTTTATCGGGTATTTATATGGGTATCGGGTCAGATTCGGTTATGGGTCGGATAACTAATTCAAACCCATATCCTATCCATTACAATATCGGTTCCGGTTCGGATCCGGATCGGATATTAAATTATTAATTTTGTAACCGTACACATAATTTAACCGGTTATATTTTTTAAACCATACCCTACCCAAATTAACCGGATCTGGGTCGGTTCCGGGTCGGATCCGGTTCGGTTCCGGATCAGATCCGGGTAATCGGATAAAAGTAGCACCTCTAGCCGTGACTTTGGTCTCATGCTATGCCGTGCCGTGACCAAAATGTCAAGGAGTGGTCACGGCACGCGAATGGTCACGCCACGTGAGTCACGCCGTGCCTAAGGGCCTGTTCAGCTGCACTCCCATTTTTACTGTTCACCCGGGAAAAAAAATTTACTCAGACTGAATTTTTTTTTCCCACGTGAACAATAAAATCAGTTCAAAATTTCTGTTCCTATGCCCATTCTCCTGCCCATGTGTCCGCCGAACAGGCCCTAAATGTGTCGTGACCATACGTGACTCGCGTGACCATTTAATCGTAATTTAGGTTAGTTTATTCATGATTCACCATTAAATTAATATTTAAATTACACATGACTCGCGTGACTACGTGTCGTGTCGTGTCGTGCTAAAGTTTTAAAAGATAAGTACGACATGCGAATGGTCACAGCATGGAACACGTGAATCACGGCACGTAACTGACACGCGTACCGTGCCATTCTATGTCGTAACCGTGTCGTTCTGTGACGGAGCCGGCTCTGCGGTGCCATTTTTCCAACTCTAGTCCGCAACGACAAATAACGTAAAAAAAAATTTAGCCAATCAAAAGACGTTGAAAACAAGGATTTGGTCAAAGTTGCTCGAATAAAGTGAAACATATTTTTGTTCACCATCTGACACTGTGGCCGTATTAAAAATTGTATTTCTCAGATTTCATAATTATTTAGTTTGTCTATTTTTTTTAATAATAAAAATAAAAATTTCGGTGCGCTGGATTCACTTCTCCACTCCTATTCATTTGACATTTTCAGCCCTATTTCTCAAAACAAGAAAAAGAAGGATAAAAACAGAGACTCGTTCAAAGAAAATTTGAAAACAATGATGATGAGAGGAAAATATTAAAAAATATGTATATATTTTATAATCCGATTGAACAATCATTGTAAATAAACAATTATGATTTCCGAATTATTAACCGCAAAATAATCAAACTTCTTTGTAAACCGAGTTTTTTATTTGCCCAATTGTTGAATATTGAATAACAGTAGCATATCTAACATGACAGATTTCCACTTGAATTATTTCTAAAACAAATATATAAATGAAATCTTCTGTTAAGAGATTCAAAGAGAAAAAAAAAATTCACAGATAATCTAAATCCGGTTTGTTATCGTTGGTTTAAATATGTGTGGAGTAAAATATGTTGTTAAATAACCGGTTCAAGACGTCTTTATTATTAAAATTTTCAATTAATTCTTAACTTCTTCGTTATTAAATTATATGGTCCCGTGTTAGATCAAGAATTATTCAAATTAAATGAATTCTTAAATTATTTAACTAAATAGTAATTACATTAAGATGAACTATAGATATAGTGTTGTCTATAGAAAATATTAATAGAAAAAAGAGAAACAAAAAAAATACCAATAAATTTTCTTGAGAAGAAGGATCAGTAAGAATTTTACCAATTTAAACCTTTGGATCAATACAATATTTTTTAAAATAGATGTAATATCTTAGAATTTAGATATATTAGAAGGATGCCCTCTATTTTTCTAAAAACTTTTTGTATTTTAACGGAGAAAATAATAAAAATAATAAAAACTAGTTTGGATGTTAGGAATTCTACCGATCCAAACTAATCCAAACTTTAGATTGGTAGAATTCCTACTATTCCTTTCATGAAAATTTGTTGGTACTCTTTCGGTGTATCTCTCTCTTTTTAAATATTTTCTATGGAAAAAAATTCTCAGTGATAAAGTGCACACAACATGTCAATCATAAATCACAAGATTCAAAATATGTGTATTTTATGGTTCATGTTGATTTCCCAAGAGGAGATTTGCAAATCCATTTTCCTGATAGCTGATGCAGACATACATCAGATAGGTAATAATTATGTCTCTCTTTGATTACTTTTTTTTTTCCTCTCGTCTACTTATTTTCTGTAATATTGTTCAAAATATAACCTTGATTAATGGAGCACTTCTTTTTAAAATTGAAATTGAACGGCTTGTTCAATAAGTGTTGATTTGCATTTGTCATAAAAATAGAAACTAAATTCGCTGTTATTTCAAATGAAATAACAATTCGGAATAACAACACTCTGTTTTTCTCCCCCTCTCTATCTCTCTCCTCTCTCTCTCTCTCTAAAAACATGGCTCTTTCTCTAAAAACACAAGATAGAGAGAGGAGGAGAAAAACAAAGTGTTGTTATTCGGAATAACAACGGATTTGGTTCCCATAAATATGATCTATCAAAATAAGTTATTCATTAGACCTCACCTTTAATATTAACTGGGCTATTTTAATGCTAATTAAATTAACAAGATCAAATTAATACATCAAATATTTATTTAAAGTTAGATTAGGGATAAGTAATATGCACACAAATTATATACGACCAAGATATTTAATTATAATTATAATATATTTTTACATATTACAGTAAGAGAGAAATTATCACAAGTATAGTTCATAAGTGGAATAATATATACAACTAAGTAAAACTAAGTAGCATCTAATCGAATGCCATATACCGAGCCACAAGTTCATATTTGGCTCGCAGACATTTCAGTTCGAGAGCATTTTTTGTTTATAAAAAATATTAAATAAAAAGAGAGAAATAAATTTCATTAGAATCGAGAGTCAAATATGGAATCTCTTGTTTGGATTAGTTTAGATCAGCAGAATTTCTACCGATTCAAATCATTTATTCTTTTATTTTAATTTTCTCTATTAAAATATAAAAGGTTTTAAGAAAATAGATAGAAGTGTTCTATTACATCTAAATTCTAAGATACTCTATCTATTTTTCTAAAAACTTTGTATATTTTAATAGAGAAAAAAAAGTGGTTTGGATTCTACCGATGATTCAAACTAGAAGATTAGTAAAATTCTTACGGATCTTTCTACCCTGTTTGGATTGATAAAATTCTTAACAATCATTCTATTCATAAAATTTTACTGTACGCTTTCTGTTTCTCGTTTTTTTTTTATATATTTTCCATAGATAAAAAATTCTCGATATGGTAGAGATGATGATGACAGTGACAAAATAATATATCTCCTCTCATTTGAATGTGAGGAACAACAATTGCTGAAATGGTTATTATTTTAAAATATACTCATCATTGTCTAGTTAATTGCGTAATGCGCAAATCGATTGAAGTATTTGTTTTTAATCAACCACCATATGAACACAATAAATTAATACAGGGACAAACATGTCGCCATGTGCTGTCTTGACATCATGCCTAGTGCCTTCAATTGCATGTATAGAGTCATAAGAGGGGGAAATAAAATGGGAGTAAGGCAGAGTGTCATGGTGTCCGTAATTTTGACCATGGAATTCCACATCTGAAAATTATTTTTCCCCGAATGGGTATTTTATAAAAAAAAGAATACACTAATTGCATTATGCATGTAAATATAAATATGTTATCATAAATTAGAATGAAATCCATTTTATAATATTTAGTCTCTCTAAACCCAATTACAATAATCAAAGGGATCTGGATACACTACAAATTCAACTACGCAATGCATACAATTCTCTTTATTTTGTCGCTACAGTCGTCTGGGTTTACATAGCTACATTGCTTGAGAGAGGACCCCTTGGTTAATCTTGGCCATGCTCCATTTGTGCAATTGCTGGCCGGAAACATCGTAAAATGCAATGTCGGCATCGGATTTGGTTAACTTGAGCGACATGAAACCTTGGCCATCATAGAAGAATCGCAATTTGTCTGAGTTGGGCATGTATGCACCCCTCCATGCCTTTGAGCCCCCTCCACTGGTGAAGTATTGCAATGGGCTTTTGGTACATACAAGCAACAATAACAGTAATGAGTTGTGTACCAGTAACATTGAGCCAATTAAAATAGCAAATTGTTTTTGCTAATTAATTTACCTGTCAGCACTGCTAATGTGCTCCAGGCAATGGTCATGCCCATTGACATAAAAGTCAACACCATTTTTCTACATATATATTGTAAAAGAAACAGAGAAGACAAAATTAATAGCACTTAATTAATACCACATGACCATACAAGAAGTATATATATGGAATTAATAATAATTTACATAATTACTTGAAGCACGGGAAGCAGATATTGCAAGAGCTCTGCAGTATCACCATGTATACTAACGCTTCTTATGGAATGGTGACCCACCACAATCTTCCACCTTGCACTAGATTCTTGCAATGCACTGTTCAAATCCTGCTTAATTCATTGCTTACAGAGTTTAATTTTAATTGATGAATAGGTTTGCTTTCTCGTTTTTAAAATTGTATAATATACCTGCGTGAGATTTGAAATATAGCTCTTGCGAGGCTTGACACCCCTCCAATCATAGTGAGAATCCTCTGGATTCGTCCAGTACTTCATAACAAATGGAGTTGTGTCCACAAAGAAGAATTCCACAATTTCTGAAAAAAAAAGAAGACTAAATATTAAAATTTTAAATATTTATAAAACAAAAGAAAAGTCTAAAACAAATCTTCATACCAGCATTGACTATGAATGATCTCATGCAGATGAATCGGCTGTCGATCTTTTGTAGCGCAGGGTTCAACTGTGCAATCACATTACCCCTATAATCATGGTTTCCCAGAACTGCCAAGAAAATTATAAAAATAATTTATTAGTTCCAGAAAAAGAAAAATCAAAATGGAATTATTGCGTGACAAGTAATTAACGAGACCTTACCAGTATACCATGGCTTTTGCAAGCTCTCTGCGGTGTAAATATCAGAAAATGACTGCTCAAAAGCTGGGTCGTCTACACCAGTTAACCCGTTCTCATAAAAATTGTCGCCCGTCGAAATAACAAAATCAATATTTAGCTCCTTCCCAACTTTCCCCATCTACATTTTTATTGATACAAATTAATTAATTAATTTGTTGTTAATATTAGTTTCTACATGTCACACATTGCACACTGGTATGAAACGCAAGGAATTAGTCTATTCTTCTAATTCCTTGTTCACCGTTATTAATTTGTTAGATCAAATTGATTATAGAAACTTGGCTTAGAGGAAGCCACATCTTCAAAGAAACTTAGCTTAGAGAACTTATTATGACCAACCAACAATACAAATAATTCATCTTATCCTTGTACCAATAAAGTGGCCCCATCTTATCAAATTGAATTCAGTAGGTCCGATGGGCGCCCATCGGACCTACGATGGGTTTAATCACCATCCAATGAACATTAAGATGCGTGCACTCTGTATTAAAATTCGTGTGTCTGCTTTAATTTTTGTACGCACAAATTTTAATACTGATCGGACGGTGTTGGAATTAATTGAACCCAAAAATAGATCCGATGCCCATCGGACCTACTCCTATCTCCATTTTATTTGTTATTTATCTTAAAATCCAAAAATACTGTTAAAGTACAACTAATTGCTTTCGGAAAATCCTTTTAAAGAAAAAAAAAACGATTTTCAAATCCTAATTTCTACTATATAAATTTTCCACCTAACTTCCATCTTCTTCTTTTTCTTTTTTTGCTTTTAGGTGAATTGAAGATTTCTTCATCCTCGTCGGAATCCATCTAAAAGATATGTCATATAAAACTCAGTACGATATATGTGAAATAATAAATAGCAAGTTAATTTATTACTTTCCTTTAAGACAAATTGGGGCTGATAGATTGGCATTAATTGAACCTGATCAAATCCATCATCTAAAAAACAGAGGAAGGATGACGAAGCTGAAGGAATCAATCAAGTAGAAGATAAATTGATTGCTATTTTATTTGTATAGATTTATATGATAAGAAGCAAAAACGAGCTAATAAATAAATAATCTGGTGAGAATAATTTCACAAGAGAAGAGAACAGAGATACTCTGTATCAAGAATTTATGAGTACCTGTTCGGCAACCAAAGATTGATTATAGTTGCCTTTCCGGCCCCAATCGCCTATCACTAGAAGAGCGAGGGATCCATCGTTCTTCAGAGAATGCTCAATTCTAGTCAATCCAGAAATCGCAACAGAGACCAAGAGAGAGAACAGTGAGAGAAGAAGGAGAACTCGCGCCATGGCTTTAACCAATTAAGTTGAGAGTGACAAGGAAGGCAAGAGAGGGTTAGTTAGATTTATACAAGGAAAGCACATTAAACGACAAATGGGTGAAACCACAAGTATCCTCTGCATTAACTTAAAAGAGAATCTTTTGAGTTAATGAATCTGGATCATCCGATTCATTTTAAGATCCGTGCAAATTAGATCTGCACTAATATTGAAGAGTTCCTCTGTTAAAATCAGACAGCCGAGGTGACATTAACTCAAAAGATTCCCTTTGCAGTTAATGCAGAGGAGCCAACAGCAACGACTCCACTGAGAGAGAAAATTGAAACCTTCTTTTTTACTGAATTAGGGTTACGATTGATAGCGTGCAAGGAATACACTTGCTTTATTTAATGAACTTTTGAAGAGAGGCTGACGTGTAGATGTGTGAAAGGGACCACACACACTCGGGCCTACTTTTTTTTTTTGTTAATAAATATAAATATGTATAGTAATATTCTACGAATATACCGTCGGAAAAAAATATACAATCATACTGTCCTTTGTCATTCTGAAATTGAAGTTGGGCTCTCAGCATGTGTTATTGTGTTGTCATTCTGACAACCAAACTAGTTGCATGAACAAAGCCAAACATATGTTACAGGATTTAATAAATTATTAATTGAAGTTACTAATTAACTCACGGGAAGGGTTAAAAAAACCAATACATAAAATTCATATATAATGCTCATGATAAAAAACAATACTTTAACTTATACTTTTTAATACTTGGACTTGTAAATTTCTAATTACTAATCATAATTCAATAAAGTTATTTTAATTTTAATCCTAAATTTAACTCAAATTACAAATCAAACATTCCGAGAGAGGCAAAAAAAATTCAGAAGAGGATAAAGTCGGTCGGGACTAATAGATCTCCACTAAAACTCAAAATCCAAGAGGACAGCTGCGGCCCCACCCTCCCCCGGTACAATGTGGGTATGCCCCTGGCAACATCTGCATCTAATATAAACCTAAAATCACCAAAACAACTAAACATAGCTATGTATCAGTCAAAAACTAATTATGGGGCATATAAGGGGTTTAAAATTAAAGATAAGTCTTTTTTTTTGTATTTTTTGCGTTTTTCTCAAACTTGTTTTGATAAAAGGTTTTGTCAAACTAATGTTAAAGAAATTAACTGATTATTTTAAAATTTTATAACTTTGCATATATACAAATTTGTCAAGAAATTTATCATTTATCAGTTTATCAATTTCCATAGTAAATATATCCCGTATTGCTTTTAAGAAGGAATTAAAATAATAAACGTGTTTGCCATGGTTATATATTTTAGTCATCAACGTGGCTGGTAATGTTAAAAATGGTTTTTTTTTTTTTGTTGGGGTGGGGGGGGGGCCGGGGAGGGTAGAAAAGAGAAATATCCTACTTGAGACTTGATCTAATGAATAATACTATAACCACAATGAAATTCAATTTTAAAATGAAGCCAATGAACTCTTCCAACAACTTCTATGATTGGAACAAGGCATGTGTCAAGCGTGGTCACAGCTTTGGGAAAGAATGTGGAATGTTTTTGTTTTTTTTTTTAGGAAAAAGAATGTGGAATTGATTAATTGAAGTACACCGAGTACTGATAGTCACTACTCACTAGTGGTATTGTAATGAATTAATGGAGTTTGTTTATTGTCAGCATCAAGCATCAAATGCAAAGATGTCAAGCTCAAATTGAAGAAACAACAGAAACAGATGATGCCACAAAAATTCGAATTTGTAGTAAGATGGCACATTTTATTTGAATTCGAAATTTTGTGGTAGTGGACAGATTTAGTAAGATAGTACATTTCATTGCATGCCATAAAACAGATGATGCCACAAACATAGCTGATTTATTTTCCAGAGAAATAGTGCGACTCCATGGTTGTGCCTAGGAGTTGTCTGATAGAGATGTTAATTTTCTTAGCTACTTTGGAAGGTATTGTGGGGAAAATTAGGTACCAAACTGTTATTTTCTACTACTTGTCATCCACAAACTGATGGTCAAACCGAAGTAGTCAATAGAACTTTGTCTCAATTGTTGCGCACTGTTTTAAACAAGAATCTGAAAACATGAGAGGAATGTTTGCCATTTGTAGAGTTTACGTATAATCAAAGTGTCACTAGTGGAAAAAGTACAATTAGTATCGGCCCATCAGTGTCGGATTTAACATTAAACCGATACTGATACATATCAGGAACATGCATATTAAAAAGTCGACCTTGGTTGTGGTCATCAAGAACGGTTGTATATTAAAGACCGTTCTTGGTAGTGCTGGCCGAATCAGGAACGGCTCTTTAAAATTGACCGCACATGCCCTGACACGGAGACAAGACGAGGGCCTTTTTGTTTTGCAAATATATACCAAATCAAGGTACCAAAATGCAAAGTTCTATCAAAGATAAAACATCCTAGCCACTCATGCCCCATGACCCCTACTCAATTATTCATAGCCCCATTTCCATCTAAGAGAATGGGAACCATCCCTGAAGTGCACCTAAACACACTCTCCGGCCCCAAGGCCATGCCGCTAATCGGCTTGGGCACGGCCGTTTACCCCTTCACCGGGTCTGAAACAATGCAGGAAGCCATATTGTCTGCAATCAAGCTAGGCTACCGCCATTTTGACACTGCGGCTCTCTATCAGTCTGAAAAGCCACTCGGCGAGGCCATTGCTAGGGCTATCTCAATGGGTCTTGTGGGGTCCCGTGATGAGCTCTTCATCACCTCAAAGCTCTGGTGCAGTGATGCGCATCCGGATCGAGTCATGGGTGCACTTGAGACAACACTTCGGTAAAGAGTTTGGTTATCTTTTTTTGTGATTTATTGTTTCTCTCTGTAATTTTTTCTTTCTCTATTGTTGTCAACTAAAACATTGTTCTGAGTCTTAATTAAGGTATCTCTTTTAGCGAGTCAATGTTTTTATTAATAATTTCAGTTAAAGTTAAACACAATGTACCTAATGCAAAGGTTTCAACATACATATATATATAGGAGTTGGCTACGGTGCTACATGTAGCATAGAGGGCCTCAATGTAACGGCTCAATATTTGAGTTTTCAAAATCCTAATGGTCAATCCGAACCGTTAAACATGGTCTCCATATGAATATGTACTTGCAAACAAAATTTTACATTTTTTAGAATTTTTTTACTATTTTTTTAGATAGGTAGAAAATCACTTGATCTAAATGGTACAGAATTTTCAGATCAAGTGATTTTCTACCTATCTAAAAAATAGTAAAAAATTCTAAAAAATGTAAAATTTGGTTTGCAAGTACATATTCATATGGAGATCATGTTGAACGGTTCGGATCGACTGTTAGAATTTTGAAAACTCAAATATTGAACCGTTGCACGGAAGTCCTCAATGCTACATGTAGCATATTAGCTAGATTATATATATATATATATATATATATATAGAGAGAGATAGACTAATGTGCTAACGTTAGAACTTCGGCCGAAGTTCTAACGGGTCGTTTTTACAATTTCAAAATCCAAACAACCCATCCGAACCGTTCAACATGTTCTCTATATTGAAATGTGCTTGGAGACCAAATTTTACATTTTTTGGAATTTTTTTGCTATTTATTAAGCCACTTTGAAAGTTTCTGATCCAACGGTGAACAGTAAAAAACAGCCAAATTTTCTGGACCACCGGATCAGAATTTTCAAAGTGGCTTAATAAATAGCAAAAAAATTCCAAAAAATGTAAAATTTGGTCTCCAAGCACATTTCAATATAGAGAACATGTTGAACGGTTCGGATGGGTTGTTTGGATTTTGAAATTGTAAAAACGACCCGTTAGAACTTCGGGCCGAAGTTCTAACGTTATTACATTAGCCAATCTCTCTGTCTATATATATATATATATATATATATATAGAGGAGGGATCCACTTACAACAAATTTGAGTTACAACAAAGTTACAACATTCATTTTTTTCATTTTCAAAGTCCAAATCGTCGATCCAAACCGTTCAACATGATCTCCACAATAAAATGTGCTTGCAGATCAAATTTTACATTTTTTTGAATTTTTTTACTATTTATTAAGTATTTTACAAAAAATAGCCATACTTAGACCATTGAATTTTGTACCCATCTTAATAAATAGTAAAAAAATTCAAAAAAATATAAAATTTGATCTGCAAGTACATTTTATTTAGATAATCATGTTGAACGGTTTGGATCGACGATTTGGACTTTGAAAATGAAAAAAATGAATGTTGTAACTTTGTTGTAACTCAAATTTGTTGTAAGTGGATCCCTCCTCTATATATATATATATATATATATATATATATATATATATATATATATATATATATATATATATATATATATATATATAGATTGGCTAATGTAATAACGTTAGAACTTCGGCCCGAAGTTCTAACGGGTCGTTTTTGCAATTTCAAAATCCAAACAACCCATCCGAACCGTTCAACATGTTCTCTATATTGAAATGTGCTTGGAGACCAAATTTTACATTTTTTGGAATTTTTTTGCTATTTATTAAGCCACTTTGAAAATTCTGATCCGGTGGTCCAGAAAATTTGGCTGTTTTTTACTGTTCACCGTTGGATCGAAAACTTTCAAAGTGGCTTAAAAAATAGCAAAAAAAATCCAAAAAATGTAAAATTTGGTCTCCAAGCACATTTCAATATGGAGATCAAGTTTAACGGTTCGGATGGGTTGTTTGGATTTTGAAATTGCAAAAACGACCCGTTAGAACTTCGGCCGAAGTTCTAACGTTATTACATTAGCCAGTCTCTATATATATATATATATATATATATATATAGAGTAGAACTAGGGTGCTCTCGAGTTCACCAAGCCCTTGGTGAACTCAAGTCCAAAACTCATCGGATCGGCTTCAAACGACGAATCCGACCGTTGAACGTCTACCTTACGAGTGATGCGTCTACATGTAAAAATTTTAAATTTTGAAATTAATTTTGCATAGAGTCAAGTAGTCAAAAAACGTCAAAAAATGAATGCATTAAAATTAATTTATTAACCTTCTAATTTTGACCACTTGACTCTATGCAAAATTAATTTAAAAATTTAAATTTTTTGCATGTAGACGCATCACTCGTAAGGTAAACGGGTTTCAACGGTCGGATTCGTCGTTTGAAGCCAATCCGATGAGTTTTGGACTTGAGTTCACCAAGGGCTTGGTGAACTCGAGAGCACCCTAGTTCTACTCTCTATATATATATATATAGAGGAGGGATCAAGTTACAACAAATTTGAGTTACAACAAAGTTACAACAACTATTTTTTTCATTTTCAAAGTCCAAATCGTCGATCCAAACCGTTCAACATGATTATCTAAATAAAATGTGCTTGCAGATCAAATTTTACATTTTTTTGAATTTTTTTACTATTTATTAAGATGGGTACAAAATTCAATGGTCTGAATATGACTATTTTTTTGTAAAATACTTAATAAATAGTAAAAAAATTCAAAATTTGATCTGCAAGCACATTTTATTGTGGAGATCATGTTGAACTGTTTGAATCGACGATTTGAACTTTGAAAAAAAAAAAAATGGTTGTTGTAACTTGATCCCTCCTCATATATATATATATAGGAGTTGGCTACGGTGCTATGCATAGCATAGAGAGCCTCCGTGCTACGGCTCAATATTTGAGTTTTCAAAATTATAACGGTTGATCCGAACTGTTCAACATGATCTCCATATGAATATGTACTTGCAAACCAAATTTTACATTTTTTAGAATTTTTTTACTATTTTTTTAGATAGGTAGAAAATCACTTGATCTTAATGGTACATAATTTTCAGATCAAGTGTTTTTCTACCTATCTAAAAAAATAGTAAAAAAATTCAAAAAAAATATAAAATTTGGTTTGCAAGTACATATTCATATGGAGATCATGTTGAACAGTTCGGATCGACCGTTAGGATTTTGAAAACTCAAATATTGAGCCGTAGCACGGAGGCCCTCTATGCTATGCATAGCATATTAGCAATTTCCTATATATATATATATATATGCGCGCGCTAAGCCGCTAACTATAATCATAATCTAGCATGCAATAGTTTTACATACCATAATAAACTATGATTTTTATTTTGTACAGTGATATATATGTTTTATTTTGTACAAAACTAACATTAAAATGCTAGATTTTTTATTTGCGCATTCCATTTTTTTTTCCTTAAATTATATTTTCGGTATCTTTCTTCTATTTCTGACGTGTTGGCCCCTTGAGGTCAAAAAACAGTTTTATTTACTTGAATGAAATACTTTTATCTCATATACATAATGTTTTCTGAGTGAGGCTACGGTACTATGCATAGCACGGTTTGGTCCGTGCTATGGCTCAATATTTGACTTTTCAAAATCCTAACGGTCGATCCGAACCGTTCAACATAATTATAAAATGAATATGTACTTGCAAACTAAATTTTACATTTTTTCGATTTTTGTTACTATTTTTTTAGATAGGTAGAAAATCACGTGATCTAAAAATTCTGGACCATCCAAAAACAGTGATTTTCAACCTATCTAAAAAAATAGTAAAAAAAATGTAAAATTTGGTTTGCAAGTACATATTCATTTTATAATCATGTTGAACGGTTTTGATCGACCATTAGAATTTTGAAAAGTCAAATATTAAGTCGTAGCACGGACCAATCCGTGCTATGCATAGTACCGTAGCCTCACTCATGTTTTTTTGTATAAAGAAAAAAAATCCATCTAGCTATTCTTTTTTAACACTACATACAATTTGTTTTTTATTCAGTAATCTCCAAATGGAGTATGTTGATCTATATCTAATACACTGGCCAGTGAGCACAAAGCCTGGCCGGTATGAGCTGCCTTTCCCAATGGATGAGATCCAGGTATTCGACATGCGCTTTGTCTGGGAGGCGATGGAGGAGTGCAACCGTCTCGGTCTCGCCAAGTCAATCGGTGTGAGCAATTTCTCCTGCAAGAAGATGGAGCTTCTGCTCTCTTTCGCAAAATTCCCTCCGGCTGTCAATCAGGTTAATTAATTTGTCTTTTTTTTTAAATCCTTCGCAGAAGCTATGAAGTCGTAAGGGAGAATCAAACTCTCGACCTTTGAATAACCTATAATCTTATAACATTTTTCCTATCCATCTGGGCTACCTCCCCTTTCAGGTTAATATAAGTTGTCAATAAAATTTCCTATTGGTTAAATTAAAAATACTCAACGTTGAGTGAAAGTATTAAGAAAACCCTATTAATTATCAGTAAACCAAAGGAAGCAAAACATTAATTGTTAATGTATATAAATATTATAATTGGAAATTTTAATTATTTTTCTTAAGTTATAATTAACTGATGACAACTCCTTTTAATTATGTGAAGGTGGAGGTAAATCCCCTTTGGCAACAGAAGAAGCTAAGAGAATTTTGCAAAGATAAGGGAATTCAAGTGTGCGCCTACTCTCCTTTGGGTGCTAAAGGGACACTATGGGGCACAGATCAGGTCATGGCAAGTAAGGTGTTGCAGGAGATTGCTCAAGCAAAGGGGAAATCTTTGGCTCAGGTAAAGAAAAAAGGGCATTAACTTAGTGGGCCTTATTGGGCCCTATATGGTCGTCCCTAAAATCAATGACTTTAAAAAATGACTAAACTAATTGTAATGGATTTGTCTCAGATTTGTCTGAGATGGGTATTTGAGCAAGGAGACTGTGTACTAGTGAAAAGCTTCAATGAAGAAAGGATGAAACAGAATCTGGACATATTGAACTGGGAATTGACTGCTGACGAAAGAGAAAAAATTGATCAAATATCACAACGCAAGGGATTTCCAGGAGTAGAGTTTGTTTCATGCAATGGGCCCTACAAGACCCTTGAACAACTTTGGGATGGTGAAATTTAGCTGCTTTTTAATTAAGAAATAAGAATCAAGAAAAAATAAATTATAGGACTTGCCTGTGTTTGATTAGTAGATTTGTTTGTACTGAAATTGCTTTATCAACGCAATTACGAATCTTCAAACTGTCTTTTAATATATTATAATTTAGTTCTCTCAGGCTTTTTAAGCAAATTATTTGTCTGTCTCATCCATCCATTAGATTGATCTGACGGACCGATACAAATATACGATTCATATTCTCTCTTTGCAAACCGCATGTACAGACTCCTCAAGTTAGCTCAGAAAACTTATCTGAAGCTGTAAAGCTATCATCTCTCTTTGTATAACAAAAAAAAACAAGAATTAACCTCTCCAACTAACACCTCAACAATTTCGAGCTGGCTCGATGGCGTCTCTCCAACAACGGCTGGCGACAAGACTGACGACTCTCCAACTCATCAAGCAGCGTCAAGCCACCCCTTCTACACCGACCTACGCTGAAGTCCTCATAGGGAGCTCTAGTCAACCAGTCAAGGAATCTGAGGCACAACACCCCAGCACGCTCCCCATCCTTCCTACTCTCATAACTACCTCCAACAACCACACTGTAACTCCCAACAACCAAACTGTTACCCAATGCATTGAAGATGGATGGATTACGGTAACAAAGAAGAAGGCCCGGCTCCCTAGGAACGAAAGACAACCTGCACCGAAGCTCAACAAGCATGCCACAACTCTCAAGGCCGAAGGGCGCTGTTTTAAGTGTTTTGAACGGGGACACACCCAGTTTCAGTGTAGGAATGGGGTAAGGTGCCATCAATGCCATGGCATTGGCCACCTCTCAAAGCTTTGTCCCTCTCAGAAGGCTGCTGCTATAAGAAACCCTCCACCCACTTCTGCAACTCACACCAACGCACCTCATTACAACAGACCTCAGCAAACCCTGAAACCTACCACAATGAACCTTGAAAATTGGGAGACTGCACCGCTGCTCAGTCCGGACCTCATACGAGCCCGGGCTCCGGAGCTCCGAGTCTTTTTTCCACCTAACGATGATCTTCGTTCTTCTACCGCACTACTTCACCGATCCGCAATAGTCCTGCTCGACCCAAGGGCTGCTGCGGTCCCTCACATCCGTCTTCGCATTGCCCATGCAATAGCACACACCCTCGACTGCCGGCCGGAAGACTTTAATATTAATACCCTAGACCCGGCCACGGGTGATCTCATCATCGAATTTCCCTCTAACATTCTTCGAAATATGGCAGTTCACGTAGGTGTTTACACAGTAACCCGAGGGGTTGACGTCCAGCTGAGAGCTTGGACGCCGAACTTGCATATGCTACGCGACCCGACCACCCATAAGGTACGACTTACCTTGCATGGCGTCCCAACGCAGTACTGGAATTTTCCAGATATCAATCACCTAGTGTCGGGTTTTGGTTATGCCGTAAGCATGGCACCGGTGATACAAAACGGGAACTTCGAAACGCTAAAGGTCCTGTTGGCTTGCTTTGATCCCTCCACCATACCGCCGTCAGTCTCTCTACACAAAAACCCATTCGCAAGAACAGTTTTTATTCACATCGAGGGCTGGCTTCCCAACCCGCAGCCCCCCTGCCTCCGGTCGCTTTCCCACCTGCAGAAGAAGGTGACGACGACGGCAACTCTCATTTAGGACCGCACAGAACAAGATATGGCAGCCGTGTACCTACTCTCCATCTCGGCACCGCATATGGCCGCCGGCAGCCGCGACAGGGACCAAGAGCGCCACCAACTGGACAGTCCAGTGCACAATACCAAGACGCCACTGGAGAGGAACCCCTACCCCAAGAAGACCAGCAGGTTACAACAGCTACTCTACGACCACGTGAACAGCGTCCCCCGCGTGCCACTCCGCGAATAGAAACTCTGCAGAAGGAGAATGCTACCTCAGACTCGGAAGTTAATTCGGGCAATCTCTCGATAATGATGAATGCACAGCAAGAAAAAGACACTCTGGAGCAGGTAGGCTCGTACACCCTTATTCCATTCAGGGGCCTGTCGCCCAATTCCCAGCAAAAAGGACAAGACTCGCTACCTCCAAATAGCACTTCACAGGCCGCAGCTAAAGCAGGCTTCCTCTACCTACTGGCCCGTACGGCTCATTCCATGGCCCACCTTGCTTTACGGGCCCAACATTCCGAAACCGCACCACCGGCCAGTTCAGGGCCCGATACCAACTCAAGATTTGTTCTGCTGGAAGGGCCCAATGATGAAGGGCCGACATCGCTAGAAGGGCCCAAAGATGGAGAACCGGTGCCGCATATTTTAATACCAGACCCCACCGGCCTGCCAGAGGGACTTGCGCAGGATCCTATCCCTCCCTCTCCTCACACCAGTACACAGGCAGCTCAAGGAGCCCAAGAAACAGGTGAGCAGCTCGCCGTCTTGACCCAGCATCCCATCCCCTCACAAGACCGCACCTCCGACACCGAGAAACCTGAAGGACCACCGCCGGGTTTCGAAGGACCCCCTCGCTACAAAGTCAGAACTCGCCGCAACCCCCGCTTCCCTTCCAAATTCGGCGGCAGATACTTATCGGTGGTGGACAGGGCCAAAGCAGCGCAGGGCTTCATCACAGTGAGCAAACTGATGCAGAAACCGAAGATCAAGTCAAAACCGTTGCCGAAACCAAGTTTGGAATATAGTCGAGATTTCACCCCACTCACTCTGGCACATGCCGAGGCCTTGGTGGCAGCGGCGGGGGTAGAGTTAGATGACGATCTTAACCGCCGCATTAAGGAAACATTCGCCGCTGCTGACAAGACGTGTGCTGCGACGGCAGCCACTTAAGCCGCGCAATCAGATGAGCTGCCCTAGTTTTTTAGGAGTAACTTTAGTTTTTAAATGTGTTCTGCAACTTTAATTTTGTGTGAGTTGTATCTGTACTGCTGGCAATTTAGAATTTCAACTTGGGTGGGGGACAAGAGTAGTGTGGTTAGCATATGGCAGGAGTATTATTGGGTGATCTTAGTAATAGTGGTGGTGTCTCTGTATTGGGTATGCTCATCCAACTTAATGGAGTTTTATTACGTTTCCAAATGAGTCACAAACTTAGCATTTCCATAATGTCATGGAATGTCCGTGGTTTGAATGACCGTGCCAAGAGGTTGGCGATAAGACAAGCCGTATTACAGGAAAAACCGAACATAGTTACCTTTCAAGAAACAAAACTGGAGACCGTTAATAGTACAATGTTAGGCCAGATGTGTGGCCGACGATTTGATACTTTCGAACTCTTGCCTGCCCAAGGAACATAGGGGGGAATTCTGGTTGCTTGGAGTAGCAGGCACTTCACACTGCTAAAGGCCGAGACCAAGGCATTCTCCGTAACAGTTCATTTAAAATTAAACGGAACACCCTCCACCGCTGCGGTTACGGCAGTTTATGGCCCCACAACTCAGAGGGAAAGGGTCCAATTCTTTGATGAGATTCGCCATTCGAAACCGCCGTCAGGAATGCCATGGATAGTGGGAGGAGACTTCAATGTCACGGCAGATCCGGACGAACGCACTAACAATGACAACACATGGAGATCAACACTATCCTTCGCAAACCTAATCTCGGAACTAGAGCTACTAAATCTATCTCTTGGAGGCCGAAACTACACCTGGACCAATGACAGGGAATAGCCGCATATGGCGAGATTGGACCGATTCATCATCTCGGCAGATTGGAATTCAGTATTCCCTAATTCAAACCAAAGGGCGGTGGTTAACACCAGCTCCGACCATTGCCCGATCATTCTCAAGGCAACCACTACCTTTCGGAGATCGAGATTCTTCCGTTTCGAGAACTTTTGGCTACGCATACCTGACTTTAAGGAATTGGTCACCACCCAATGGACGTCCATGCCCACGGCCTCTAACCCCACTGAACTACACACTAAGCTAAACCTACTGAAGAACAAAATCACCGTTTGGGCCAAGACGAAGATTGGGAGCACCCGGGCCCAGATCCTAACTTGTAGAGAATTTCTCTCATGGATTGACAGCGCAAAGGAGCAGCGGCCCCTCACAGGGTTGGAAAAGCTACTTACGGCACTAATCAAGAGGAGGCATACATTGTTGGCGGTAATGGAGGAAGACATTTGGCGGCAGCGAGCGCGAACAAGATGGGAGCTACACGGTGACAGGGCAACGCGATATTTCCATGCAGTAGCATCCGGGGCGAAACGGACAAACCACATAGAGCAAATAGAAGACAACTCTATGCTATTCTCCGACCAGGCAACAAAGGCACGTGTCTTCTTCAAATTTTTCAAAGACCTCATGGGTATGCAACCGCCACGGACACCTACAATCCACTGGCCAAACCTATACCCTCAACTCACCGAGCTGTCCGAACTACTCAACCCAATCACAAGCGAAGAAATACAACAAGCAGTGCGGCAGTGGCCGAACAACAAGAGTCCTGGCCCGGAGGGCTTCACCGGAGAATTCTACAAAGCTTTTGTTCACTTGCTGACTCCGGACCTACTCCGGGTATACCATCGAGTGATGACAAATGACGAAACCTTAGACCCCCTCAACTCTTCCTACATAGTCCTAATTCCAAAAAAGGAGTCGCCACTCCTGCCCTCGGACTTCAGACCGATTAGTCTCTTGCACGGAGTACAGAAAATCTTTTCCAAGACACTTGCAAACCGACTACAACCACACATGGCGTCTATCATCACCGACACACAGACGGGATTCCAAAAAAATAGGCAGATCACAGAGTGCTACGTTTATGCACAGCAGGTACTGCACTATGCACGCAGGACAAACCACCCCATTGGTTTGCTCAAGGTGGATATCAGGAAAGCTTTCGACACGGTCAGCTGGGAATTCACGGAACAAGTTATGATGCACATAGGCTTTCCAACAAAATGGGTATCGTGGATCCACAATTCGGTGCTACAGGGCACTTCGCAGGTCATGATTAACGGGCTATTGGGAAAGAAAATCACCCTCAAAAGAGGGGTGCGGCAGGGAGACCCACTCTCTCCCTCATTGTTCATCATCGCCATGGACTTCTTAGCTCGCTACCTACAAAAGCTAAAGGACAATGGAGCCATCAGACTTCCAATAGCGCAGATGCGACCGTGCCTGCTCTACGCTGATGATGCCCTCCTCTTTTTCAAGCCGGACGTCAGTCAAGCAAGAGCGCTCAAGGTCGCACTACTCGTCTTCCAACAAGTCTCTGGTCTTCAAATCAATCTACAAAAATCGGAGGTATTGCTCACCAACACCACTGCAGACCGATCAGCGGAGGTGGAAACAATCTTTGGGTGCAGCCAAGCGTCCTTGCCATTTACATACTTAGGTATCCCTCTATCCGACAGACGGCTGCCGAAGACGGCATACGCACCCCTATTGCATAAAGTAAATCAACGATTGGGGGGTTGGGCGGCGAAATTCCTATCCATTGCGGGAAGACTTGTGTTGTTGAACTCCACCTTATCGGCAATGCCTGTTTACCTCATGTCGGTCCTGAGACTACCGCAATGGGTGGTCGAAGAAATCGACAAGATACGACGACGGTTTCTCTGGCATGGCGCAGCAGCACAGCACAAAGGGTACCACCTCGTCAACTGGGAGGAAGTATGTGAGCCAAAGCAGCTGGGGGGGCTGGGGGTTCTCGACCTGAGACACTTCAATCAGATATTGCTGCTCAAATGGTATTGGTGGTGGTATGCCTCGGACCATAGACTTTGGAAGCCACTGATGCGACACACGGCGGTAGTCAGCCAGGGACGGCCACTAACAACGGTCTTTGACGCGGTCTCGCCACAAATGATCAACTTCTTCAACACAAGTACGATCTGGACACCGGGTGATGGCTCAACCATTTCGATGTGGAGTCAAAATTGGGGCGAGGGTTTCATGCGGCAACAATTTCAAACTCTCTTCTCTTTCACAATCGATGCTGACCTGACATTGCAACAGGCAAAGCTCGACTTACAAGCAAATTTCAGGCCGAACCTGACCATGGAGGCTGAGGAGGAACTGCATCAGTTAGCAACTATAATGGACGGCATTACCTTGCATCAAGGAAGGGGTGATGAAATCGCTTGGCTCGGACATGGAATGGGAGGCTTCACGGTCAAATCAGCATATAGGCGGCTAAAATTTGCACCAAAAATCGGCACATCCATTCACAAACTCTGGAAAATTCCAGCACCCCCGAGGATGATACTCTTTGCATGGTTGGCGAATCGCAACAGTATACTTACACACGATAACTTGGCAAAGCGGGGTTGGAGTTTGGCAAGTCGGTGTGTCTTATGCAAAAAGGCTCGAGAATCGGTCGCTCATCTCTTTCAGGAATGTCAATTCACGCAGCAATTATATGTCAAATTGAAGACTAAGATGCCATCTCAATGCTGGCCACCGTACCCGACAGTGGCAATGTTCAACAAAACAGCGACAGGTCCTACGGGGAAAGAACAGCAATCGATAATGTTAATAATGCTCTTCGTAGTTTGGAGGGAACGGTGCGCACGTTGGTTCACGGAGGAGGAAAAGAACACTGACGAACTGCTAAGCGAAACAATTGACCAACTGATCTTCTACCGGCACGGGAGACACACCGCGGGGGCAGCAAATCCGTGACAGGGGAGAATGAATCGCACTCAAGGAGGAGCCAGAACGGAACACTCGCAGCAGGGGAGTTAGCGGTACTGGTACAGGTCCCTAATTGGTACCGTAAATCACAGGAGTTGTCTTCCTTGTAGGTTCTCCTGTTGGTACCGATGGCAATGTCAACCACCGAAGGTCATAATATCGGCAGTTCTTTTCTTTGTCAAAAGACTTTCTGTTATCAGCATCACTGTTGGAATGCTGCTTATTTTAATTTTTAGCTTTCAAAGCAACCACTGAGCTCAGCTGTTTGAGCTCCTTATCTATTTACTTTTATATGCATACAAAACTCTTGTAGCTTAAGCAATATCAATGAAATTAAATGTGGGCATGACTCACATTTTTTCTCAAAAAAAAAAACAAGAATTAGTTTAGGGGGAATTTCATGTATACCCCTCAAATAGGGATACGACTCTACTGTTATTCTAATATAAAAGCAGCTTTTCAATCACAACCATCAAATTCATTGAGATTTGTGCATGAAAAAGTTTTTTATCGAGATACGCGAATGGAAAATTTTGAATGGTTGGAATCGGAAAAGCAGAACTCTGCTTTTCTATTGGAATAACAGCAGAGTTCATTCCCTCAAATAGGGGTGTTCAAACGAATTGGTTTGTTTGGTTATCAACCGAGCTGACAATTTTTGGTTTAAATGGATCGGTTTTTCGGTTTAAATAGATGGTTCGGTTGAATTTTTATAAATTATTTTGGTTTAAATGGATTGGTTCGGTTTAGACTTTTTAAAACTGACTAAACCGAACTGACCGAATTATAATGGTTCAAATATGATTTATATTTGTTTGGTTCAATCATCGCTTACTTCCTTCCATTTTGGTTTGGATATATTAGAACATCTACATATTTTGTATTAATTCAACAATGTGTGTAATATTAGCTTGATACTTGTATTGGTGTATATATTGAGTTTTGATTTTTTTTTTAAATTTAATCTCTCGTATAGCCTTATTCAGTTCTACAAAACAAACTGAAATTTAATTCGGTTCAAACGGTTCGGTTGGTTCGATATGATTTTTAAAAACCGACAAATTTAGTAGGCCTATTTTATTTCGGTTTCAATGGAACCGACCGTTTGAAAACCCCTACTCAAAAACTTAAAAATTACGAATTTTCCCCTCTGAACTTCATAATATCATATTTACCCTTCTAAACTTCAAAAACTCACAAATTTACCCATTTTATTACAATTTCTATTAAAACTCATTTTAAATTTATAGAATACCCAATTTTACCTTCTATTAAACAATAAAAAAATATGTAACATGTATAAGAAAAATATTAGTCTTCAAATTAGTCGATTTTCGAGGATAAATGGTTAATTTGTCTGCTTCTGGCGTATATGCAGTGGCATTTACGCATACACTTATGCATACATCAGAAGTACAGAAATGAATCATTTGCCCTCGAAAACCGATCAATTAGAAGACTGATATCTTTCTTAAACATGTTACATATTTTTTTAATAAAGGGTAAAATGAGTACTTTACGAATTTAAAATGAGTTTTAATAGGAAATACAATAAAATGGGTATATTTGTGAGTTTTTGAAGTTCAAAAGGGTAAATATGATATTATGAAGTTTAGAAAAACAATATGTATATCATATTTTTATCTATTTTTGGATATCATAATATCATATTTACCCTTCTGAACTTAAAAAACTCACAAATTTATCTATTTTATTGTCTTTTCTATTAAAACTCGTTATAAATTTATAAAGTACCCATTTTATTCTTTATTAAAAAAATAAAAAATATGTAGCATGTTTAAGAAAATGTCAGTATTCTAATTGTTTTTCTTATAAATTAGTTGTTCATTAATTTGATATTTTAAGAAAAATGGGTTTAAAATTATATAATAAGAAAATAGAAAAATATGATATACATATTGTTTTTCTTATAAATTTGTTGTTCATTAATTTTTATACAATTTAATTGATATTCGATATTTTATTAAACACTATTAAATATAAATATTTTACTTGAGATTTAAAAATATATTATAATAATGGTTAAAATTATTAAATCGATTGTTAATAAATCCACATCCTTGATAATAAGAAAAAAAATTAAGAAAATGGAGCCGTGTCGTTCGAAGTGCGTTTACGAGTTTGCAAGAGTTGTGTTTGAAAACCGGAACAAATAACAAGGATATTATTTGTTCCATGCACTGGCCCCCACACCCAAACTCAAGTGCGGGATCCCAACGTTTTATGTCCTTGTCGTCTTCAAAGACCAGGTCTAGAAGAGGAATTACCCGGTTTCTCATTTCCAGAAGTTACAGAGGTGCGTGGAATTGCTCCGTTCTCAATTTCTCATAGTTAAGCACATATCGATGACAAACGGGACCCGCATAAAGGTTCCACTCAAACACACCGTCTCTGGTGCTCCCCCGCCCCCGGACTCGTTTCCCGTTGGACTCCGTTGTAGCAAATCTTAGTTTCAATGCGAGTCGACCGTTTCCGGTTCAAATTTCCCTGGAGGGGGCGGGCCTCACTCCTACTCTCCGCAGCAGCGGCTGCCGCCTTGACTGCCACCGCAGCCTCTACCTCCTGCGAGAGCGCCAGTCTTGCGGCCGACGGAATCATCCGCTCCTCACGTGCTATATCCACCGTATGTTTTTCTCAGCTTCTTGTATCGATCGATCGGAACTCCTTTGGGCACATTCAGGATCCCAATAGATATATGAATCCACAAAAATGTTACAAGATGAACATTTAATTGTAATTTTTCTTACCAGTAAGAATTTTTTTGTCTTTTAATTAGATTGCTTTTGTTGTGGCGGACTACAAGTATTATTTACGCGGGTTGCCTCGAGATTCAGAAGACTACCTATTTAAGCTATCTGAGGTTAAATTTGTTTTCTGTCAATTTTCTAGTTATTTGTGCTTTTTGCATATGACACCACCATTACATATATACATTGCTGTATATGTGACTGGCTTCCGAGTTCCGAGCATTTTGAGTTATTTACAAATAACCCCATCCTAGATTAAGTGATTGTAAGTTGTATTGCAGTAAATACTGAATGTTTCTCTTTAACTCTGGTATAGTATTTCTTTTCATTAGTCCAAGTTGGACTAAAACCATGCCAGCCGGACTGAGGTGTTGGGTTCCAAATTATATAGCTAGCATGAAAAAACAGGTTTTAAGTATTTTTATTTTTGAGAAAGTTAATTAGTCAACATTTGCTTAACTAGATTGTTGTTTTGACAATGGATGCTATTTGAAAGCAACCTAAATTTTTTTTGGCAAAATTGAAATTAATTAAATATAGCAAATTTAATTTGAAAAAAAATTCCTTTCTTAATTACCTTAAAAATGATGGTTACTGAACTTATCACCTCTTACCAGGTTCATTTACGATCAGCCAAGAAACTACTCAAACTCTGTGAAGCCAATGGTGGTTTTTATGTTAAAGCCGGTCAATTTGTTTCTTCACTGAGGCAGGTGCCCGAGGAATATACTTCAACTCTCTCATGCCTACAAGATAAGGTGTGTACTTTTATGTGTTCTATGCGTGATATTGTACTTCTTGTTTAGTATATTTTATGATTCTTCTGTTGTGAAGGCATTATGCTTAATAATTTTCGTGTACTGAATTGCAAAGCAGGCAACTCCATATAATTTTGCAGATATCAAAGTGGTGATAGAAAAAAACCTGGGAAGGGATTTATCTACCTTGTAAGTATAAAACACTCGCTACAACAAAGATATCAATTGCGGAACTATTTTGTAAATTGTGGATGGTTTTGATGAACCATCAGTTTGTAAATTGTGGTTTGTTAGATTCTTGGCATTCGATGAACAGCCAATTGCTGCTGCTTCAATTGCTCAGGTGCATCATGGTGTATTGAACAATATGCAAGAAGTAGCTATAAAGGTGAGGATAAAATATGATGTTTACTTATTCACATATAAAAGATAAACTTCTTTTCTTGGTTTATAAGAGGAAAAAGTGTTTTTCTGTGGCATATATTTTGTAAATTAAAAATTGAAAATTTCATGTCATGTTAGGTGCAATATCCTGGACTGGAGCAGAGAATGAAGATAGATATCATGACGATGGCAATCTTATCAAAATCCATTTCAAAGGTAAACTTCCATTGCAGATTTAATTGTTTTATTTTGTTCTTCTTCTGTGGTATATCAATTGTTAAGACTTCGTTTTATTTTACAGGTTTTTCCCGAATTCAGGTTTGAGCGGGTATTACGTCAATTTCAGCAGACCATGTCACTTGAACTTGGTGAGTACAATATATAGCTCTCTCTCTTTCTCCTCCTTTTCTTTGAATTTTTCGTAGTATGCTGAACTTAATGTTATCATTAAAAAAAAATTGTAGATTTTCTCCAGGAGGCAAACAATTCTCAGAGAGTAGCAACCTATTTTAGGAAAAACAAGGCAGTTAAAGTTCCCATTGTGTTTAGGGTTGGAACAGTAAATTTTACAAAACATTAGCTATATTTGTGCAAAATATTCATCTGAAGTAAATTTTATATCAGAGTCTTCTGAAGATTGTTATCAATCCTAATTTTTAGACCTTTTATTTCTCAGGATCTAACGACCCCCCAGGTTTTGACAATGGAGTTTTGCTATGGACAAAAAGTATGTAGTCAGTAAATTGATGCCCCCAGTTCTATTTCTAATTCATTTCAAATATGTCTAACTTAGGAATCCTCAAATTTTAGGTGGATGATTTGGACTACTTGCAAGAAGTGGGTATAAACCCTGCGAAGGTCAGAATTTTGTTTGTCAACATGATTTTATCATTTATTGATTTTTTTCTTTTACTTTTCCATTTTGTTGCTCTTTTTTGCATTGTTGTTTGTCAAATCCATACATGTAAGAGTTGTGGCAATTTAGTTGGTTTATAGTCATTTCAAGTTTAAGGAGGTAGCCAGTGTACAGTTCTCCCAGTTTAATTCTATCAATATTAGATGCATTTTATACTTGTTTATATGAAGAAGCACAAGGCCAGTTGCTTTTGGAGCTTTGTTGTTAACCACAAGGCCTGTATTTTCCACACACACACACACACACAAAAAAACATTTGCTGTGTTCCACAATTATCACTTTATCACCTCAGATTCTCTGCATTATATGGCATATTACACCCAACTGTTGGTTAAAGGTACATTCTGTTAAATTTTGATAACTCCTTGGTATTTAAGGAGGTGTTTCCCTGTAAGCCTAAGTTACAATTGATAAATCAGAAAACAATTCGTGGGTTGGGTTTTGCGATTGTATGAATTGTACATCAGGCAAATTCTGGGTCTGACATCCAATTATTGTGGGATATTGAGTGTTGAGAGTATGGTATATTGTGTGCAGCTTTCATAGATCCCTTTAATGTGGTCCCCCATGGTAATATACTAAAGAGTAGGTGTTTATTTCAGGTAGCTAAAACATTAATGGAGCTCTTTGCAGAAATGATATTTGTCCATGGATTTGTGCACGGTGACCCTCACCCAGGAAACATATTGGTTTCTTCTCAAGGCAATGGAAGGTTCAACTTAGGTAACATAGTAACAAATGTCATATTCATGAAGGCATCTGAAGATTTGCACATATGACCCATTGGTTCCTAAACTTCCAACTATACCCTATTAAGACCAACTCGTGCATTTTACTCTTGGACAAGTTTTTTTGCACAATTGCTGATTTTTATCTGTATATCTTGCTTTTGTTTACTTTCTTTTCTGGTTTGTGAAGTTACCTGTCTCAGTTGTTGAGCTGTTGCCCTTTTTGACATACGACAAATGTGGGAGTTTCAAGGTCACTAAATAATGGGAGTTCTTATACAGTTTATATGCTACTGTTCCTGCTTGATAATAATGATCAAAATATGTTTTTTCCGTTTGGTTGGCTCTTGTTACAGTGCTATTGGATCATGGAATCTACAGAGAGTTGGATGAGGAGTTTAGGGTTGATTATTGTCAGCTCTGGAGAGCACTTATCATGTTAGATTCTAGAAAAATACAGGACTTAGGTGAAAAGTTTGGTGTTGGAAAGTATTCCAAGTATTTCCCTGTTATTTTTACTGGAAGAACCATAGAAAGGTAAGCTTCATCACCCTCAATTTACCTATTAATTTTGACCAAAAGATGTAATAAATATGCTGTTGCCAGATTACACTGGTGCAAGTATGTAGTTATTTGTTTGGAGACTCACAAACAGTTTTATGTAATAGATTACAGGAAACTTGGTACTTCTGTTGAACTTGCCCACCATTATCAGTTATAGCATATCTAACTTTAGTTCAATTTTTGTGCTCATGTTAGTAAATCAGCTCTGGGCGTTCAAATGTCGAAGGAAGAAAGGAATCATCTAAAAGATGAGCTTAGATATCTGAGATTAGAAGACATAACATCCTTCATGGATTCCTTACCTCCTGATTTTCTCGTTATTCTTAGAACAGAGTAATCTCTCTCTCTCCCTACCCTCCCCTGCTTTGGGCCCTTTAAAACATTATCATCAGTTGTGATGCCCTATGAAGCAACAAAATATCACATTAACATTGGTCATTGCCTGTTAGACCTGCAAAAGTGAGAAATACTTCATGGATTATATTATTGTAGAGCCCATTAACACTGCTCATTTGCTTTCCATTTTAACGTTTGCAGGATCATAGAAGACAAATATTGTCCCTATAAGAATATTATTTAATAATCCATACCTGTTTTTTTTTTTGCTTTTTGCTCAGTGGACTGTTGAGGTCCATAATTGGCAAGCTCGGAGTTGGTCGGCATGTTCGTCTGCTTGCATATGCCAAACATGCATTGTATGGCGTTGAAAAACAACATGGCTCAAAGGGTGCATATCTCGTCTAATCTTTCTCTTTTCTGTTTCCAAATATGTGCATATCTCCTCTCTCTCTCTTTCTCTCATATATATGCATGGAAAATAAATCTGCTGTGATTCTCGGGGAATCACAGGATCCTGCGATCTAATCTCATCTGCTAGTCTTTCTCGAGATGTGTGCATGAAAATTTATTTTTCTAAAATATTTCCGAGATCCGCACACAAAAAAATTTAAACCGTTGATCTTGAAATTTCAGAAACCTGCGATCCCTCTCGGAATTGCAGCAGATTCGGACTCATATGCATGCTATCTCTAATTCATGTTTATCTGTATCAGGCTTTGTTAAGAATACCTTCTCACAAATTAGAATAAACATTACATATCTCCATTTGAAGCTGCTGCTTGGTGAATGTCTTCTCTTTTACCTTTATTGTTGCCTTGTTCTCAAAATTCTCATATTTTTCCTTCAAACTTATTACTGTTCTCTTTGCAGAGTCGATGGGACTTCTATCGCAAATAAATGATACAAGACATGCTGTTGTAAATAAGTTGAAGGATCTAGTGCACGGAATTCTCCAATTTTTTCATATAAATATGTTTGTTCTTTAGTTGTGATTGATACTACAGATAACCTCATAGTCGAGAATGCATAGTTAAGATAAGAATTTTAAAATGCATGAAGAATTCCAGGCATAAAAGGTGTGCTATATACAGCCGACATTTTTATTAATATCCAAAGTTTAATACAAATTATTATTTATGCCCAGATTCTGACTCAATATCAAAAAATGCCCAAACCGGCCAGAAAATGGCCAGTTTACTCCCCCCGGTTTAGTATTTTTTTTTTTTTTTTTTTAAACCGCAAAAACTCTATAAAAGAGCACCATCTAGACGTGGTAGTATTAGTATGATTTAAAATTTGAATACATTTGAGTTTGGTTCTAACAATTAGTATTTTATTGTAGTTGGATGAAGTAGGTTGTAATTTCTTTGAGTATTAATTAATTTCATTACTTCTTGTAGTTCCGTACAAAATAATAAAGTACACACAAATTGCAAATAAAGTCCACACAATTTTTACAACATGTATATAAATCACCTATTACTACCACGTCTAAAATTTAATCCCCGAAGTAAACCACTTGCGAAAGATGTCCTATGAAATAGCCTAGCAGATGGCTCTGGTTGCTCATTAGATGGCCCGGCTTGGGTTCCAGATAGCGCTGCTTGGCTTGTAGATGCTCTTGTTGTGCGTCTAGTAGTGGACCTCCTCGGTTGGATCACAGATGGCTCCCCTTACACCCCAACCGCCTCTCCTCTTATGGCAACCGCATCTCCCATTGCTTCGGCATACATAGCAGTTGCATCTAAACGGCTCGTAGCTGTGCTACGCCGTGACCCTCCGGACCCACTTTCTGAAGCCATTACTCGCTCATTTTCTGCCGTATTTGCTGCGTTTCTTGCCTCTGCATTTGCATGTGTTACTTAGTAAGTTGGTATAAATTGAAAAGAAAAATAATTTTGGATGAATGTTACATACCTCTTCGTTGCCTATCGGAAGTGGAACGGTGAGGCTGATGCCCCTTTCATCTACCTTTCATTTCATCCATCGTCATTACATGACGGGTGTGTTTTCGCCTCCCCTTCCTAATCCAACCACTACTCGGAAGGATTCTGTCTCCAGGATTAGGAGGCCAGTCTCCCATATTGCCAATTGGAATGAACACATGGTTCCAAGTACTCACAAGATAGTTTGTTTTATACCAGTCTGCAACAAAGTCGTCCTCTTGCCAGTTTCGGTCACGGCAAACAGCTAAGACATGAGCGCACGTAATAGAAGTTAATTGGATACCTCTGCAAGTGCATTCCATTTGTCTGTCGGGACCGCGTGTCACAATATACATGAACTCCCTGTGAGTGGGTTCCATGTTGCCCATGTCGCTACGGGTGCAAGGAACGTACTCATTTGGGGATGAAACTTGGTACTGACCTTGGCCCTGCGTGTAACGCACCAACCGCATTTTTGCAGCTTTCACCCAACGTGCTCTCATCTTTTGCAAAACCCGGTCAGAAAGAACCTGTCCCTTGTCTTGTAATTCCATTGCTCGCTGTCGCCGCTGAACAAACCATCTGTTGCACGTGTAGAACGTATCCTCCACTATGGCACAAACAGGCAATCTACGACTCGTTCGGAAGACATTGTTGAGCGACTCGGAGCCGTTTGTTGTCATGATACCAAACCGGTATCCTCCGTCACAGGTTTGGAAAATCTTCTCATAATTGGACGGCTCCATCGCATCATTAGGACGTACTTTGCCCACCCTATTTAAATATGCATTACACTTCGGATTTAGCTGCACAAAAACAAAGGGGTGTTATTTCATTTTCATAAAATTCTTATAAGATAATTAAACGAAATGTTATAAGTTAGACATACATGAGCAAACTCTTCGAACATCTCTCTCAACCTTCTCGGCTTCTTCCTCTTTGCTCCTTCCCTGAACCTCCATCCGTACCACCTGTCTCCTCCACAGTTCTGGACCAGGTTGTCAGCAACATGCTGCATACAATACCTGTGCACAAAAAGCTCGGGCAGGTTGTCAGCAACATGCTGCATACAATACCTGTGCACAAACACCTGTCTCCTCCACAGTTCTGGACTTTCATTAATATCTTCAAAGTCCGGGCATGTTGCATCGTCTACTGGTGCAGGTCTGGGGTAAGGTGATACTGGAGGTAACGGTAAAGGAGCCACATTTACGGTCTAGGTGGGGTTGAAACTGAGTGTCTTGGTCTGCCTCGATTGTGTTTAAGGTGGGGATGCAACTGAGTGTCTTCGTTGAGGTGCTGGTGGAGTGACGTAGTTGTAGGTTTCTGGGTCAGGTTCGTTGAGGGGTAAGGTGGAGTCACGTCTGTATGTTTCTGGTTGTGGGGTATAATGTGGTGCCGCTGATCCAGAGCCCGAACTTCCAACCCCGGGCTCTACCGGAACTCTTCTAGCAAATATTTCTATTAGAAAATTCCCTTCGGACCTCAAATAACCAAACATGCCTCTCCACGTACTCTCATCTACCAGTTTCGCAACCATCCATTTCCCGCTGGAGGGATGGCAATATCGGGTTGCCAATTCTAGGTCCCACATTTCTGGGTTGTAACCGGTGTGTGTGTAAACTATGGATTTCACGTCTAAAAGTGAGATGTCATCTGGAATCATTAATGAATGAGCTGCATCTTTGTTGTAATAAGCCCCTTGTGCATTAGTAAGCATCTTCCCACCATAGAAAAGTGAAATAAAGGCCATGGTAAACAAACTACATTTTAGAAAATGGTAAACAATTGTCAGGTTACTAAATGGTAAACATTTGTCAGGTAACTAAATAGTAAACAATTGACAGATTACTAAATAGTAAACAATTGACACATTTGTATAGGGTATAGGGTATAGGGTTTTGGGTTTTGGGTTTTGGGTATAGGGTTTAGGGTATAGGGTATAGGGTATAGGGTATAGGGTTTAGGGTTTTGGGTTTTGGGTTTTGGGTATTGGGTATTGGGTTTAGGGTTTAGGGTATAGGGTTTTGGGTATTGGGTATTGGGTATTGGGTTTTGGGTTTTGGGTTTAGGGTATTGGGTTTTGGGTTTAGGGTTTAGGGTTTAGGGTTTTGGGTATTGGGTTTTGGGTTTTTTTAATAATATAATTAATTATTCTATAAAATAAAAAATAATAATAAAAAAAAGCATATAAAATTACCTTAACAGTAATTTGCGCTGCTGCCTTGGGATGATGGGAGGGGTGCCATTTTATAGAGTTTTTGCGGTTTAAAAAAAAAAAAAGTACTAAACCGGTCAGAAAATGGCCGGTTTAGGGGGGGAGTAAACCGGCCATTTTCTGGCCGGTTTGGGCATTTTTCGATATGAGTCCGATTCTGGGCATAAATAATAATTTGTATTAAACTTTGGATATTAATAAAAATGTCGGTATATACAGTCGGGTCAAGACTACCATATTCTTGTTAAAATAAAATCTCTGTTTTATCAAAAAAGAAAAAAAAAAGTTACAATCGGGTCAAGATCATTGGCAATCAAATCAATCGATATTCTTCATAAAATTTCTCAAATTAATTTTAAAAATCAATTTATAAGCATGTTGTTCAATGCATAGGTATGCTACATATTGAATTTATGTAAGCTTCCGTCATTTCATAATGCATCAAGGATTATTTAATTTGGACAATTTAAAATTTAAATTGTTTGATAAATGATGGAATATGCAACAAATCATCATTGATCCATGTACCGTATATGAGTAGGGGTGTCAATGGTACCTTTTAGCCGTTTATCCGACCTGTGTCGTATTCGATAAGGCGGGTATGGGTAAGGTTTTTTTTCATTAGCTTATTAGATATGGGTATGGGTAAGAATTTTTTTTTCGTTAACTAAATGGGTAAAGGTATGGGTAATAACTATTTCGTACCTATAGGGTAATTATAAAATCTAAAATTATATATATTCAATTCAATTTCCAGTGCACTTAGATTTACTCTTCCATTTCAGTGCTCTAAAATGCGTATTTCTATTCCAGTGCATCAAGTTTGTATCTATGATATATTTTTTTCCCCTCTTTGTTTTCGAGTTCAAATTTTGCAGTGAAAAATTATAATGGGTGAAAATATAATTAAATGGTTATCTTATGCAATAAATAAAATATAATTCGTAAAACATAATGAGTTTTTGATGTTTTATTTGTAAAATATAATAAAACTAATTATTATATTAGTATTATTCCTTATTCATCCGTTACCATTTCGTTACCTAATAATATTAACGCGTAAGAGTAGGATAAGGTAAGGTTAATTCTTAATGAGTAAGGGTAATGTATGGATAAGATCAATTTTAATGGGTATGAATATGAAAATGTCTTCCTCCAACCCGTACTATATCCATTGACACCCCTATATATGAGATCTACTCTCATGTGGATGGGCAGGAAAATTCTCTCAACAAAGTCAATTTGGATGGTCACAATTAAAGTATAGAAGTCACAAGTTATATTTTAATTGTGATCTTTCAAATTATGGATGAATGGACGAATTGACTGTGTTAGTAGGATTTTCAGTTACTCCATTTGTGAGAATTGTTGAGGTTCTTAGGTTAAATACTATTGTTGAATTCTTACCTTTTCAGTTTATTCTACGATGTTTGGCAATTTGCCAAAGTAAATAAATGATCAGTAACAATGATGTTATAATAGATAACAAAATTTATTGAGCAGGACTATGGTGAGCTGTGCTCACCAACGGTTTTGGTGAGCACACCTCCAAAACACGTATTTTCAAAGTTCAAATAGTCGATTCGAACCTTCCAACGTGTTCTTCATATTAATATGTGCTTGGAGACCAAATTTTACATTTTTTGGAAATTTTTTACTATTTTTTTAGAATTTTTCAAAATCAGTGTTTTTTGAATTTTTTTGAATTTTTTTTTTATTTAATCAAAAAACACTGATTTTGAAAAATTCTAAAAAAATAGTAAAAAATTTCCAAAAAATGTAAAATTTGGTCTCCAAGCACATATTAATATGAAGAACACGTTGGAAGGTTCGAATCGACTATTTGAACTTTGAAAATGCGTGTTTTGGAGGTGTGCTCACCAAAACCGTTGGTGAGCACAGCTCACCATAGTTCTACTCAAATTTATTTATGGGTACTAGTGCGTGTCCCCTCAAGTATTGGACGGGTACAATAAAAAACGGACGGCCCAAATTTATTTAGCCGGATAAAATTTAATCCGGTATTGATGAAAAATATAGGAGATCTGTTTTGAAATTCGTATCAGGTTAAAAAAAACAATCTGGATTTACATATTGCATCTCAGGAGCTAGTGTTTTGCAAACGGTCCGGATCCAGCAGGTCCGATTTTTTGTGGTTGGCCCAAACCCGTGCTAAGACCGTGGTCCAAATTTACACGGTCCAGTCCGGTCCAAGGTTCTGTCTGGGTCCGGTCCAAGGTCCGATCTGGGTCCGGTCCGAGTTCTAATCTTTATTTATTTTTATTGTTTTCAGTGAGCAGGCCAATAATTTTGATCAAATTCAAAATTCAATTTAGAGAAAATGGCTACATGGATTTTTGTGTTCTTTATATCAAAATAAAGGTATGAAAGTCTTGTTTCTAGATAATATAATTTTTCTATACAAAAATATTACATATTGGTACAGTTTTATCAGTTAATTGACAGAGGTCAGAAATCATAAAAGCTAAATTTCCAGTGACCAGTCCTATAATTTTGACCAGATTCAAAATTCAATTTAGAGAAAATGGCTACATGGATTTTTGTGTCTTTATATTAAAATAAAGGTATGAAAGTCTAGTTTCCAGATAATATAATTTCTCTATATAAAAATATTACAGATTGATACAGTTTTAATGATTAATTAAAAGATGTCAGAATAGCTAAATTTGGATTGGGTCCGGTTCTACACAATGCGGTCTGAGTTTGGTCCAGTTTGGTCCTACACGGTTCCCGGGTAAGTTTGGTCCGGTCCTACATGGTTCTAATGAAAATTAGTGACTCAAACCCTTGCTAGACCCTTTTCTAGCGAAGGTCCGGTCCGGTCCGATCCTAAACCAACCGAGTTATTTCAATATACTATCAGGAGCCTAGGTAGGGGTGAAAACGGGTTGGATATTGATAGGTCCATATATCAATGGCCCTTAAAAAGCCCAGGCCTGGCCCAACAAAGCATTCTCAGACTCAAATTCGCAAAAGGCCGACTCAAAACAAAACAGAACAAGCCCCCCAAAAAACAGGCCACGGCCCAAAAAATGGATTGGGATTCGGACCCCCTCCCGGGGCCAGCCCGAGACCAAAACACAACCCGGGATTCGGACCCCCTCCCGGGGCCAGCCCGAGGTTAGAAACAGCCCGGGACTCGGACCCCTTCCCGGGGCCAGCCTGAGGCCAAGCACAGGCCGAGACTCGGACTCTCTCCCAGGGCCAGCTCGGAACCGAACAAAACAAGGCTCAAAGCCTAACACGCCGAACAGCCTGAGAAGGTCGACACACGACCTCTCTGTTCGGTGTAAGACAGATTATGCGAATATTATGGCCTATTATGCGGGCGCTCTCAACAGTATGCGGGCCTTCGTCATTAATGCTGACAAGACCCCGCTACAGTAGGGCGCCCCCTATTTAAGGCAGAGAATCCCCCAGAAAAAGGGATCGCATTTTATTACAACTAGAGGAGGTATTAAAAAGGGTTAGAGCGTTAATACCCCTCCGACACCCCGCGTGTCCACTGTCTCGGCCCGTTTCACTTGAACCGGGACGAGCTACACATTCTGTCACCAGCTTCCGCAAGGCCTGCTCCCTGGGGACAGGACGTGCCCGCACCTTACTGGACCGAGTCCAGGGACGGGATGTATCAGATATTATCCGACCGAATCTGTATTTAAAAAATTAGATGTGGATATCCGATATCCAAATATATGTATGGATATGAATACAGATTTGATTTTACGTTTCAATATTTGTATCCAAATAGTAGATATATACCAAACAATTTAATATATATTATGAAAAAATTTATGTTATTCATCGTTATAATTAGATAAATATTATGAATTTTCGTATTTTTTAATAATATGTATGTGTTTTTTAATAAATAATAGTATTAAAAAACATATATCAGATTTGTATCCATTTCTGTCTAATATCTTATCCGTATCCGTATTTGGAAAAAAAAACAAATACGAGTATATTTTTACCTATCCGATCTGTTTTCACTCTTAAGCCCGGGGGATACGAATTTTATGGCCTATGGGTACCGAGCTATGTTACTCAGAATTCGTGCACTAGAGATAAATATCGGGTTTTGAGATCTGGTCATGAGGCTTCAAGATTAGTGTCAGGCATTAGATTAGTTTCAACGTTCGGTCAGGGGAGTTTATACTTAATTCCGGCCTGCTGACAAGTGGGCCCTTCGAGGCAGTAGCCGTTTGGGCTTCAGCTTTGAACATGGACCTTTAGATCAATCATTTGCTTTGAGATCATCACTTTATTTGAATTTCATTTTCAGCGCCGAGATCTAACGATCCAAACCGCTTCGAAGTTCGTGCTACTCCAGATATGAATTGGGGTTTCAAGGCCGAGCTTAGGGCTTTGGCTTCCGGCAGAGCTCTGACCATGGCAGGGTAAAAGAAAAGTACGGTTAAGATCGCCTCAGCCTCCTGAGTCTATGACACCTATTGTCTGCAGCTGTTGATCGCCAGAGGCAGTAGTTCACGGCCAAGGGTAGGCTCGGCGCCCGTTTTGGTTTTTGATTGGATTTCTTCGTATTTCCTTAATGATTTTCTCCAATTGGCTGTTTATTTATCATTGTATCATGATATGAGGGCTATTTATAACATCAATTTGGGATTTAATTGGGATTTGAGCATGATTCAAGTTATGATGCTTCGGCTTGGTTTCGAATTGGAACCGATTTATTTGACAAACCTCTTTTATCATGATTGAGGCTCAGAGGAGGCTTACTTAAGCATTTTAAGGTATTATGGAAGTGACAAGGACTTAGTCTTGGCATGAACTTCGGGTTTGAGGTACTAAAGAACATAGGTCATGTGAGACTTACACCTTTTTGCATTATTAAATCAATTAATCTTTCTGTTTTTGTTAATGATTATATGTTTATTTTATTAATAAATCACAGAGAGATACTTGGACTATGTTTAGGGCAAATTTCATGATTTTCAGGACTTTATTTCTATTTTTATACCATTTAATTGTCCAGAGGGGCATTGAAGGTAATTTTGCCTTTTTTAATTAGCAGATTTTCCATGTTTCAAAGCTGAACTTCGAAAATCCATATTAAATCGAAATAAAATCCAAATAATATGAAATTTGTGTCCATGTTATATGTTTTGAAGTCCTTTACATGATTGTGAGGTCCATTTTTTGTTTCAGTTTCTATACTGGTCTATACTGATCATTATAGCAGAAAGGGTCATTTCAGCCTTTTTAGAACTTTGTCATGTACCAGTAGCACTTGTACTCAAATATAAAACTGATGCTATGTACAAGGGTATACCAGAGGCTAGTTAGAGATGAAGACCAGCTGGGGCACTGACTGGTTAGTGTCAAAACAGGTTTTTAGTAGCCTTTTAGCTACTATTTTGGTACCAGTAAAGGAAGAAGAAAATCAAAGCTCCAAAAACAATTTGTTCAATATTCCAAAATGTTAAAAGGGTGTCAGAATTTAGATTTATGCAGGGAAACCCCTGACTTCTATTAAAATCATGTTTTATATATTTTTTTCACTTGATTATTGGACAAATCATCAAGATATCATAGGATTAAGAATATAAATGGCATGGTGCAATCATGGCTGCTGCCTATTTATATCTTAACCCTCCATCTCTCACTTTTTGCAAATAAGCCCTTCAAGATATTGTTATTTAGCAATTTTTCATCTTTATAACATTGTACCTTGAATTTCATCTTTTGCAAATAGGTCCTTTAGGGTTGAGAGAATGTGAAGGATACCAGCTGGCTCAACTTCACAATCCCTTGTGTGTTTAATTTTTTTATTGTCACTTTATTCCCTTTAATTCCTTTCATAAAATAATTAATATAACTTCAATATGGAAGGAAACCAGCTGGCTCAACTCCCATATCTCTATTATTCAATTATTTTAGAAGGAATTAAAGGTGTCAATTTGAAGGCAACAAAAGAAGGAAAACAAAAGATCAAAACTTTGATATTTCTATTCATGTTTTATATATATATGCTTATATGTAATGGAATAGTGATAAGCTCCAATAAAGGAATGACAAAATATTTGTTGTTTTCTTTTATTTGATTATCTAATATTTTACTAAAACAGAAAAGGAAAAAAAGGTCATTTATTTGATCATTAGGCTAAGTATGATTGGCTTATTATGAAATAAGCTTAAGCAATCAAGTAGCCTTCACCTCTTTTTAGTTCAAAAACTTCAAACAAGAAGACACAACAAAGATCAAAATAAAAATCGAAAAAAAATAAGAAAAGAAGAGATATAACTTCAATTAAAAAGGAACTTCATTTCAACACCAAAGATCTACATAGCATGGCCTCCTCGAGGCTTACATCTCTAAATTTATTTACCTATTCAATTCTTTTACTTTGGCAGAGAAGAAAAGAAAGCTAAAAGTATAATCTTTTTTTTTTTAGAATAAAGGCTTTATTGTTTGGCTACTGTATTGCTTCTCTATCTCCCTAACTTGTTACCTCTTTTTTCTTCATGATTTCCTGGGTTTATATAGCCTTCAAGGCATTAGGGTTTTAGTTTGATATGTTGGCATCAATCTTCAACCTCCATTTCTTTCGTTTTTCATTCGAAGGTCTAGATTTCTTCCCAAGGCATCAAGCCATATTTACAGGGGTATAAACCAATGAATTTGAGCCATGTTGGCAATCCGAGATGCAAAGCATCTGCATCCCTTGATTTCTTCATTTTATTCCATTTCATGGCTTAGATTTGGCCATCTTTGAGTCATGCCCTCCATGCTCGGCTAAGCATTGATCCTTCTATTTTGGAGACTTGCATGTAGCTAATAACAGCTGTGCATAAAGTTAAAATGGCGCAGGGATGTCAGTAGGCAGTAGGGTACAATGCCTCTGGGGTTAAACCGGCCTATTATGGTTTATAGCCGTTTATCTGCTTCTACCCAATAAGAGGTTACCACAGTGAGGGAATAACATAACTCTATCATGGTCTAGGTGTTATCATACCCTTTTCGTTACCAATTTCCATTTTTGGATCAAATGCGCCTCTCCTTTTGATGTCTGCCGAGTGCCACTTCCAATTCAGTCGCTCCTCTTGAATACACATTAAATGAGACATTAATATGGCCCCATGTGATCCTGACTACATTGCGCAGAGGCTTGAAAAGGCAATATTGCCATTGGTTTGCTCTAATTAAATCATGCCCGGTTCATTGTCGGGCTCTTTCCCTTTCATTGATTTAGTTCTCCTTTCTTTCAATTGAACTGTTAGAGAACATCGCAATTATATGAGGAGTGTGCTTAGCCTTTTAATTTTGACTTCTATTTGGTGATCATTCGGGTCCCAAACATAGCCATTCTTCCCTTTTCCTGTAATTTCTTTATCCGCCGGGAAAGAAATTCGATTGCTCGTGCTATTATCATCGTCCCGTGGAGTAGAGCTGACGGACAAAAGGAATCAAGGTAATTTGGTTCCACCTTCCCAAATCTCTTTTCTCCGACCCGTTCTTTAATCACCCGCAAGCGGAGGGAAGAAGAGAAAGGTGAAGGAGAGGTGTCTGACATAGGGGCCCGATTGCCAGTCTCGCCAAAGGCGAGTACTGTTTAAACTTTCATGTCTTATTTTAGGAAAGTCCGGTATACCATGAACCAGGTCGCTGACATCTCTAAAGTCTATGTTAAATTCGTGTGATCCGAGTGCATTCAACCTAAAGGGGTCGGAGGCACTTAATTTAAATCCAGCGACGTTCTGTTGATCCTGTGTGGGCATGGCACACCATGAGCCATGCGGCTGTCTATCCGGTGCATATAGTTTAGTTCCCATGCTCTAGGCTTATTCAACTTAAGGCTTCAGCGAAAATGACCATAGGCCACTGACTTGTGGGCCCCATTCCCTTGGTATTTGATATGCAACCTCAAATTGTACCCAGGGTAGTTTGGAACATGATTTTGCTAGGAGTCACTATGATTTTGCACCCAGAATATTCTTCAGCACTTGTTTTATTTGTAGAAATTTAAATCCTTTGAGATTTTGACCCTATGATAAAAATTCATGGTTTTTTTTATGTAGAATATTGCCAAGAATTTTAATTTGCCAAACTAGATTTGCTTTGGAGAGTCTATGCATGATTTGGTGTTTTGTAGCATATTTAATTGTCCCTAAATTGTTATTTCTCATATCTCCATTCCATTATTAAGCACGTTGATGTCCTGATCCGCCAACGGCTACGATTGAAAGATGAAATTTCGGATTTAATATCAGCCCTCCAATCACATAATGTGTCATCTTTTGATTAAATGCATCTCTTTTATGTGTAGAAGTCTCAAATTAGTTAGAGATGTATTCGCCACACATATTGTCACAAGTAATGCCAAGAATTGAGAAAATGGAATTAGCATTAAATTTTTGTTACCATATCTCTCTCCAGATTTGATTGGCGCATACAAAGATTAATTTCCGATTTTGATAGCATATCTCATTTCCGAATTGCCTACCTCTTATTCATTTTTGGAAGAGAACAAAAAAGGCATATTATTGTTTATTCCCTAGCAGCTTTCCACATTTAATTTAATTTAATTACAACACAAAAATTATGTATGCACTGACATGCAAAGAATGTTGTTGTATTAAAACAGTCATTTGTTGTTGTTTTTATTATTATTATTTATTATTTGCATCTCTATTCAATCTTAATGTTAAATCTTATAATATATGTTCCGTTGCAACGCACGGGTACGATACTAGTTAAATTAAAAGAGTGAGGCTATGGTGCTATGCATAGCACGGATGGCTAGTGTACTACGGCTCAATATGGTATTTTTTAAAATCCTAACGGTCGATCCGAACCGTTCAATGTGATAACCATATGAATATGTACTTGTAAACTAAATTTTATATTTTTTCGAATTTTTTTACTATTTTTTTAGATAGGTAGAATTTTGATGGTCCAGAATTTTCAGAAAACACTGATTTTTCTACCTATCTAAAAAAATAGTAAAAAAATTCAAAAAAATATAAAATTTAGTTTGCAAGTACATATTCATATGGATATCACATTGAACGGTTCAGATCGACCGTTAGGATTTTAAAAAGTACCATATTGAGCCGTAGTACACTAGCCATCGGTGCTATGCATAGCACCATAGCCTCACTCAAATTAAAATAACAATCTTTTAGGGTCAAACAATAATATATAATTAAGTAACTAATATAATAGTATCATATATAATTAAGTTACTCTACTCCTAAAATACAGTAAATTTTCATTTATCAGGGATTATGCAAATCCTATCTACAGTGCAGAAAAGATAAACATGCTCTACAATTTTCAATGCAACTATTTAATTTAAAAACGGATGACGGGTCAAGTGGTCGACTGGTAAGAGTATGCCATGAAAAATAATTTAGATATCCCACACTTGAATAGCAAGCCGAAAGCGTACGCAAGCGCTAATCACCGGTGCGGTCTGCAGAATCCTCGCCTGCTCCGGTATAGTCGCCAGTAGGATCGGTCCACGGATCTGAATCGAAGTAGGTCTGATGACCTGTAATTCGTACGTAAATTAATTAAAATCTAAACTAAGTATTCATAACCCTTTTCCCGTTGTACTATTTTTAATTTAACTTTCGAATTTAATTGATTAACTACGAAATACAATACTCATCGGTTCAGTCAGTTCGACTCGGTTTCGATTGAGTGAGAACAATTTGGGTCTAATTCAGTTTAATTTAATCTAACGTAAATAAAATATTTATTATATTTTAATTTGAAGATAAACTATTTAAATAAATTCTTATAATATAAAAGGTCCTACTATTTACTTATACGATAAAATACATAAATTAAACATTACTTTAATAGGTTCGACAACGAATCGCATTTTAATACTTGTAGTGTAAAAGTGTGTCTTCTAATTAATTACCCTAATAATCAATTGAATTTATTCCTAAGTACGTATAAAATAAAATACGTTGTTAATCGATTGTTTTATAACTTTTAAATTTAGACATTTAGTTTAATAATTCGTACACGCTAAGTTAATTAAGTATATAATATAATACGTTAATTAATTAATTACTCTACTTAATAAAATTTATAACCATTCGCAATGCTACGAAAAATATTAATATGTTGTTAATTAATTGTCCTTTATTAATTAACAACATATTTTTATATTTAGTTTTATATAAATCAAATTCTTAAGTTATTAATTTTAATTAACTACGGTGTGGGGTTTTTAATTTAATGTGTTTCGGGATCATACATTGCCAATTCGGATCGGATCGGATCTTTGTATCTGCTCAAATTATGTTATGAGGCAACTATCCAGGGCTTTACTAATCATCTCCCATTTATTTATGTCTTGACTTCGGGTCGAGGCAAACCAAAAATGAGGCTCGAGACCCTAAGTAGTTTGTCCCATTTTAACTTTCACTATTTTATTTAAAGTTCAAATCCAAGAGCCCACTTAATTCTTAAGCCCAATTAAACTTTCAAAATAATTAAGTTAAGCATTCTTATTTTCGGATTGGGCCTAGCCCAAAATGCATTAAATTTCGAAAATGGCCAGAGCCCATTAACTATCACCTCAGACGATCCCAATAAGAAAAGGCTTTGGGCCTCTTTTAATTAATAAATCAAGGCCTATTATTTAAATTCTCAAAATTTCATTTTAGACCTTGTATTATTCATATATCACATAAGGGCCTAATGTTTACCAAATCAACCCTCAATCTTAGAAATTTTATAAAAAGGCCCCCTGTCAGTTCAAACTTAGTACCAGTGACAACACTGGGCTGGTACCACTGGTACTAGCACGCACAACATCACATACAAAGCCAACCTAAAAGGCACAAAGCCAGCACAAGTGCAACAACAGCACAGCCAACAAGCACGCAAACAAGGCACCAGTCACAGGGTCGGTACAGAGACAAAATCAGAGAACAGCAAAGGCAAAGCAAGGGCCGATTGGCACCTCAAAATTCGATCGCAACTCTTCGTAAATGCCTAAACCCAAGCAACCAGTTGGGTCGGGAAATCAGCAACCTGCACCCAATATTTATGAATTCAAGTTGTACTCTCCATGCGACATTTCTCAAAATCAATGAAACACGAATCAATTAATTAAGAAAGGGACAATTACCGGAATCAAGCGGTTCCCTTAATTTGGCCGGTACCAAACGATGTGCAACGAGGTATGGTAGAATTGCGGGTTACCGTTGGAACAGTAGATCTAATTGAAGAAGACGAAGGGTCTGACAGTGGGGTCAGAGAGTCAGGGCAGGTTGAATTAGGAGCTATTGCGCTGGACCTCATTAAACATGACAGTTGGGCCCCGCTCAAACAGATACAGATAAGAACTGGAGAGAAGACAGGAGAGGAAGGATAAGCAAACAGTTCAGCGACAAGTTTAAGATTTTGTTGAAGCGGTTAAGCCAGCTCAGTGCCTCTCGCTGACATGGTGATATCAGAATCATTTCAAACTTCCTTTAGTCGTTTTTCTTACTTTCTTTTACGTTTTGCATCGCATATATAAGGCAAATGCTTCTATGGAGTTGTATCGAGAATTTAGAGAATGAAATAGGCTAATTGCTTTGAGCGTTCGTGCGTTAGTTATTGTCAGAACCTTCGCTTTTATCCAAATTACTCTTTTTCTTTACTCAAGTTCGATTCTTTCAGTTAATTTCTGTAATTGAGAATTGAGCTCGTTGCAATTGTGGTATCAGAGCTTCCGAGATCACATCTGGGAAGCGATTGTGTGACATAGCGAGATACCGCCAAAACCCATTATTGACCAGAATGATGAAGGAGCACTGGATCTGATGGCGATCAATGAAAGACTCAATCAGATAGCGCGAGACTCCCAGTCTTCAACACAGACACGTGAAAATCATGTCATCGCTCTTGAGCATCAGATGCAAATGAGGTTCCAAATTACTGATGGAAGTATCAAGGAGTTGAAGGGGTCAGTAGAGGGTATTCATGCCTTGCTAGGCTCAGCTGTCCGAGAAACGGGTTGAAGTGGGGCAAGGGAGTAATACTCCTCCTGAGTTTGATTTCGCAGATAGTAATCAGCGAGGAGGTAATGGGTATCAAGATCAGTCCAATCAAAAAATCTATATACCCATAGTAGATTTCCCATGTTTTGATGGTAACAAAGCAGCGAGTTGGTTGGAACATTGCAAGTTCTACTTTGAAGTAAATCAGACTCCTGAAAACTATAAAGTTAGGTTAGCGTCTTTGAGTTTCACTGGTGATGCTGATGAATGGTATAGTTGTTATCGGGAAGAGAACCCGAATATAACTTGGCCAGTACTGGTAGATGCTGTGTTTGAAAGGTTTAAGTTGAGAAACAATGTCAATCCAGTAGTTCAATTCAAAAGGGTATAACATGAGGGTAGTGTGGATGATTACATTAGGGAGTACCAAAGGGCAAAGGCTAGACTATTGACATAAACTGGTATTAAAAATGAGTACTTCTTTGTCTGGAGTTTCGTTTGTGGATTGAAAGAAGAGCTCCAAAATTCCATTCAACTGTTCAAACCTCAAACCTTGAATGATGCTTTTAATTTGGCATTAGAACTTGAGATTGCAGTTAAACCTGGTGAAAGAAAACCTCCTTTTCTCAGAACCCAAACTACCCAACCCTATAGACCTTACACCGCACCTACCTACAAACAGATCATGCCCAAGCCACCTGATGAAGGAGTTAGAAGGAACAATGAACAACAACCCAACACTAAACCTCACTCAACCACTAAACCACACTCAAATCTTACCATAGATAAAAAAAAGAGCCATTGGTTTGTGTTTCAGGTGCAATGGCAAGTGGAGTCAAGGTCACATATGTAATAAGGGGTTACACACCATGGAAGGGGAAGAAGAAGTCGATCTAGATGCATAGTATAGACAAGAAATATCTAAACAAGTAGTGGGAGATGAGAAGGAAATAGAAGGTGAGGAGGAAGAAGAAGTTATGATAGGTACCTTGAGTGGTAGAGGAAGTACTAACAAAACACTACAGTACAAAGCCAAAATTGCAAATGTCTCAATTTGTCTGTTAATAGATATTGGAGCATCTCACTCTTTCATTAATCCCTCCTTGGTACAAACTCTGAATTTGCCTACAGCATTTGCCACCACCTTCAAAGTTAGAAGTGCAGGAGGAGAAAAACTGACTTCTAAAAAAATATGCAGAGATGTTCTATTCAGCATACAAGATTACCCATTTGAAGCTGATCTAAGAGTGATGGAGGTACTGGGGTATGATATAGTACTAGGAGTTGATTGGATAGCCGACATGGACAAGATTGAACTGATTCTAAAGAAGGGATTAGTAGTAGTAGAAAACAAGGGCAAAAGGGTCAATTTGTTATCTGATAAGGTGGAGGCTGAAGTTCAAATATTGGAAGGAGCAATAAATGTGATGATGGAAGTGAAAGATGGTAATCACGTGTACCTTGCACAAATATTCCAATTAGAGGAAGGAAGTAAGAAAAGCTGTGCTGTTGTAGACCCCACATTGGTAGCAGTACTGGATCAGTTTTCAGGATGTTTTTGCATAGCCTAAAACCTTACCCCCACATAGAGCCATTGACCACCACATCACCCTTAAGCCTGGCTCTCAACCCATAAACATCAGACCATACAGATTCTCCTATTTCCAGAAAATTGAAATCGAAAAGATCATCAAAGAGCTGTTACACCAATCCTTCATTCAGCCAAGTATCAGTCCCTATTCAGCCCCTGTGTTGTTGGTTAAAAAGAAAGACTCCACATGGAGAATGTGCATTGATTACAGAAAATTGAATGATGACACTGTAAAAAACAAATTTCCAATTCCCCTCATTGATGACCTACTAGATGAATTCAATGGTGCTCATTTCTTTTCTAAACTTGACCTAAGAGTAGGCTACCACCAAATCAGAATGGCTGAGAAAGATATCCCAAAAAAAGCCTTCCAAACCCATGAAGTCTTTATGAGTTCAAGGTCATGCCTTTTGGTTTGACCAATAGACAGCCACATTTCAAGCTCTAATGAACAACACCTTCAAACCTTTTTTGAGAAAATTTGTTTTGGTTTTTTTTTTTTATGACATTTTGGTTTATAGCAAGGATTTAGAATCTCATGTGTCACATCTCCAAGCTTTGTTACAAAAATTGCAAGAAAATCAGTTATTTTGCAAAAAGTCAAAGTGTGAGTTTGGGGTTCATAAAATAGAGTATTTGGGTCATATCATCTCAAAAGAAGGGGTAGCCACTGATCCAAAGAAAATTCAGGCAATGGTTGATTGGCCAGTGCCAAAAACAGTCAAGGGACTAAGGGGTTTTTTGGGATTAACGGGGTACTATAGGAAGTTCATTAAAGGATATGGTGTAGTCTCTAAGGTTTTGACTGATTTGTTAAAAAAGAATTGTTTCAGATGGAGTCAAACATCACAACAAGCTTTTGAGCACCTAAAGAAGGCCATGGTTACCGCCTCAGTCCTCAAACTCCCTGATTTCCAACAGCCTTTTGTGGTAGAGACCGAGGCTAGTCAAGATGGAATTGGTGCAGTACTCATGCAAGGTAGAAGGCCAGTAGCATTCATGAGCAAGAAGTTAGGTGTGAAGAATCAAGCTCTTTCCACATACGAAAAAGAACTGATGGCATTGTTCACTACAGTCACTAAATGGAAACATTACCTCCTTGGTAGTGAATTCATTATAAAGACTGAGCATATCAGTTTGAAATACCTATTAGAACAAAGAATTAACACACCCATGCAGCACAAAGGATTGAGCAAACTGTTTGGATTGAATTATAGAAGTGAGTATAAGAAAGGGGTTGAGAACAAGGCAGCTGATGCTCTTTCTAAGGCAGAAAGGGCAAAATGGGAAAAATGATGTTGAGTCAGAAGAAAGAAATGTAGAAGGGGAAACTGATGAAAGAACTGAAGCAAGAGGAGTGAGAAAAGGTATTGAAACAATAGGTGATGAACAACCAGAAAAGAAAGGAACAGAAGAAGCTGAGATTAGGGTGGTTAGTGAATTGGTCCCTAATTGGGTGCAAGAGGTGAGGAGCAGTTATGAGAATGATAGTTGCATTGAAGGTTTGCAAAAGAAGCTAAAAGATAGAAGTGCTCAACTCATACCACACCACTTAACCAAATTTCAAGGAATAATTAGATACAAGGGCAGAATTTGTGTGGGAAGTCAAGGTGAATAGAGGCAAAAGATTTTGAAGGAATTGCATGGTTCTTGTTTAGGGGGTCATTCAGGCATAACTGCCACCTATCAGAGGATCAAGAGACATTTTTTCTGGCCTCAAATGAAAGAATCAGTCCATCCATTCATCCAAGCTTGTGTGAATTGCCATCTCAACAAAGCCAAGCATGTGGCTTCCCCAGGTTACTACAATCTTTGCCGATTCCAAGTGAAGCATGGAGCAGTATAGGTATGGATTTTATTACGAGATTACCAAAATCAAAGGGGTATAAGGTGATTTTAGTAGTAGTAGATCGTTTGACCAAATATGCCCATTTCATTGGTCTTGCCCACCCTTTTACTGCAACAACAGTAGCCCAGGCTTTTATGGAGTTTGTCTACAAATTACATGAGTTACCCCTCACAATCATATCAGACCGTGACCCAATCTTCACCAGTCGTTTCTGGCAAGAACTGATGACCAAGCTAGAAGTTCAATTGAATATGGGCACAGCTTACCACCCTCAATCTGATGGTCAAACGGAAAAAGTAAACCAATGTTTGGAGCAATACCTTAGAAGCATGGTTTATGACAAACAAACCAAGTGGGCACAATACTTACCACTAGCAGAGTGGTGGTACAACTCCAACTGGCACAGCGCATTAAAGGTGTCAACTTTCGAGGGCCTCTACGAGTACCCACCACCACAGCTCGCTCTAGGCAGTGCTCCGAGAAATCAAGTAGAATCTGTCAATGTTTTTTTAAGAGACAGACAAGAGGCTATGGCTCAATTAAAAGTCAACTTGAGAAAAGCACAAGAGCGGATGAAAAGGAATGAAGATAAACATAGAAGCGAGAGGAAATTCAAAAAGGGAGATTGGATATATCTGAAATTACAACCATACCGCCAAATCACAGTAGGAGGCATGCGCAATCAGAAACTCAGTCCCAAGTATTATGGTCCCTTTGAAATCATCAAACGTGTGGGTTTGGTAGCATACAAGCTCAATTTACCTCCTGACTCGTTAATTCACCCGGTATTTCACGTTTCACAACTCAAAGCCAAATTGGGAGATGCATAGGTTCCATTGCCAGAACTACCGGTATGGGGACCGGGAACTAATGTGGTACCAATTCCTCACCTGGTGTTAGATCGCAGGATGATAAAGCGCCGGAATGCGGCAGCATCGCAACTGTTGATACAGTGGACAAATCAATCGCCTGACAATGCCACGTGGGAGGATTATGAAGATATTGCTCGAAGATTTCCTGATTTTATTCATGAGGACACGAATTTCATTAAGGGGGGAGGAATGCAACGAGGTATGGTAGAATTGGGGGTTACTGTTGGAACAGTAGATCTAATTGAAGAAGATGAAGGGTCTGACAGTGGCGTCAGAGAGTCAGGGCAGGTTGAATTAGGAGCTATTGCGCAAGACCTCATTAAACATAATAGTTGGGCCCCGCTCAAATAGATACGGTAAGAACTGGAGAGAAGACAGGAGAGGAAGGATGAGCAAACAGTTCAGCGACAAATTTAAGATTTTGTTGGAGCGGTTAAGCCATAAGCCAGCTCAGTGCCTCTCGCTGACATGGCGATATCATAATCATTTCATACTTCCTTTAGTTGTTTTTCTTACTTTATTTTACATTTTGCATCGCATATATAAGGCAAATGCTCCTATGGAGTTGTATCAAGAATTTAGAGAATGAATTAGGCGAATTGCTTTGAGCGTTCGTGCGTTGGTTATTGTCAGAACCTTCGCTTTTATCCAAATTACTCTTTTTTCTTTACTCAAGTTCGATTCTTTCAGTTAATTTATGCAATTGAGAATTGAGCTCGTTTCACGAAGGCTCGCCTCTCGGCCTTCTGAAAATTTTCAATACTCATCTGGATTCAATCCAGTTAAGTAATTTTTCCAAGCCCCTCCAGCTTCTTATATAGCCTCTCAAGCGCTACCTTTGTTTTGTTTAGAACATGTGGGATGAAAGAAACTCTTCTCTATACCGGACTGTGACTATCCCAGTTGCTTTTTTCAGTTGTCGCCAGCTGTCCCTCCGGCTGCTTTTGGGTCATTATTGCTTTGAATCCGCAATTCTGCATCTTTATAGCCTTGAATTCGTCTTTATTGTATAGAATTCATATCACCTGAGAATGCTTGGGCCTGGATCCTATTGCTTTTTGGGCCTTTTGGACATAAACCTCAATTCGATTTTAGGAAATTGGCTGGAAGCCATATGCGTCTAATAAAATAAATATGCGGCTGGAAATATTGATCCATAGGCAAATGCAGCCATTAGGCATATACTCAAAGACTAGCGCTTTGAATTAATTTCCCCTGGGGCCCACCCAAACTGGAGCATGATTTTATTACAACATTTTTTATATAAGTCCATTATCCTTTATTTTATTACAAACTTTAATTATTTTATTACTTATTTTATTTAAAGCTGCATATACAAGTCCGCATGAAAATCCGCATATGCGGCCGCATACCGCATATGCAGTATGCAGTGGCCTTCCGCATAATGCATGAAAACCGCATTTTATAACACTGATCGCAAGAATCTAGGGTTTTGAAAATCGCAAGCCACAGTGGAAAACAAAAAAGAGCGAGATTTTTCTCAACACGTGAGCGAAAGCAACAGAGAAGGCAACCTAAAAACGAAAGAAAAAGAGTAATATATATAACCCGGTAAAGCAAGCATCGCACGAGGGGGTAGGGCACAAGGGTCAACCACGCAGAGAGCAGGTGAGCTAATCGTGCGCCTAAGCGTGATTTAGTCATTGCGGTTCAGAGGGACGGGATGGCTGACAAGACAGCGCGCGGGAGAGAGAAACACAAAAACCCTAGGGGGCGTTTGGTTCGTGCTTTTAAAAGGTGATTCCCTGTCATCACAATTCCCTGGAATGTGATTACCATGTTTGGCAAAATTAATACGGGAATAGATACGGTAATGGACAATTCCTTGTTATTCTGATTCCCTAATTCATGGCCATAGCGATAGCCAAAAAAAAGGCAGAACTTTTCCATTCCCGCTCCGCAAAACTCACACCAGTGCGCGATATTCTAATTTTTTTTTGTCTTTCCCTCTTCTTCTCCAAAATCAGAACCATCTCCGTTAGACTCTCTCTTCAGTCTCCTCTCTGTCTCCGTTTCCGTCTCCGACTCCACTCCGTCTCCATCAGGTTTGTTATCTCTCTCTGCGCGCTACCCTTTCCCAATTCCAAACTTTGAATTTTTCTTGAATCCGAAAGATGCTGATCGCTTCTGTGTTGAATGTACAAATCTTATAAATCAGTTAAAATCGTGTGTGTTGAAAGAGATTGGGGAATTTAGTGGAGATCGTTAACGTGCTATTTCAAAATCTTTAAAATTTTGTTTTAGAAAACCTGGGTAATTTGTTCTGTGTTGAATTTTGTGATTAGTTGCCTTTTCTTTTGTTTTCGCGTGAATTTGGGGCTATGCTATTTTTATTTTTGTGTGCCTTGTACCAGGCTGCCCTGGTTTGCTTGGTTTCTGGTTCCCTTGTGTGCCTTGTACCGGGTTGCCCTGGTTTGCTTGTTTTCTTGTTTTCTTGTGTGCCTTGCACCAGCCGTAACTTGGCTGTTTTATTTAGGGGGCTGGTTGCTGTTGTGCTGGTTCCTGTCTTTCCTTACTGGTAAAGTACCAGTACCGGTACTGGGGCTTGAGGCTGTGTGTGCCCTTTTCTTTTCCTTGTTCCTGTTCTGTGTTGGTTTGCGATTGTGCTGTGTTGGTTTTTGATTGGCTGTTTTAAGCCCTTATGTGAAATGTTTAAATCCAGGGACTTTTTGTGTTTGTCTAAGAATGAAGCATAATGGTGACAAATAAAAGCATTTGCAGAACATGCTCTGTTTGCACTTCTAGGTCAGACCCGGGCCTACTTTATTTTAATTTTAATTTGTAGTAAATAAGTAATGATTGTCGATTAAATATTTTGCTTATGTTTCTACTCAAAAGTTTGATCTGTCAAGTGGCACGAGCTGAGAGAAAAATTTCCTGAAAATCTTAACTAAGGTTTTGTCTTTCTTAATTTTACTGGTATTTCAACATAATGGTGACACTTTTAAATAAAGTACTTTGATTTCAGGAGCTCAAGTATCCTGCACTGTGAAACAATGGACAAACCAACAAATCTTTACACAATTCCTGTTACAGTTTCCGTTACCGCTTCATACTTTGAGATGCTCTATTATCTAATGTTTAAAGCTACCTTGTTATGGTTGGTGTTGATGACACACTGTCGTCAGATCTCGTGGGGTGGTTGTAATGCTTTGAAGAGGCACACTATTCGATCTATAACTCTTCGAAGAATGGTATTTCAAAGTGATTTATTTTGTGTTGAAAATACATGCATGGATCGAAGAGCTTTTTATAGCCTGTGTGACATGTTGTCAAGTGTGGGGAGGTTAAGATGTGATGGAAGTATATCAGTTGAAGAGGCAGTAGCAATATTTTTGAATATTTTGGCGCATGATGAGAAACATAGAGTAATAAAGAGACAATTTGTGAGATCTGGAGAATCAATAAGCAGGCAATTCCGTAATGTGCTTAATGCCGCTATTAGATGCCATAATATTCTGCTTAAGAAGCCAAAACCAATACCTGAAGATTCAACTGATGAAAGATGGAAATGGTTTAAGGTACTTCTACAATTCACAAATCATATAAAACAACAATTGGGGTATGGTAAATAAAATCAAATAACTATTGTCTCTGTTTAACAGAACTGTCTTGGCGCACTAGATGGTACATATATTCAAGTGAATGTATATGACATTGACAAAGCCAGATACCGTACCAGGAAAAAGGAGGTTGCCACAAATGTTTTAGGAGTTTGTTCTCCAGATATGCAATTCATATATATTCTACCTGGATGGGAAGGATCTGCCGCTGATTCAAGAGTATTACGTGATGCAATTGCTAAGAGAAATGGATTACAAGTACCTCATGGTAAGCATATTAATTAGTATTTATCATATAAATTCAGTTTTCTATTTAGTCATGAAGCAGTTTGATTACCACAATATTGCAGTTTGATTTTGTTCATGTCAGATTATGTATTTCTTTTATATGTCAGATTCATGTTTCAAATTCAAAAGCTTGTATTTTTTTTAACTACAGGTTACTACTATCTTTGTGATGCCGGTTATCCAAATGGAGAGGGTTTTCTTACACCTTACAGAGGTCAAAGATATCATTTAAGTGATTGGCGTGATGGCAAATTACCACGAACTGCACGGGAGTTTTATAACTACAAACATTCTTCGGCACGCAATGTCATAGAACGATGTTTTGGTCTTCTTAAAGGGAGATGGGCAATTCTTAGGGGAAAATCATTTTATCCGGTAAAAATTCAATGTCGAATAATTGCAGCATGTGCACTCATTCATAATCATATTCGAAGGGAAATGCCTATTGATCCTTTGGATGTCGAAATGCAAGAGGCCAACCACTGCTAGAGGAGCTAGATGGTGAGCGAATTACACATATTGAATCAACAGATGAATGGACCAATTGGAGAGACACTTTAGCTCATGAAATGTTTACTACATGGAGAAGCTCTAGAAATAATCACTGAGTCGATATGTTATTAGTTGAATGATATAGTCATTTTTCTATTTTGTCATTTTAAAAGTTTTAAGGGATATGAAGTATATGGTTTATGTATTAACAAGTTTTTTGTTATTATGTGTTTTTGTAGCAGATCTCCTGTGAATCTTTGACTGAATGATATTAGAAGTAGATAACCTGTGCATACCATCTTATAGAGCATTAAAAGGGGGAAGCAATATTTAGGTTCCAAGTACCAGTCAGATCAATGCTTATAATTAGTTCTGAATTGAATTTCCAAATCAAATAAAATATTGGTGTTGCATCAATTACATAAGGTACCCTTTTGTTTTGTATCAGTGCTTAATTCTAGATAAAGCTTCTAAATTAAAAAAAAAATTAGGCCTGTATCAGTAACTGTTGTACTGGTTATGATACCAAAACAAGAAAGCAAATAAAAGTTTAATACATGTTTGTGCTATAATTAATCATGCATCATGCTAATCTATATGATGCTTTTAACCTACTAAACTCTTTTAATTTAGATAAAAGTATCATGTATCTGGCGATTGAATTATTAATTTCTAAATCAAGTTAATCATTCGTCGGGAGAGGAGCATCCCTAAAAATGTAAATTTGATTGAATTATAAATATAAGAAGTACTGGCTTTTAATTTTACAAATGAGAAATTAACGCTGAGGAGATGAAAAGTGTACAAATTGCTATGCGCAAATCAAACATGGTAATGACATATATCCTGGAATGTTGAAGCAATAGCCATACGCGAACCAAACATGGTAATGACACATTCCCAAGAATGACATTCCCTGGCATTACATTCCCTGGAATCCTTCTATTCCCTGGAATGATCTATAGTGCGAACCAAACGCCCCCTAGGAGTTTTCTCCGCCTCAGCGCGAAAGAGAGAAAAGAGAGAGATTTGAAGAGGCAGCCCCAGTGGCAGGGAGAAAGAAAGGGAGAGGGAAAGATATAGAAAGGGGGCTGCTTTGAGATTCGTGCCAACAAGTATACTCAAATTAAGAATTAAAGTGAGATAAACAATCAACAAGTATACTCAAATTAAATTAGTGAACGAGAATGACATTTATAAAATTATACGGAAGTTTTGAATGTTATCGAATTATTAACAAATTTTTATTTGTCAATTTATTAGTTATCTAATTTAAGTTTATTACCAATATTTGTATTCGAAATTTGGAATGTTTCTTATTTGTTAAATTTAACTCCAAAATTTGTAAATTTTTTAATTGGTTTAATAATTTAATTTATCTACGTTAATTTATTCATTTACTTAATTAACCTTTATTTTCCTTAATAATTCGATTAAAATTTTAATTAGTTGTAAATATTAATTATTTGTCTAATTAATTAAATTTAAATTTTACGGGTTATAACAGAGAATATGAATCTTATATTTGTATCGGTCCGTCAGATCAATCTAATGGATGGATGAGATAGACAAATAATTTGCTTAAAAAGCCTGAGAGAACTAAATTATAATGTATTAAAAGACAGTTTGAAGATTCGTAATTGCCTTGATAAAGCAATTTCAGTACAAACAAATCTACTAATCAAACACAGACAAGTCCTATAATTTATTTTTTCTTGATTCTTATTCTTAATTAAAAAGCAGCTAAATTTCACCATCCCAAAGCTGTTCAAGGGTCTTGTAGGGCCCATTGCATGAAACAAACTCTAGTCCTGCACATCCCTTGCGTTGTGATATTTGATCAATTTTTTGTCTTTCGTCAGCAGTCAATTCCCAGTTCAATATGTCCAGATTCTGCTTCATCCTTTCTTCTTTGAAGCTTTTCACTAGTACACAGTCTCCTTGCTCAAATACCCATCTCAGACAAATCTGAGACAAATCCATTACAATTAGTTTAGTCATTTTTTAAAGTCATTGATTTTATGGCAATCGTTTTAGGGACGACCATATAGGGCCCAATAAGGCCCACTAAGTTAATGCCCTTTTTTTCTTTACCTGAGCCAATGATTTCCCCTTTGCTCGAGCAATCTGTTGCAACTCCTTGCTTGCCATGACTTGATCTGTACCCCATATTGTTCCTTTAGCACCCAAAGGAGAGTAGGCGCACACTTCAATTTCCTTATCTTTGCAAAATTCTCTTAGCTTCTTCTGCTGCCAAAGGGGATTTACCTCCACCTTCACATAATTAAAAGGAGTTGTCACCAGTTAATTATAACTTAAGAAAAATAATTAAAATTTCCAATTATAATATTTACATACATTAACAATGAATGTTTTGCTTCCTTCGGTTTACTGATAATTAATAGGGTTTCTTAATACTTTCACTCAACGTTGAGTATTTTTAATTTAACCAATAGGAAATTTTATTGACAAATTAATAAACCTGAAAGGGGAGATAGCCCAGTTGGTTAGAAAAAAAGTTCTAAGATTGTAGATTATTCAAAGGTCGAGAGTTCGATTCTCCCTCACGACTTTATAGCTTCTGCAAAGGATTAAAAAAAAAAAGACAAATTAATTAACCTGATTGGCAGCCGGAGGGATTTTTGCGAAAGAGAGCAGAAGCTCCAACTTCTTGCAGGAGAAATTGCTCACACCAATTGACTTGGCGAGGCCGAGACGGTTGCACTCCTCCATCGCCTCCCAGACAGAGCGCATGTCGAATACCTCGATCTCATCCGTTGGGAAAGGAAACTCATACCGGCCGGGCTTTGTGCTCACTGGCCAGTGTATTAGATATAGATCAACATACTTCATTTGCAGATTACTGAATATAAAAAACAAATTGTATGTAGTGTTAAAAAATAATAGCTAGATGGATTTTTTTTTTTATACAAAAAAAACAATATGTATATGAGATAAAAGTATTTCATTCAAGTAAATAAAACTGTTTTTTTGACCTCAAGGGGCCAACACGTCAGAAATAGAAGAAAGATACCGAAAATATAATTTTAAGGAAAAAAATGGAATGCGCAAATAAAAAATCTAGCATTTTAATGTTAGTTTTGTACAAAATAAAACATATATATCACTGTACAAAATAAAAATCATAGTTTATTATATGGTATGTAAAACTATTGCAGGCTAGATTATGATTATAGTTAGCGGCTTAGTGTGCGCATATATATATATATATATATAGTGTTTGGTTACTCTACTTACATAAGCATATGAGGGTATATGCTTATAACTCATTTTTTCGTTTTAAAAATCCAAACAGTCGATTTGAACCGTTAGATGTGATCTCTTTATTGAAATGTGCTTGGAGACCAAATTTTACATTTTTCTGAATTTTTTTACTATTTATTAAGCCACATTGAAAATCGCTGATCCAACGGTGGCTTAACAAAACAGTAAAATCAGAAGCCACTGTTGGATCAGCGATTTTCAAAGTGGCTTAATAAATAGTAAAAAAATTCAGAAAAATGTAAAATTTGGTCTCCAAGCACATTTCAATATAGAGATCACATGTAACGGTTTAAATCGACTTTTTGGATTTCGAAAACGAAAAAATGAGTTATAAGCATATACCCTCATATGCTTATGTAAGAGAGTAGCCAACCTCATATATATATATAGGAAGTGTCTACGGTGCTATGCATAGCATAGAGGCCTCCGTGCTATGGTTCAATTTTTGAGTTTTCAAAATTCTAACGGTTGATCCGAACTGTTCAACATGATCTCCATATGAATATGTACTTGCAAACCAAATTTTACATTTTTTAGAATATTATTACTCTTTATTAAGCCACTTTGAAAAAACAGTAATTTGTACACAACAGTAAAATCTTCTGGACCATTGGATCAGCAATTTTCAAAGTGGCTTAATAAATAGTAAAAAAATTCTAAAAAATGTAAAATTTGGTTTGCAAGTACATATTCATATGGAGATCATGTTGAACGGTTCGGATTGACCGTTAGGATTTTGAAAACTCAAAAATTGAGCCGTAGCACGGAGGCCCTCTATGCTACGCGTAGCATATTAGCCAGATTCTATATATATATATATATATATAGAGAGAGAGAGAGAGAGAGAAAGAGTGGCTAATATCAAAATGTTTGCACCAAGGTCCTCGTGCAACCAAGTTGTTTTTGAATTTTCAAAGTCCAAACGGTCGATCTAAACCGTTAGATGTGATCTCTATATTAAAATCTGCTTGGAGACCAAATTTTACATTTTTTGGAATTTTTTTACTATTTATTAAGCCACTTTGAAAATTGCTGATCATATGGTCCAGAATTTTGTTGCACTGTTTTTACTGTTCACCCGGATCAGTAATTTTCAAAGTGGCTTAATAAATAGTAAAAAAATTCCAAAAAATGTAAAATTTGGTTTCCAAACAGATTTTAATATAGATTGAACATCTAACGGTTTGGATCGACTGTTTGGACTTTGAAAATCCTAAAACGACTTGGTTACACGAGGGCCTTGCTGTAAACGTTTTGATATTAGCCACTCTATATATATATATATATATATGAGGAGGGATCAAGTTACAATAATTTTGAGTTACAACAACAATTTTCTATATTTTCAAATTCCAAATCGTTGATCCAAACCGTTCAACATAATCTCCACAATAAAATATGCTTCCAAATCAAATTTTACATTTTTTTGAATTTTTTTACTATTTATTAAGTATTTTACAAAAACTAGTCAAATTCAGACCATTGAATTTTGTACCTATCTTAATAAATAGTAAAAAAATTCAAAAAAATGTAAAATTTGATCTGGAAGCACATTTTATTGTGGAGATCATGTTGAACGGTTTGGATCGACGATTTGGAATTTGAAAATGTAGAAAATCGTTGTTGTAACTTGATCCCTCCTCTATATTATATATATATATATATATATATAGAGAGAGAGAGAGAGAGTGGCTAATATCAAAACGTTTGCACCAAACCTCTCGTGCAACCAAGTTGTTGTCAGGTTTTGAAAGTCCAAACGGTCGATCCGAACCGTTAGATGTTCAATCTATATTAAAATTTGCTTGGAGACCAAATTTTACATTTTTTAAAAATTGTTTACTATTTATTAAGCCACTTTGAAAATTGCTGATCCGGATGAACAATAAAAACAGTGCAACTAATTTCTGGACCATGTGATCAGTAATTTTCAAAGTGGCTTAATAAATAGTAAAAAAATTCCAAAAAATATAAAATTTGGTCTCCAAGCAGATTTTAATATAGAGTTATATAGAGGAGAGTGACTAATATCAAAACGTTTTCACCAAGCCTCTCGTGCAACCAAGTCGTTTTTGAATTTTCAAAGTCCAAACAGTCGATCCGAGCCGTTAGATGTGATCTCTATATTAAAATCTGCTTGGAGACCAAATTTTATATTTTTTGGAATTTTTTTACTATTTATTAAGCCACTTTGAAAATACTGATCACATGGTCCAGAAATTAGTTGCACTGTTTTTACTGTTCATCCGGATCAGCAATTTTCAAAGTGGCTTAATAAATAGTAAAAAAATTCCAACAAATGTAAAATTTGGTCTCCAAGTAGATTTTAATATAGATTGAACATCTAACGGTTCGGATCCACCGTTTGGACTTTGAAAACTCGAAAATAACTTGGTTGCACGAGAGGCTTGGTGCAAACGTTTTGATATTAGCCACTCTCTATATATATATATAGTAAGGCTACGGTGCTTTGCAAAGTAAACCCCCCGTTTACTTCGGGCCATTTTTTGGATTTTGAAAATCCAAACAACCGATCCGAACCGTTCAACATGTTTTAAATATTGAAATGTGCTTGGAGACCAAATTTTACATTTTTGGGAATTTTTTTACTATTTATTAAGCTACTTTGAAAGTTTCTATCCTGTGGTCCAGAAAATTTTACTGTTTTTTACTGTTCACCATCGGATCAGCGACTTTCAAAGTGGCTTAATAAATAGTAAAAAAATTTCAAAAAATGTAAAATTTGGTCTCCAAGCACATTTCAATATTTAGAACAAGTTGAACGGTTCGGATCAGTTGTTTGGATTTTGAAAATCAAAAAAATGGCTCGAAGTAAACGAGGGGTTTACTTTGCAAAGCACCGTAGCCTTACTCTGTATATATATATATATGTATGTTGAAACCTTTGCATTAGGTACTTTGTGTTTAACTTTAACTGAAATTATTAATAAAAACAATTGACTCGCTAAAAGAGATACCTAATTAATTAAGACTCAGAACAATGTATTAGTTGACAACAATAGAGAAAGAAAAAATTACAGAGAGAAACAATAAATCACAAAAAAAAAATAACCAAACTCTTTACCGAAGTGTTGTCTCAAGTGCACCCATGACTCGATCCGGATGCGCATCACTGCACCAGAGCTTTGAGGTGATGAAGAGCTCATCACGGGACCCCACAAGACCCGTTGAGATAGCCCTAGCAATGGCCTCGCCGAGTGGCTTTTCAGACTGATAGAGAACCGCAGTGTCAAAATGGCGGTAGCCTAGCTTGATTGCAGACAATATGGCTTCCTGCGTTGTTTCAGACCCGGCGAAGGGGTAAGCGGCCGTGCCCAAGCCGATTAGCGGCATGGCCTTGGGGCCGGAGAGTGTGTTTAGGTGCACTTCAGGGATGGTTCCCATTCTCTTAGATGGAAATGGGGCTATGAATTGAGTGGGGGATATGGGGCTGAGTGGCTAGGATGTTTTATCTTTGATAGAACTTTGCATTTCGGTACCTTGATTTGGTATATATTTGCAAAACAAAATTAAGGGCCCTCGTCTTGTCTCCGTGTCAGGGCATGTGCGTGTAATTAACTACAAAATTGCTGGTTTAATTCACGTGATAATTAAGCAGTTATGTAGGCTGAGAGGGCTGAAGCAATAGTGTAAAAAAATATGTAATATTTTATAGAGGTAATGTATTGTACTGGGTAGAGGCCATATGAGCTCTTTTGGTTATTGTTTTGGGGGTGAGGCCATAGTGACAAATCAAAAGTTCGGGTTCGGTTCGGTGAGGTCAAAAATTCGTGATTCGGGTATAATTCGGGAATGATTCGGTACAATAAGGAAGCAAAAAAAAAAAAAAAAATTTGACGTTTTTTTGGCATTTTTTTCGCGTTTTTATCACAAATAATTCGTAATTCGCGTTTTATACGCGTTTTATTTGCGAATAAAACGTATTATACGTTTTTCCGCGTATTAAACAGAGTTCGGTGCGGTTATGTATAAAAAACGAATTATACGCGTATAACTCGCGTATTATGTCACTATGGGTGAGGCTAATTCAGAGAAATGGACGTCGTTGAAGGTCAAAACTCGAGGAGAAATATTTTATTAATAATTGGAAAATTCAATATTAATGGGCATGTTTCCATTTTTTTTAATTAAAAGGCTGAAGAAGTCCATATCATTTAAGAAACAGTTAACTTACAACCTACTCATTCGAGTTCATTATCTAATATCAGCAAAATATCAAATCCAATCAAACATACAAAACATCAGCATATCAGCTGGAAACCACCACAATCCAACATAGAAAATAAAGACAGACAGCTGCTTATGAACTACTGTAGGCTGTAACCAAAAGGCAATAAAGAAGTTTGAGTAGAACTAGGGTGCTCCTAAGCTCACCAAGCTCTTCGTGAGCGCGGCTCTAAAACCTATCAAATTGACTTCAAACGACATTTCCAAACCGTTAGATGTTCAATCTATATCAAAATCTACTTGGAGACCAAATTTTACATTTTTTGGAATTTTTTTACTATTTATTAAGATGGTTTGAAAATCGCTGTTTTTATTAAAATTCTGCACCATTGGAAAACAGCGATTTTCAAACCATCTTAATAAATAGTAAAAAAATTCCAAAAAATGTAAAATTTGGTCTCCAAGTAGATTTTGATATAGATTGAACATCTAACGGTTTGGAAATGTCGTTTGAAGTCAATTTGATAGGTTTTAGAGCCGCACTCACGGAAGGGTTTGGTGAGCTTAGGAGCACCCTAGTTCTACTCAAGAAGTTTTAGATATTCTTATATCTAAGTCAATCATTGAGGCTGGGGTGAGATATGTAACTACAAAATTTGACATGGAAACTAGTGACCATCTTCTAAGTCTATTCTTCATAAGGCACCATCTGGGTCCCTAAGTCTTCTACCACAATATGCAATTAACTTTCTCACACAAACCTAGTTGTTCATATCATATTCTACCCCTCAATTAATTAACCTAAAGACCCTACCTAAATTAAGTATCTACTAATAAAACATAAATTTCCAATCTACGCTATCTTGCCAAGGAAAAAATAAAGAGAACATAGACTACAACCCAATTGAAGATTGAAGAACCCTAACATCCTTAGATGACGCATTCTTCTCTTGCTCGGCTTCTGATGAATACTCTCCTCTCTCTAAGTAACTCTCTAACCTAACCTAGCATGAGGATGCTAATCGATTCTATGGACTTAACACAATTAAACACGCACACTAAATTCTATTACAAGAGGAATTTTTATAGCCTTCCTAAATGAGAGGTGAAGTAGTGGAAGTAGTGGAGAAGGTGGAGACTTGGAGTGCACTCCAAGTTTGCATAGAGGGAGCCAAAAATAGCGAGCCAAACTTGGCTCTAAAGCAATCACGCCCTTCTAGAAGAATTCTGTCAAAAAAATTAGCATCGATGGTGGAGATTTGATCAAAATCTGAACAGTTCACGAATTGAGTCCACGGATCGTACGGCATAGGTTGAACCTGCAAGACCTCCTGACTTAGCGGATTTTCTGTAATTTCACCATTTTGCATGTGGTGCACTTTGTGTGAGGTGTTGCATGCTTCCAACGGTGTCCTGGTTTGGTGTTAGTGATCAGAGTCAAAATGATGATGAATTACGTAAGATTTTGGCTTATGTTTTGCATATTATCTCGCATTTATGTTTAATTAATTAGAGAAAAAAGCTACTGTCACCCTTCTTTATGTTTTATTGCAAAAAACAGGTTTTGGGACTATTTTACACCAAACGGAGCAAGAATTGGGTCAATCGGATCATCGATACTCATCGACTAAGTCTCTGTTATGGCCTATATTGCATAATACAGACTCAGCCGAATACGGACCAGGAGATAGCGCAATACGCATTAAACCCTTCAGCGACATGGTCTCAATACGGACCGTATTGGCTGATACGGTCCGTAACCAAGGCACCTTTTGGGGAATAACTGCTGACAGCTGTATCCAGATCGATTTTCTTGGCTTCCACTTAACTCCAGACGTCCCTTCACCCCTATATAAGCACCCTAGACAGAATTGTTTAGTATTTTTGTAATTTGGGCTAGATTTAATTAAGTGAGAAAGAGAGGAGTGATTGTAACCATGCCGTTCCACGGTTAAGTTTCTTTCTTAGGGGCTAGGCAGTAAACCTTGTTACTCTTGATGCTTTGATATATATATTTTCTGTTGATTATGATTTCTTGTTGTTTAATCGAAATGCTTTTGTGATTTATTATCCCTTCATCTAAATTCGATGATCTAGTTTAATCTATTAGGGTAGTGACAGTACTTTAATGGTAAGATAAACTATGTTGCACGAATTAGTCTCGTTGGGATTTATTAGATTTATGTGAAGAAAACCTTAGCGGAGAAACTATAAATTTGAACAACAAAACACGAACCAAGTTCTATCATTTACGTAAGATAAATCACAGTGATATGTGTAGTAACTTGTGTATTTAAGATATCAGTCATTTGAAGATAACTCGCAGTGTCCTATGTAGAATTCTCATCTCTATTTTTATTTTAATTACTTTTAATTGTTTCCAAGTTTACATTGATCACAACTTCAACTCTCAATTTTCAGATTTCGTCTAGTCTTTCGAAAGATTGTGATTCGATCGCTCAAGACTCTGAACCAATATTCCCTGTGGATCGACCTCGAATATACTACTCGATAGGATTGTGCGCTTGTAGTCCGAACTGATAGCATTTCCGAGTTTATAAATTTTAAAAGAAACATCGCTCTCTTTCAAGTGATCAGCTAACTTCAGAAATCACCTAAATCCGGCACATTTGCTCCATTTTTGGCCTAAATACGCAACTTTCTCCAAAACCCGCCAAAATAGCCTAAAAACACGTTTGCGGTAAATAAATTGAAAAATGGCTACTTCGCATTCTCTTTTGGCAATTTTTTGCAATAAAAGATATGGATTTTTGCTATATGTTTTGGTCCGATCAGGTTATGATCCACAACTCTTGAGACATACATTATTGAATTTGGATGGGACGAGGTGGTTCCGAAATTTTTATTTCTATCATATTCACAAAAAAAAAATAAACCAAAACACTTCAGTTTGATCAGAATTTTTAATTCACCCAGGCCGCCAAACCATTTAGCGGCCTCAAAGACTGGCTGATTTCCTCAGATTTATCTTAGGTCTTTCAACAACTTGGTAAAGGTAGGTCAATATATGTTCTATAATTTGTTAGTCTATTTGTGGGTTGGTTTTATAACTTACAAGGATTATTTCTCTAGTCAGTTTTTTCTATAATTTGTCTTTGTGAATGAAATATCTAGAAATAGTGAGGAAATCAGTTTCTCAAAACATGGGTTTTTCCCTTCACTAAATCATACACAATTTCTATAAGAAAACCCGTGTTTGGAGATTGAGCATAATCATACAGGATTTTTTTCACTTAAATTGGGTATGATTAAGTCCTTATTAAGCAACATTACACGGTTGCTTATTAAGCAATCGGGTACCTCCTTCCTTTACACACTGTTTTTTATGGAAATTGCCATGTCTGTATTGGAGGTCATTTTTGCGTACCTCCTTCCTTTACACACTGTTTTTTATAGAAATTGCTTGTAGCCGTGTAAGATGGATCAACGGCCAAGTATGAGATGCTTAGCCACCCTCATAATTTATGATTTTTTAATCATGTATATTTAAATTTAATCGAATCTTTTTTGTTAAAATTTTATATAGTTAAGTTCCTCTAATAAAAATATGAAGATGTGCTTATAGCTTAGTGGTTCAAGGTACGTAGTGATATTATTATGCACAGTTTCTATAAGAAAACCCGGTTCATACAGGATTTTTTTCACTTAAATGAAGTTTGAAACTCCTAGTTATAGCGAGGAGTTTGATTAAATATTCCCATTTGCTGGTGACATGAAACAGATGCACGTGGGCTTACCCAAGAGATCGACATTTCCAGTGGCATCTCATGTGAATGTAAATAAGGCCAGCTGGTGGAGGCATCTTTCCCTCTTACAATACATGTTGGATTTAAAGACGTCTAATTACAATAATAAAGTTGGACATGCGTGCATTATGATTATGATATCAAATACTGTCGCAAGATTACATTTATGTAATGATTAAAATATGCCAAATAATGTGATTAATTAAGTCATGGCATTATACGTATTTATATATATAAGGTTTTGGATACGAATACATATAGAACAATGTTAATCAATATAATTGTTAATGGACTGATTATAGTTGATTAAAATAATAGCAGTAATAAATATAGGCTAAATAAGGAAATCAGAATTTATTCTGATTTATTTCTGTTTTTCTGGAGGTTCCTGATTTCCAGATCCTTGAAATCCGAAATCAAGATTTCTTGGCAAACTTGTTTTCCAAGTATTAGCCAATTTTCGGCTGCCCTAGGTTTAGGGTTTTGCACTGCTATAAAAGGGCTGAGTCTCCAAGGCTTGCAATCATCCATCACAATTGTCTGCTCCATTGAAGACAAGATACTCTGTCATAATATTTAGGATAGCCAGAGAAAAGGATTGCAAGTTCTTGGAAGGACTCGAGAGCCAACAACTCAAGTCAAGACCAGGAGCGTATCAACCCAGAGCCTTGGAAGCTGTCTGATTGATAGCATACGGAGGCCTTTGAAGATGGAAAGTAAGTTCCGCTGTGCATTAAGTTTAATTTTTTACAAAGGAGTAGATCTTGGTTAGAATTTAAAGTAATTAGGAAAACCCACAAAGTAAAACCAACAGTACATATAAAAATACATATTAAAAAATTCAATATCTTAGCTAGAGCGAACGACTACATTGAATGTCAACTACATTAGTGATATTATTATCAATATAGAATTGTTTCCTGAAAATTCTAAATATATCCGTGATAAGTGCCTGCTTTGTTTATGCAATTATCATGTATTTAGAAATATATCTTAATGAACCGATGTCGATGGTCCAACCACACATTAATTTGAACTATAAAGTAAGGCATGCATCTAATTAAATGCAATTTAATCTGCTGTATTGCAAGTTTATATCTGATGGTATTGGAAATCGAAAAGATTCCGAGCTGTTGTAGACAAATATTTAACTTTAATATAAATTAAAGAATTTATTAAACATGTTGTAAACATGCGTAAAACTCACAAGTATGGAAGAGGTATCGGGCACGTTCTTTCTGACTAGATGATCTGGTTAAGTAAAATAATTAATTGGTTAAGTAACCTAATGCGTTTAAATTAATTAGCTGCAACCAGACAAGAGGAGCACTAACTAATTGGGGGTCACGTACGGATATTTTCATTTTCATTACTAGATAGCTACTTGTGTCACTACTACAAAAAAACATGTTTAATATCGCCCCTTTAATCACCGGTGCGGTCTGTAGAATCCTCACCTGCTCCGGTATAGTCGCCAGTAGGATCGGTCCACGGATCTGAATCGAAGTAGGTCTGATGACCTATAATTCGTACGTAAATTAGTTAAAATCTAAAATAAGTATTCATAACCCTTTTCCCCGTTGTACTATTTTTAATTTAGCTTTCAAATTTAATTGATTAACTACGAAATACAATACTCATCGGTTCAGTTAGTTCGACTCGGTTTCGATTGAGTGAGAACAATTTGGGTCTAATTCAGTTTAATTTAATCTAACGTAAATAAAATATTTATTATATTTTAATTTGAAGATAAACTATTTAAATAAATTCTTATAATATAAAAGGTCCTACTATTTACTTATACGATAAATACATAAATTAAACATTACTTTAATAGGTTCGATAACGAATCTCATTTTAATACTTGTAGTGTAAAAGTGCGTCTTCTAATTAATTACCCTAATAATCAATTGAATTTATTCCTAAGTACGTATAAAATAAAAATACGTTGTTAATCGATTGTTTTATAACTTTTAAATTTAGACATTTAGTTTAATAATACGTATGCGCTAAGTTAATTAAGTATATAATATAACATGTTAATTAATTAATTATTCTACTTAATAAACTTTATAACCAATCGCAATGCTACTAAAAATATTAATATGTTGTTAATTAATTGTTCTTTATTAATTAACAACATATTTTTATATTTAGTTTTATAAAAATCAAATTCTTAAGTTATTAATTTTAATTAACTTCAGTGGGGTTTTTAATTTAATGTGTTTCGAGATCATACATTGCCTATTTGGATCGGATCTTTGTATCTGCTTAAATTATGTTATGAGGCGACTATCCAGAACTTTACTAATCATCTCCCATTTATTTATGTCTTGACTTCGGGTCGAGCCAAACCAATAATGAGGCTCGAGACCCGAAGTAGTTTGTCCCATTTTAACTTTCACTATTTTATTTAAAGTTCAAATCCAAGAGCCCACTTAATTCTTAAGCCCAATTAAACTTTCAAAACAATTAAGTTAAGCATTCTTATTTTCGGATTGGGCCTAAGCCCAAAATGCATTAAATTTCGAAAATGGACAGAGCCCATTAACTAACACCTCAGCCGAGCCCAATAAGAAAAGGCTTTGGGCCTCTTTTAATTAATAAATCAAGGCCCATTATTTAAATTCTCAAAATTTCATTCAGACCCTATATTATTCATATATCACATAAGGGCCTAATGTTTACCAAATCAACCCTCAAACGTAGAAATTTTATAAAAAGGCCCCCTGTCAGTTCAAACTTTGGTACCAGTGACAACACTGGGCTGGTACCACTGGTACTAGCATCGCACAACATCACAGACAAAGCCAACCGAAAAGGCACAAGGCCAGCACAAGTGCAACAACAGCACAGCCAACAAGCACACAAACAAGGCACCAGTCACAGGGTCGGTACAGAGACAAAATCAGAGAACAACAAAGGCAATGCAAGGGCCGATTGGCACCTCAAAATTCGATCACAACCCTTCGTAAATGCCCAAACCCAAGCAAATTGGGTCGGGAAAATCAACAACCCGCACCCAATATTTATCAATTCAAGTTCTACCCTCCTTGCAACATTTCTTAAAATCAACGAAACACGAATCAATTAATTGAGAAAGGGACAATTACCGGAATCAAGAGGTTCCCTTAATTTGGCCGGTACCAAGCGAAGGCTCGCCTCTCGGCCTTCCAAAATCAACAAGCTCACCAAGAAAAAGGCACCACCCAGCACCGAGACAACACAAGGAAGGCGCCAGAGGAACAATCGCAAGAAAGGAACAACCCGAAAAATCTAGGGTTTTGAAAATCGCAAGCCACAGTGGAAAACAAAAAAGAGCGAGCGAGAGAGAGAGATTTTTCTCAACACATGAGCGAAAGCAACAGAGAAGGCAACCCAAAAACGAAAGAAAAAGAGTAATATATATAACCCGGTAAAGCAAGCAACGCACGAGGAGGGCATCCTCTGCGGAGTTTTATAAAACTCCGCATTGCGGAGCAAAACGAACGGACCAGATTAACTCTCAGCCGCTTTGAGATTCAAGCTAACGGAGGGGCAGTATTATTGGGCTTTGAGATTCGTGCCAAGTCAAAACGAACAGACCAGATTCAAAGAACCGCAGTGCGGAGTTTTAAAAACTCCGCAGAGGATTTCATTCCGCAAGGGTCAACCACGCAGAGAGCAGGTGAGCTAATCGTGCGCCTAAGCGCGATTTAGTCATGCGGTTCAAAGGGACGGGATGGCTGACAAGACAGCGCGCGGGAGAGAGAGAAACATGAAAGAGAGAAAAGAGAGAGATTTGAAGAGGCGGCCCCAGTGGCAAGGGAGAAAGAAAGGGGGAGGGAGAGATATAGAAAGGGGGCTGCTTTAAGATTTGTGCCAGCTAAGATCAAACGGTGGTGATAAATTAAGAATTAAAGTGAGATAAACAATCAACAAGTATACTCAAATTAAATTAGTGAACGAGAATGACATTTATAAAATTATACGGAAGTTTTAAATGTTATCGAATTATTTAACAAATTTATTTGTCAATTTATTAGTTATCTAATTTAAGTTTATAACCAATATTTGTATTCGAAATTTGGAATTTTTCTTATTTGTTAAATTTAACTCAAAAATTTGTAAATTTTTTAATTGGTTTAATAATTTAATTTATTACGTTAATTTATTCATTTACTTAATTAACCTTTATTTTCCTTAATAATTAGATTAAAATTTTAATTAGTTGTAAATATTAATTATTTGTCTAATTAATTAAATTTAAATTTTACGGGTTATAACAGAGAATATGAATCTTATATTTGTATCGGTCCGTCAGATCAATCTAATGGATGGATGAGATAGACAAATAATTTGCTTAAAAAGCCTGAGAGAACTAAATTATAATATATTAAAAGACAGTTTGAAGATTCGTAATTGCGTTGATAAAGCAATTTCAGTACAAACAAATCTACTAATCAAACACAGACAAGTCCATAATTTATTTTTTCTTGATTCTTATTTCTTAATTAAAAAGCAGCTAAATTTCACCATCCCAAAGCTGTTCAAGGGTCTTGTAGGGCCCATTGCATGAAACAAACTCTAGTCCTGCACATCCCTTGCGTTGTGATATTTGATCAATTTTTTCTCTTTCGTCAGCAGTCAATTCCCAGTTCAATATGTCCAGATTCTGTTTCATCCTTTCTTCATTGAAGCTTTTCACTAGTACACAGTCTCCTTGCTCAAATACCCATCTCAGACAAATCTGAGACAAATCCATTACAATTAGTTTAGTCATTTTTTAAATTAGTCATTGATTTTATGGCAATCGTTTTAGGGACGACCATATAGGGCCCAATAAGGCCCACTACGTTAATGCCCTTTTTCTTTACCTGAGCCAATGATTTCCCCTTTGCTTGAGCAATCTGTTGCAACTCCTTACTTGCCATGACTTGATCTGTACCCCATATTGTTCCTTTAGCACCCAAAGGAGAGTAGGCGCACACTTCAATTCCCTTATCTTTGCAAAATTCTCTTAGCTTCTTCTGTTGCCAAAGGGGATTTACCTCCACCTTCACATAATTAAAAGGAGTTGTCATCAGTTAATTAAAACTTCAGAAAAATAATTAAAATTTCCAATTATAATATTTATATACATTAACAATGAATGTTTTGCTTCCTTTGGTTTACTGATAATTAATAGGGTTTTCTTAATACTTTCACTCAACGTTGAGTATGTTTAATTTAACCAATAGGAAATTTTATTGACAAATTAATAAACCTGAAAGGGGAGGTAGCTCAGTTGGTTAGGAAAAAAGTTCTAAGACTGTAGGTTATTCAAAGGTCGAGAGTTCGATTCTCCCTCACGACTTTATAGCTTCTGCGAAGGATTTTAAAAAAAAGACAAATTAATTAACCTGATTGGCAGCCGGAGGGATTTTTGCGAAAGAGAGCAGAAGCTCTATCTTCTTACATGAGAAATTGCTCACACCGATTGACTTGGCGAGGCCGAGACGGTTGCACTCCTCCATCGCCTCCCAGACAGAGCGCATGTCGAATACCTCGATCTCATCAGTTGGGAAAGGCAGCTCACACCGGCCGGGCTTCATGCTCACTGGCCAGTGTATTAGATATAGATCAACATACTCCATTTGCAGATTACTGAATAAAAAACAAATTGTATGTAGTGTTAAAAGAGAATTGCTAGAATATCTTTTTTTCTTTATCCATTAAATATTATATATATGAGATGAAAGTATTTCATTCAAGTAAATAAAACTGTTTAATTTTTTTTACCTCAAGGGGCCAACACGTCAGAAAATACCGAAAATATAAATTAAAAAAAAAATGGAATGCGCAAATAAAAAATCTAGCATTTTAATGTTAGTTTTGTACAAAATAAAACATATATATCACTGTACAAAATAAAAATCATAGTTTATTATATGGTATGTAAAACTATTGCATGCTAGATTATGATTATAGTTAGCGGCTTAGTGCGCGCATATATATATATAGAGAGAGTGGCTAATATCAAAACGTTTGCACCAAGCCTCTTGTGCAACCAAGTTGTTTTCGGGTTTTCAAAGTCCAAACAGTCGATCTAAGCCGTTAGATGTGATCTCTATATTAAAATCTGCTTGGAGACCAAATTTTACATATTTTGGAATTTTTTTACTATTTATTAAGCCACTTTGAAAATTGCTAATCATATGGTTCAGAATTTTGTTGCACTGTTTTTACTGTTCACCCGGATCAGTAATTTTCAAAGTGGCTTAATAAATAGTAAAAAAGTTTCAAAAAATGTAAAATTTGGTTTCCAAGCAGATTTTAATATAGATTGAACATCTAACGGTTTGGATCGAATGTTTGGACTTTGAAAATCCGAAATGACTTAAGAATCAGAACAATGTTTTAGTGGACAACAAATAGAGAGAAACAATAAATCACAAAAAAAAGATAACCAAAGTCTTTACCGAAGTGTTGTCTGAAGTGCACCCATGACTCGATGTGGATGCGCATCACAGCACCAGAGCTTGGAGGTGATGAAGAGCTCACCACGGGACCTCACAAGACCCATTGAGATAGCCCTAGCAACAGCCTCGCCGAGTGGTTTTTCAGACTGATAGATTGCCGCAGTGTCAAAATGGCGGTAGCCTAGCTTGATTGCAGACAATATGGCTTCCTGCGTTGTTTCAGACCCGGCCAAGGGGTAAACGGCCGTGCCCAAGCCGATTAGCGGCATGGCCTTGGGGCCGGAGAGTGTGTTTAGGTGCACTTCAGGGATGGTTCCCATTCTCTTAGATGGAAATGGGGCTATGAATTGAGTAGGGGATATGGGGCTGAGTGCTAGGATGTTTTATATCTTTGATAGAACTTTGCATTTCGGTACCTTGATTTGGTATATATTTGCAAAACAAAAGGGCCCTCGTCTTGTCTCCGTGTCAGGGCATGTGCGTGTAATTAACTACAAAATTGCTGGCTTAGTTCACGTGATAAGCAATTATGTAGGCTGAGAGGGCTGAAGCAATAGTGGTAAAAAAAAAATGTAATATTTTATAGAGGTAATGCATTGTACTGGGTAGAGGTGTTTATGAGCTCTTTTGGTTATTGTTGTGGTGGTGAGGCTAATACAGAGAAATGGACGTCGTTGAAGGTCAAAACTCGAGGAGAAATATTTAATTAATAATTGGAAACTTCAATATTAATGGGCATGTTTCCATTTTTTTTTATTAAAAGGCTGAAGAAGCCCATTTCATTTAAGAAACAGTTAACTTACAACCTACTTATTCGAGTTCACTACCTAATATCAGCAAAATATAAAATCCAATCAAACATACAAAACATCAGCATATCAGCTGGAAACCACCACAATCCAACATAGAAAATAAAGACAGACAGCTGCTTATGAACTACTATAGGCTATAACCTAAAGGCAATAAAGAAGTTCTAGATATTCTTATATCTAAGTCAATCATTGAGGCTTACCTGCCCAATAATGCACAAGGGAGATAATAAGTAGAATAATTTGTCTCACTGATTTCTTTCTTTTTATCAGTTGCAAAACAAAGTTCATTTCTATGTTTCCATATAGTCCAGCATACTGCACTTAATACTAATAGGAAAGCTGTTATATGAGTATGAGATAGTTGGTTAGCAAACTTAACAATATATACAAATCTAGTCCAATGGATACTGACATTTTGGCAAGAACCCATAAATAACCATATTTGTTTTGTAAAGGGGCACGTTACAAATAAATGGTTAATGGATTCAGGTTGTTGGTAAAACTGGCAAATATCAGGCCCTGTCCATCCCTTTTTCTTTAAATTGTCAGTTGTCAATATTCTATTTTTATGAGTAAGCCACATAAAGATTCTAATCTTAATGGGAATTAGAACCTTCCACTATAACATTGCATTTTTAGGTGTAATGCCTCTGAAATTAAGAATTTTATACAAGGATCTAACTGTAAATCTCCCATTGGACTCCCAACTCCAATTGAGCCTATCATTTAAGTGAGTGTAGGACAAATGACTGATAATGTCTAGTATCTCTAGCCATTCTACATATTGTATCTAAAGTTATGCGAAAAGTAAGGGCATCTCCTTGTGTATTAATAACTGTTTGCAATAAAATGTCAATGTTGGAGCATATATTAAATAAAAATGGAAATCTTGATGCCATAGAGCAATTCTGATACCAAAAGTCAGTCCAGAATAGAACTGATGTGTTATTGCCTGGCTCATAGGAAACATTGATTTTACCCAAAGGTTGTAAAGATAAAATGTCAGTCCAGAACTCAGATTTTTGTGCATTTGGAGATGTGTATCCAAATAACACATAATGGCGATACCATCCAAATATGATGGTATCGTTTGCATAATGACAGTTGGTATGTGAATGACTATCTAAAACATATGGACCTAAACCAACTATAGCATTTGCATTTCTACCTTTAATGAAGATTTTACTAAGGGTATCAGCTGTAATGATGTATAAGTAAGGAGATAAAGGATCTCTCTGCCTTACTCATCTCTTATAGAAAAAGTAATTAGTAAGTTCACCATTTATGTTGATGCAAGATTGTGAACTGATTAACCATTCTTTGATCCATTTGATCCATTTTCCCCAAATCCTCTACTATATAAAATATCTAAACGGTATGTCCAGTTAATTTTGTCATATGTTTTTTTCAAAATCCACCTTGACAATCACCCCTTCCTCTTTTCTAGTTTGGCAAGAATGAATTATTTCTTGACTAAGAATGACATTATCTAATATATGTCTCCCCTTAATAAATGCTGCTTGACTTGTCAATATGCATGATTGATTCTAATCTAAATGTCAATATCTTAGAGATAATCTTGAAACTACAGTTTACCAAACTAATTGGTCTGAATTTAGTTATCAGTTTAGCCTCTTTCTCTTTGGGAATAAGGTAAATGATAGATCTATTCAGACTAGTTAGTTTGGTATTATGATTATGAAAATGTAGACATAATTGATAAAGAAAATTGCTAATCAGGTCCCAGAATGCTTGATAAAATTTAAAAGTGAAACCATCTGGGCCAGGAGCCCCATTAGGTTCACAAGCAAAAACATCATGTTTAATTTCTTCAATGGAAAATGGGAGTTCTAAAGTTTGTTGTTCTAACTTGGTAAGTTTATCACTAGTATCCCAAAAATCCTTATCTAGAGTAGCACATGTGTGGCCAGATTGCCCTAAGAGATCTTTGTAAAATCGATGTATATGTTGTGTAATATTAGGTTTTGTTGTGGTGGTTATTCCATCTATTTCTAATGCAAGGATTTTGTTTTTCTTTGATCTATGAGTGGCTACAGTGTGGAAATACTTAGTATTATTGTCACCCTCTTCCAACCATTTTTGTTTGGATATAGTTTGCCAATGTTTTTCTTCTTCTAAATAGATATTATCTAAAGTAATATTTAGTAAGAATTCAATCATCATATTCAGCATCAGTAAGCTCCCTATCTTCTAAATCAGTTCTAGATCTTTTAATTTAGCTAAGAAATTTTGTTTTTCTTTCTTTTTCTTACTGTAGAAATTTCTAGTCCATCCTCTAATATTTTGTCTAAGGAATTTTAATTTGACATTCCAACTTTTGGCAATATCTCTATAGTCTAATGGAAATTGGAACCACCATTTCTTGATTAGTTGAACAAAATCTGGCTGTTCCAGCCATAGTGGGTCAAATCTGAAAAGAGAGTTAGGGATTCTATCTTGGAAGATATTTGTAAGATAATTGGGCAGTGATCAGATCCATACCTATCTAGGTCAATAGTATTGCTAGCTGGATATAAGTTTTTCCATTGTACACTTGTGAAAAATCTATCTAACAATGCAAATTTGTTCCCATTATTCCAAATATATTTTCTACCTTGCAACTTCTGTTCTACCAAATGATGTTGATTAACAAATTTATTGAACATAGAACTGGTTTGTATGTCAAAAAGTTTTCTGATTTGTCAGTTCTATGGCGAATTGCATTAAAATCCCGACATAGAATCCATGGATATGTATTATTACCCCTGATAGTATTCAATTATATCCAAAGATCTTTCTTTTTTGATCTAATATAGCATCACCATAAACTATAGTGATTTGCCAAATATGTCCGTCTTGTTTACATTCTACTTGAATATTAAGGGCATTTTGGTGTATAGAATGGCTTATATACTTAAACTGAGCACTATCACAACCAACAAAATACCTCCTGACCTTTCTAATGAAGAACCCAGTGCTAGATATCAAATTTTGTAGATATAGTTCTTAAGACCATTGTATTAAATTGTTCTTTTTTTGTCTCTTGTATAGCAATCATGTCTATCTTATTGTGTACTATGATATCATGTAGAATTTGTCTTTTTTTTATAAGAATTAAGATCTCTAGCATTCCAATTCAAAAAATTCATAAGAAAACTAAAGAAACCCTAGATTCTATATTGATATCATTAGCATCAGTATTTGTATTTTCCAGAATGAAGTTGGTATCATGAAAAGTTTCTAGCTCCTCATGGAACTGTTCTATCTCATCTTGACTAACATGAGTAAGAGATTTATCATCTAATTAAAATGATGTTTTGAGAAGACTCAAGTGATTTTGTTTTTGCTAATAAAGAAAGAATGATTTCTTCAAAAGAGAATCTATCTTGCTGTTGTATTTTTTGTATAATATGGACAGCTTCATCAACATTCTTACCTAATTGAATTTTATATATTCCAAACAATTCCTTAACTTGATCAATATACATATATACGTACACGTCTAATAATCTCAAGTATCTCCAACGGTTGGGCATGTTTCCATTAATCAATTAATAAACAGATTCAAGCATTTCAACTTGATTAAAAGTTGCTTAATGGAATGGAAGGTGCTGTAAGAGATTGCCCAAGCACCTTTGTTTCTAGAAATGAAGAATTTCATGTGTATCGTTTAAAAATCTCAAAATTACGTATTTTACCCTCTAAATATTATATTTACGCTTCTAAATTTTAAAAACTCACAAATTTACTCAATTGGAAATTTCATATATATTCCTCAAAAATCTCGAAATAACGTATCCTCCCTCTAAATTTCATAATATTATATTAACCCTTCTAGATTTAGAAAACTTACAAATTTACCTAATTTATTAACTTTTCTATTAAAACTTATTTAGTCTTTTAATTGACCGATTTTTAGAGCAAATTGATTATTTTCTTACTTGTGAAACATACACAAACATATGTTTAAATGCCATAATATATGCGTATGCGTCACAATTAGATAAATTAACTATTTGTTGTCGGAAATTGGTATAATGGGTACTACATATTAGTAGACATAAAAATTTTCTTATGCATACTACATATTTTCTAATAAATGGTATAATGGGTCCTTTATAAATTTAAAATGAGTTTTTAATAGAAAAGTCAATAAATTGGGTAAATTTGTGAGTATTTTAAAATACAAGAGTAAACATAATATTATGAATTTTAGAGGGAGATATATGTAATTTTAAGGTTTTTGAGGGCTATACATGAAATCCCCTCTAAAAAAATTTGTAACATGTTTAAGTGAAATAATTCATTTTATTACTTGTGAGAGGGGCAGAGGCAGCATTTTGAGTAATGGGAGTCAAAACATACAGAGTGGTGAGTTGCTTATTTTATGGAAAAAAAAAATATATGAAATGCTTCATGTCCTTAAGTTGTACACATTGTATAATAATCTCTTTTTTTCTTAAAAATGAATGGTGCTCAACCATACAAAATTTTCACAAAATTAATGGGGATAATTTTTAAGGTACCCATAACATTTTACTATAAACTATAAAAAAAACATATATAATAATCAGTTTTTGGAAATGAATGGGGTCAATTGACCCCCATTTGGACTATTTACACCGCCTCTCATTTGTGATGCACATATAAACATATGCTTAAATATCACTATGTATGGTCACAAGTAGATAGATGAACTATTTATCTTTAAAAATCTATATATCATTTAGAAGACGACATATTTTTTCTGAGACAGACTACATATTTAATTTGTTAATAAAGGCTAAACCGGGTACTTTATAAATTAAAATGAATTTTAATAGAAAAGTTATTAAATTGAGTAAATTTGTGAGTTTTGAAATTTGGAAGGGTAAATATAAATTATGAATTTTAAAAAGAGAAATACGTAGTTTTGAAAATTTTAAGAAATATACATAAAATTCTCCTTTAAAAAATCAAGGTCCGGTGCAAATAATATTAAAATTTCCTACCAAGTAACAATCTGTGCGATCCATCCGCTCTTTTTGTTAGTTTGTGTACTTATTAAAACTCCTCTTATCAAAGTTCAATATAAATCATAAAATCAATTAAATTGCGAAGATAAAAGCTTCCATGATAACATTAAAATCTCTTTAAGCACACAAACTATAGTAAATTTGATAGACTGTGTTTTTTTTTTGAAGTAAAAATTTTCATAGATTATAATGAATTAATATTTTTGCTTTAACAGTCAAGCAAAGAGAAACATGCTTACTTTCACCAATTTTTGTCTCGGTTCTGTACATTATCTTGTAATGTTACATCTTTTGTTGAGAAAAATAACATCACAATTTTATTACTTATTTTGTTAATAGAGATTATGCTAAGGTAAAAAAAATGTTAAAAATACAACATTATGATTTTTTTTTAAAATAAATTAACTTTATCGAGTTGAGCTCTTTAAGCGTATAATGCTATTAAAAAATAAACTATTACGTAGTAACGTGAGAATCAAACAAAAATACATGATTATTAGTGTTGCAAAGGAGATCGGGATCGGGTTATGATGAACCAAAATGGTACTCCTACTTTTAGTATAAATTAATATACATTTTAACTCTAACTTCTACTTAGATTCAGATCACAAGCACATGATCATACCGTGTAGTATAATTGGGGTGTCGATCCACAGGGATAGTGTATTAGTTATCTAACTTTTCACTAGTCTAGGTGCTCCGGTTGGTTTAAAATAGTTTAGAAAATAATTTTATAATAGTTTTGAAAATAGTTTGTTGGGTTCAATACCCTAAAGTTATAGGCGGAGGCGCTAATTGTGCTAAGGTTTGAGTTAAACAATTAAATAGAGATTCTCTAGGTTCAGGTTTTCTCCTTCTAAATTATGCAAAATATATATTTCTAACGTCTTCATACCCCGCATGCGGCCTGTCACCCCGTATGAGGTATAGAATTGTCCCACAGCTATCCCGCATGTGACACTGTCACTACCCCACAGGGCGTGCTGGGTTTCTGTATATGTGATTTGAAAGGTTTTCCGATCTTGTGATCGGCTTTTGGGGTAACAGTTCATAGTATTGTAAGTATGCAATTAACTTTCTCACACAAACCTAGTTATTCATATCCTATTCTACCCCTCAATTAATTATCCCAAAGACCCTACCTAAATTAAGTATCTACTAATAAAACCTAAATTTCCAATCTACGTTATCCTGCCAAGGGAGTCTCCTGGGTTCTAACCCTAGTCTTTGAACCGCTGCCAAGCCTCGTTAGCCGAAGTGTTTGAAGTTCTTACGAGAGTGTCCCACTCACACTGGGATCCTTAGACTTTACACCTATTGGTATGTGGAGGACATTGACATATAGTAGACAGAACTTATGTATGTAAGGACTTAATAAAAATGAATTTAAATAATAAAGCAAACACAAATCAACATACACAAAACATAAATATATATTAAAACATAACAAAGAATTCGATTACAAACCCTCACCCTAAAGATGAGGAGTTTAGTTCATCATGGCCATGGCAAAATAAAAAAAATAAAATAAAGAGAACATAGACTACAACCCAATTGAAGATTGAAGAACCCTAGCCTCCTTAGATGACGCCTTCTTCTCTTGCTCGGCTTCCGATGACTACTCTCCTCTCTCTAAGTAACTCTCTAACCTAACCTAACATGAGGATGCTAATCGATTCTATGGACTTAACACAATTAAACACGCACACTAAATCCTATTACAAGAGGGGCTTTTATAGCCTTCCTAAATGAGAGGTGAAGTAGTGGAAGTAGTGGAGAAGGTGGAGACTTGGAGTGCACTCCAAGTTTGCATAGAAGGAGCTAAAAATAGTGAGCCAAACTTGGCTCTGAACCAATCACGCCCTCCTAGAAGAATTTTTCCAAAATTAGCATCAATGGTGGAGATTTGATCAGAATCTGAACAGTCCATAGATTGAGTCCACAGATCGTACGGCATATGTTGAACCCGCACTACCTCCTGACTTAGCGGGTTTTCTATAATTTCACCATTTTGCATGTTGTGTATTTTGTGTGAGGTGTTGCTGCTTCCAGCGGTGCCCTGATTTGGTGCTAACTTCAGAAATCGCCTAAATCCGGCACATTTGCTCCATTTTTTGCCTAAATACTCAACTTTCTTCAAAACCTGCCAAAATAGCCTAAAAACATATTTGCGGTAAATAAATTAGGAAAATGGCCACTTCGTATTCACTTTTGGCCATTTTCCGCAATAAAAGATATGAATTTTCACCATATGTTTTGGCCCAATCAGGTTATGATCCACAACTCTTGAGACATACATTATTGAATTTGGATGGGACGAGGTGGTTCCGAAATTTTTATTTCTACCATATTCACCAAAAAAATAAACCAAAACACTTCAGTTTGATTAGAATTCAAAATTCACCCAGGCCGCCAAACCATTTAGCAGCCCCAAAGACCGGCTGATTTCCCCAGATTTATCTTAGGTCTTTCAACAACTTGGTAAAGGTAGGTCAATATATGTTCTATAATTTGTTAGTCTATTTGTGAGTTGGTTTTATAACTTACAAGGATTATTTGTCTAATTAGTTTTTTCTATAATTTGTCTTTGTGAAGGAAATATATAGAAATAGTGAGGAAATCAGTTTCTCAAGACTAGGGTTTTCCTTTCACTAAATCATGCACAGTTTGTATAAGAAAACTCTTGTTTGGAGATTGAGCATAATCATACAGGATTTTTTTTCACTTAAATTGGGTATGATTAAGTCCTTATTAAGCAACATTACACGGTTGCTTATTAAGCAATCGGGTACCTCCTTCCTTTACATACTGTTTTTTATGGAAATTGTTCGGAGCCGTGTATGATGGATCAACGGCCAAGTATGGGGTGCTTAGCCATCCTCATAATTTATAATTTTTTAATCATGTATATTTAAATTTAATTTAATATTTTTTGTTTAAATTTTATATAGGTAAGCTCCTCTAATAAAAATATGAAGATGTGCTTATAGCTTAGTGGTTCAAGTTAGTGATATTATTATGCACAGTTTCTATAAGAAAACCCGGTTCATGCAGGATTTTTTTCACTTAAATAAAGTTTGAAACTCCTAGTTAATTATAAGCGAGGAGTTTGATTAAATATTCCCATTTGCTGGTGACATGAACAGATGCACGTACGTGAGCTTACCTGAGAGATCGACATTTCCAGTGGCATCTCATGTGAATGCAAATAAGGCCAGCTGGTGGAGGCATCTTTCCCTCTTACAATACATATAAAAATACATATTAAAAAACATTGAATGTCAACTAAATTAGTGATATTATTATCATTTATCAATATAGAATTGTTTCCTGAAAATTCTAAATACATCCTTGATAAGTGCCTGCTTTGTTTATGCAGTTATTATGTATTTAGATATCTTAATGAACCGATGTCGATGGTCCAACCACACATTTGAACTATAAAGTAAGGCATCTAATTAAATGCAATTTAATCTGCTGTATTGCAAGTTTATATCTGATGGTATTGGAAATCGAAAAGATTCCGAGCTGTTTTAGACAAATATTTAACTTTAATATAAATTAAAGAATTTATTAAACATGTTGTAAACATGCGTAAAACTCACAAGTATGGAAGAGGTATCGGGCACGTTCTTTCTGACTAGATCTGGTTAAGTAAAATAATTAATTGGTTAAGTAACCTAATGCGTTTAAATTAATTAGCTGCAACCAGACAAGAGGAGCACTACCTAATGATATAAGCATATGACCCAATGATTTTTTTTTTCCTAAAAAAGGTCTTAGTATATTTTCATTTTCATTTTCATTACTAGATAGCTACTTGTATCACTACCACAAAAAACACATTTACTATCGCCTCTTTACCACCGGTTGTCCTTCCGCACGGGATGGTGTATGTAACCAGGTGCAGCGCTATAATTAATTCGAATTTTTTACTGACTGTTCGGTCTAACCAACCGATGGCATTAATAGCCCCCCTCCTCTGTCATTCTTCTTTAATATCCTACCGTTGGTTTTGAGTGTCTCTATGATATCGGATGTGTTACAGCACCGATGGCGTAGAGGTTGTGATATTTACCATCCATGATGTCAATAGCGGCCAAACCCATTTAAGAGCCTCCAAATGAAATATCGCTTTTTTTTTTTTTTTTACAGAAATTTTATTAACAAAACAATAAAAATCATTTGGTTGAGTACGTTGAAGTAGGACCTGCTTGGATTGAGAACAAAAACTAAAAAACAAAAACTTATTAAACCTTGTTCTCTGTGGCCCAAAAAAAAGAAAAAGAAGGGGCTTCTATTTCATTTAGAGGCCCCTAGGCAGTCTTTGGGACCGCCAAATGGTTTGGTGGTCTGGGTAAAATTTGAATTTCTACCAAACGGGGGTGTTTTGATTTTTTTTTAATTATGGTATAAATAAAAATTTCGGGGGGTAGTTGCTATTGATCTGTTTCAATAAGCATGCATAACTAAGAAAATTAAATCCATCTCTCATTATTTTTTCACTCTAAGATTTACCATTTTTATTTTGAATCAAATAAGGGGACTCTTGGTTATAAAATACCTAATCCTAAATTTTCGACTAAAATTAGCACAAATTTGTTGAAATTTATTTTAATACCGATATAGCACTGAGTTGTTGTGGATTGACTGCAATCGAGAGCTTATAAATATATACTTTATATTATATTATTGAAAATAATATATTAGTTTTCAATACTTTTGAGTTGGCTTCCTCCAATATCTTTTTTTTATCCTATAATCTTTCAATTTTAGAAGTTTGAATTAGCAATGAGTTCGTCTGGTTCCATGTTTCACCATATGTAATTAAGTCAAAAAGATATAATTCTTTCAAAGTTCATATAAATTAGAAAGCTAATATGAGTACCCGCAGTTGAACTGCCATAACTGCTTGTGGGGACCGCAACCATTTTCAAAACTGTAATTTGGTTTTACTAATATTAATAGTAACATTGTGAAGTATTTATATCTATACAAGACAAGTATTTATATCTATACATTTAACTACATATAATTTTCCTAAAATAACCGTACCCGCACCTTTTCTTGAAAAATCCTATTTCGTACCCACATTTGGGGACCACTCAAACGGCATGTGGGGACCACTAAAATTGTCAACAAAAAACGTTGACTTAGCTTATGTGTGGGTAATAAACGACATGTGGGGACCACTAAAATTGTCAACAAAAAATGTTGACCAAAAAATGTTGACTTAGCTTATGTGTGGGTATATTTATATCTCTATTCTTGTGGTATTTATACTTATGAAACAAAGTATTTATAACTATAAGGGTGTGGTATTTATACTTACGAACTAAAGTATTTATATTTATATACGTTGGATGAATAAGAATCTTAAAAAAGTATTTGAGTTGAAATGTTGGAGACATTTAACCAAAAGGTATCATGTCATGGATCACATGGGCACTCTCTTTTTTACATGTTGGATCTAATACAACTAGTTTGTATAAAATTTTGGTCCAAACTAGATCATAACCAAGAGTTTTGGCAATATGAGCTCAACTTTACGAAACTTGAGACAAACCTTAATCGCATGGTTACTAAGTGGTAAGGACATAACTTTTATACAAATATTGTATTGGATCTTGAGGAGTATATGTTATATGGATCACATGGGATTGCATGTGTACAAAAGACAATATGTATATATGTTGCATTAATTGTAATCTATTAGTATTCTCTATGGTTTTATATGAATTCATATATAATAATCGTCCAATGAAAGTTTATTATATATTTTTCAAATAAATAATTTAAATCATATAACGTTATTTTTAATAATTGGTTGTTATTAATTTTTTTAAACTTTAAATTGTAACTGCCACTTTATTAAAATAAATTTTGTATCTGAGCAGATCAAGTATTTATATCTGAACACATCAAGTATTTATATCTGAACACATCAAGTATTTATATCTGAACACATCAAGTATTTATATCTGAACTACCAAGTATTTATATCTGAACACATCAAGTATTTATTTCTGAACACATCAAGTATTTATTTCTCAACACATCAAGTATTTATATCTAAACTACCAAGTATTTATATCTGAACACATCAAGTATTTATATATGAACTACCAAGTATTTATATCTGAACACATAATAGACAATTACATCATCTTCGCAAATCAAATTGTTACAAACATCTCAAAATCCAGCAACACTGAAACACGATTGTGTATATGAAATAGAAACGAAACAATGTATCATTATTAATTCACCAGAACAAAAGAAAAATTGAAAAGAAACAATATTAATCTAACTGATCACATTTCAAAATCACCGATTAAACTTGTGAGAACCACATGAAATCACTTCCAGTTTCGAAATTGTCTCAAAAATCGCCTCAAAATCGCCGAAACCTTCGAAAAAGAAAAAAACGGAGAGAAAGGAACATTTGAAATTCAAAATGAAAGGTCCGATAATATTGTTAGTTAGATCGGTAGTTGTGGGGACCGCAACCTTACAGTTATGAAAGTGCGGGTACAGTGCGGATACTAAAATAATTATTCTATAAATTAATATTCTGATATGTCATATTTATTTTATTTACATTTCATAACAAAAGTGTGTTAATACTTTTTTTTCATGAATTGTCCTCGTATTGGTCAATCTGATGTTTGTGTGTGTGTGGGGGGGTGGGGTGTGGGGGGGGCTGGGGTTCAGGTGTCGAACTTATCCAGTAAAATTACATTATAAATGGACTTGCAAAGGAAACCATAAATTAAGATCTGACGGTGCATGATTTGATATGTAAAAACATTAATATGTCCTTATATATGGCTTGTATATCTAATTAATGTAATATAAAGTTTTTATCAAATGATTTGAAAAAAATAAATATTTACCTTTATAATTTTTTAGTCGACAATAAAATTTCTTATAAATTGCGTCAACACATTATAAATAGAGCAAAGCTACGGTGTCATATGCTTACCAAGAGAGTTTTGGTGAGTACAACTCCAAAATTATCGGATTGACTTCAAACGACGAATTGAAACCGAGATACTTCATGAGCGATGCGTGTACATTCAAAATTTTGAAATTTTCGAATTCATTTAGTACAAAGGCAAGCGGTATTTGAATTTTTATTAGTTATTTTATAAGTTATTTTAATGTATTTATTTTTCTTTATTTTTTTACCACTTAATTTTGTACTAAATAAATTTCAAAATTTTACACGTGCACGCATTACTTGTCAACGGCTTGGATTCATCATTTAAAGTCAATCCGATAAATTTTTTGAGTTATGCTCACTAAACATTCTTAAAGAGGACATCACGCGCTAGCTATACTCTTATAAATGATAAAAAAATTCATTGAAAGTTGAAACATTTCAGGTTAGTAGAATTTTCATCTGACATGTTTCAATTTCATAAAAATTGTACAATATATTAACACGAGTGAGTCTATGGTATTATGCGTAGCATGGATTGGTCCATAATACAAATTAATATTTTCGTTTTCGAAATTCTAATGGTCAATTCGAACCTTTCAATATGATTTTCATATTAATATATACTTTTAGATCAAATTTTATATTTTTTTTAAAAAAATTAATATTTTTTAAGATGGGAAGAAAATCACTGTTTTTGGATGGTCAGTTAGAATTTTGAAAACAGTTCATATAGGGATCATGTTGAACGGTTCGGATAGACTGTTAGAATTTTGAAAACGAAATATTAATCCGTATATATTACGAACCAATCTATGCTATACATAGTACCATAAACTCACTCTATTAACACAACTTATTTATGATGCCATATATAACAAAATGTTGTCACTTTTAAAAATTTAAGTTGAAGTAATACTATCTATCAATTACTTATTTGCTGATGAAATTGGATACAATTTGAAGATCGATCAGACATCAATCTTGAGATTTTAAAATTTATCACAAATTTGATGGACAACTAAAATTATAAATTGAATGACATTTGACACATTGACTATCTAAGTGACAACTAATTTATGTTAATTTAAAAAATTTAAGTTTTAATGTATTTGAGGACCTTTGTCATTTGATGTTGTCACTTCCAACAAAATGCACATTACTTCAACATCAACGTTATATGATATTTAGTACTCGCCGTGAAAGTGTTGAAAATAAATAGAATTAGAGACTAATAATAGCCTCAGACACCCATTAAGGGGGCGTTTGGTTCATGCTTTTAAAAGGCAATTCCTTGGCATTGTAATTCCCTGGAATGTCATTACCGCGTTTGGCAAAATTAACAAGGAAATAGATAAGGTAATCGGTGATTCCCTGCTATTCTGATTCCCTGATTTATGGCTATTGCGATAGCCGAAAAAAAGACGGAATTTCTTCATTCCCGCTCCGTGGAAATCATACACAGCGCGCGATTTATTATTTTTTTCGATGAAACTTTCTTCTTCTCCGATTACTTTCGTGAGAAGAAAAAACCGTCTCGTCTCCGCTCAGCCTCCGACTTCTATCTTCTCCGATTCCAGGTTTATTCTCTCTCTCCGCACTACCCATCCCCATTTTATTCAATTTCTGGACTAAACCATTATCTGCTCTTATCTTGTTTTATCTCACCAGTCACCATTTCTCTCCTTCCTCAGCGGAGTTCCTCACGCCTGGCACCTCTCCTCTTCCTTCGTCACCACAGAATAGCTCCACTGCTTCAACACATCGTACAGTATCTCCTCCGTGCCTTGCATCTCTCCTTCAATGTGACGAAGGTATTAGTCCCCTCCAGTCTATTCAACATTGAAACATCATAGTATCTCTTTTATTTTTTATAATTTGGGAAGAAAACTTAAGTTCTAAAGGATGTTTTTTGTAATTTTCTCACTAATCTCTTTCAGTATTGTCAAAGATATTATCAATATTTGAGAATAGAAAAACGAATGATGTTCCAAGTACAGATATTTACTGATTGAAAATTGAGGTGTCCAGAAACAAGGTTCGTCAATTTCTCACATTGGGTTTGTCTAATAATCCAATTAATCGGATAATTAGAAAATTTGGGATGCTAGAAGTATACGAGATAATTGTCGAATTTTTTGCATGGCAAGCTTGTGATTGAAATGAATAATCTGATCAGATCAAGCTATCACATAGTATCTCTCTAAGATTTGATCTGTTTCATCAGTACAAGTTAACGCATGCAAATTAGTTTTGTATATTAATGATCTCAAATGAAAGACTGATGGAAGACTGCCAGATTTACTCTGTAAATTATTATACAGATCTATACATTATTGGTAGACAACTGCATCAAGATCAGAGTAACTCCATTAAATAATTTTGACCATGTCATGAGATGATTCTTTTTCATAGCCAACGCTGATAGTACAAGACATGCTTGAACCTGGCAATATCAAGAATAAAGTTTCTGAGAAATAAGAGATAAGTGCAGCTGGATGGTATGCTCAAAGAGATCTTTCAATACCTTCACACCAGTCAAGAAGCCATTGCTTGTATCATTTGAAGGAAGGGTGGGGGACACAAACACGCTAAGTTGTGCAATAGAAGAAGACCGATCTCTTACCAGTAATTTTCAGAATTTTGCCAGGCAAATTTGGCGCAAAGAACTGGAAGATCTTACAGTGTGGAACCAGTAGAAGCTGAGACGCAACTCCCTGAGGCTTTCAGCCTTATTTGATCATCATAGGGTAACATGGAGAACTGCAGTTTTAGTTTTTAGTTTTTCTCTGACAATGATTTAGTCAATTGTGTTTTATGTTTTTACTTTGTGGTAGATGATTTCAATTTTATTTTTATGTACTGGTAGCTAGTTTTTATGTACCAGTAAACTTTTTGTTCTAATATCAATACTATGCGCAGTGCTGCAAAAAAGAAAAAAAAAAGACAGTGGGATGTTACTTTTATCTGTTTATTCTCTTCTGATTTTCGATCCGAATCCGATTAAAATGAGTAGGACAAATTTTGAAAAATGTATCAATTTAAATTATGAATGTTTATAAAATTAATAATTTTATGTTCAATTCAAACCCTACATGAATCTAACCGTATAATGAGAAGGCTATATTTATGCAAATTAATTAAGTTTTTTTGACAAAATTTAGTTAATAATTTAAAGTAGTGAAGACATGTCTTGATAGTCATTGCAATAGCCGTGTGCAAACCAAACATGGTAATGACACATTTCATGGAATCCTGAAGCGATAGCCATGCGCGAACCAAACATGGTAATGACACATTCTCTGAAATAGTATTCCTTAGTATTACATTCCCTGGAATCCTTCTATTCCCTGGAATAGTCTATAGTGCGAACCAAACGCCCCCTAAGGGTTTTAGTTCATCATAGGCTAGTTTAGGAATAAAAAAGAGCAACTAAATGTAGTATATAAATTTACTCAATCTTTTTTCTTTTTTAGAAATTATAGGCAACAGTACAAAACTAGACAAACGTTAGAATTTCCAACAGCTCTTTTTTCTCTTTTGCTATATAAGCACCATTGTAAACATTTACTATTCAGATTGATAAATACAATTTACAATCATCATTTCACTGTTTTATTCCTTAAAATCAACATGGTATTAGAGCACTGATCAACATGGTATTAGAGTATGTCACAGGTGGAAAAGAGAAGCCAAAGCCAGCAATCACAGGCAAACCTACTGATGAAGAGAAGAAGGCCATGGCTGAGTGGACGACTAATGATCAACAAGTTGTAAGTTGGTTGCTGGTAGCCATGGACCCCACAGTATACTATCTCTTCGTATATCAAGACTCGTCTAAAGAAATTTGGGATAAAGCTAAACAATTGTATGGTCAGCAAAACAATTATTCTCATATATATCAGCTTCAAGAAAAGGTAACTCTTGTTAAAACTCAATCAATTACTGCTACCTATCATATAGGAGTAGTTTTGCAGTTGTGATAAAGCGGTAAATCTAATTTACGTATTTTATATCAAAGCAGTAAATCCTATTTTACTAGTTCATACAAACATTTTGCATATATATACGTGAATCAATCACGTATATTTCTACTAGTTCCTAATTCTTTATTTTGCAGCTTTTGCGTGTATTTTTCTTTATACCGTATATCATATAAACAATTTATATGCATTTAAAACAGTAAATCAGTTTAGAAAGCGTAAAACAATTTGATAACGTGATAAAGTTCCTTTCGGCCAGTTATCATAGAAGTAAAGGGGTTTCCAGGAAAGACCAGGGGTCACAAGGACCGCTTAAGTCTAATCTTTCCTAGACAGAACATTCTTCACCTTTGTACAAATAACAGTTATTACTCAGATACTTTATTGCTTCATCACATTCTTAAATGTACTTAACACATCCGAAAGTTTTTCGAAAGAAAGCGTAAAGAAAGCATAAAATCACATTTTATCTTTCTTAGTCGGAAAGTAATTTGGTAACGTGATAAAGTTCTTTTTGGCTAGTTATCATACAAGTAAAGGGGTTCCCAGGAAAGACCAGGGGTCACAAGGACCGCTTAAGTCTAATCTTTCCTAGCTAGATAGAACTTTTTTCACATTTGTACGAATAACAGTTCTTACTCAGGTACTTTATTGCTTCATCACATTCTTAAATGTACTTAACACGTCTGAAAGTTTTTCGGAAGAAAGCGTAAAGAAAGCATAAAATCACATTTTATCTTTCTTAGTCGAAAAACCGAACCAAGAAAATCACAAAGCATAAAGAAAACGTAAAATCACATTTTATCTTTCTTAGTCGGAAAATCGAACTAAGAAAATCATCTTTTATTCGGTTTAGACTTTAAGCTGCAAATCTAAGAATTCAAACCGATAAACTATTTATACATCTAGTATGTATACGGTACAAGATTTTTAGAAATTCAATCAGTAGGAGAGCCTGTGCTCTGATACCACTTGTTGGGTAATTCAGCTACTAAATTTAGATTTTCGAGAAAGCTTGCGAAATTATGCTCGAGTATTTTTCACGAAATTCTGTTTGAGAATTTATTACCAAATTCTTGTTTAAGAATTTACCGCTAAATTCTGCTCGGAAATTTACCGCTAAATTCTGCTCGGGAATTTACCGCTAAATTCTATTTAGGCTTATGGTGTGGAAAGAACGTAAAATCAAAATTTTACGTTCTACCATAAGCCGAGGATCTACTCCCGGATTGATTTCTAAAATAAAATTTATTTAACATTTAAATAAATTAAATAATATTTGTACATTTTCCAAATTCGAATTAGAAGTGCAGTCTAACTCTATTACGTAGCACCAGACGTCTGATGCCTCTATCAATTATCCACCAGGAACAACTAGAGAGCCGGTATTTCTTTTGCTAGAAATATTGTACCAGCGGAATTCACAAAAACACTATTCACAACTTGAAAAAATATATGTGGATTACGTATTCCTTTCTTTTCTACGCAAATCACTATTTGAGAGGAAAAACACGAGAGAGAGAAAACGATATTCGAATCGATTGAATTATATTTTTCTTTCACCCCTCAAGCCTTTATATAGGCCTATAGGGTCGGTTTCAAAAAGACCAAAATGCCCCTCTCAAAGTCGGTTCTAGGGTATTTTACCAAAATGCCCCTCGAGCCATAAACCCATAATTCAATTGGTTTTATTTGGGCTCTTTAATCAAATTCTAAATTTAATTTAGACCCAAATTCAAATGGACTTTTGACCCAAAATGTTAATTCATAATTTAACATTTTTAATCCATTTATTATCAATATAATTATTCTGAATAATTATATTTCTTGCGACTATTGTTGCGATAAATTTATACAACGTGTCGTACACACTTATAAATTTAATCTATTTAAGCTTGTCATCTCTATGACATTTATTTATTAATTATAACACTTTATAATTAATAATAAAATTCTCTGATTACTTTCCTATTGGTGTGACTCGATAGGATCTGTGTTATGTTGGCAATAGAATTAAAACTCCTTTTAATTCTATAAATCATAAGCGGCATCTGACAGAATGCATTATGACTACCCAATTGACACAGATGATTTTGTACAGTACAATATCAAGATACAGTAAACAATTTACTCGTGTTAATTCTTTTGTCTCATAGTATCAGATCAGTTTCAAGGTAGGTATGTGTCATCCTTGCAAACTTAATTTTTCTCGATCTTAAGTTGATTATCAAATATGATCAACTCTTTAGTCATATCGCGCACTGATAACCCTAATTTATCAAGAGCCCTAGTGATACCATCACTCGTATTAAATACAAGGGACAATAGTAGTCTTGGTGAACATCTCCCATCTGTACAAGTTATGTATATTGAAATGTCATCTGTATAGCTACTTTTTACGGATAGCGTTGAACAAAACTCACGAATACACACTTCTCATGTAGAAAAGACGAATACCCCATACTTTAGAACTTAACACTGAATGAAATATTAATGACACGAACACAATCTATTTAACATTTCATTTAGAGTCTGTCAAATACCATGTTCTCTAACATGTATCTATGTGATTAAAATGATAACTCTTTGTCTATGATTTGTAAAACTTAACCATTATTTAATCTACATACTAACCTTTGATTGGTCAATTAGTGTTCCTGCTAATTACCACGATTAGAAACTATTAAAAGTATTTATCATCTATATTATAGAGTTCTACAATTTCAAGTCCTTAACTTGAAATGATTCATAAATGCGATAAATCTCAAGGAACAAAATGATATCTTTATTAATCATCCATTACATGAACAAAATATATAGAATAAAATTATCCTATGATTGACTTCTAGATTATTACACTAACATTATAATGGTTGATAGGCATTGTAACGGATGTCACAACAGTTGCCTATGAAAGTTTTCGCAGAAATTTGGACCTCGAAAATGAATTGTTCCGTTGTAATGGTTGATTAAACGTTATAACGGAATAAATCGATTACCTTACACCCTATTTGTATTTTGGCCGCAGTTTGGTCATATGAACTCCAATTTGAGTAAATCAAAGCTTGAAAATACTAGGAAACAAATATCTACAACTTTCATGTTGTAACTTTATTCAAATTATGAAGTGATGGGTGGCTATGGGCCTTGGAAAGGCCGACGTCAGTTATGAAAATATTTATAAACCTAGATTTGTTTCTCTCACTATAAATAAAAAACAAATATTAGGTTTTCTTTGAAAGCTCTAGCCGCCAAAACACTTCTTCCTTTGCCAAAAAAGAGCCACCATGGTTCTTTGTTCTTGAAAATACATTCAAACAACCTCGAATCTACTCCACTAAACCTCAATCTTGATTAGAATTAGAATGATTTGTGAGAGATCTCTTGTTTATTCAAACACTAGAGCCTTGAGTGCTCGCTTCTTATATTAAGAGTCTTTAGTGCTCTTGGGCCGTGTGACTTCTCGAAGTTTGTAAGGGCTCACCGGTTTCACCTTGTACTCATTTCTCATTGGGTAAAGAAAGGCGCGCCATCTCAAAGGTCGTGAAGCCCCAGAGACGTAGGCGTTATTACCGAACTCCGTAAACATCTCTTGTGTCAAGTGTCTCTTAACTCTTCTATCTATTTTACGTACACTTGCTTTGTTTAAGTTTTCTTGTTTCCGCCAAGAATAACTTATCCACACATTCGATATGCCTTTATATTTCATATCAACCTTTTAAGGTTAAAATTTTAAAATGCCCCATATTCACTTCCATCTAGGTGCCTTAGGGACCAACAATTATATCAAATAAAACTATAATAAAATTATAACAAATTATAAAATATTACAACAAATAAAACTTTAATCGTCAATTATAAAATTATAACCGTAAATTAAAAAATTTTAACAAAATTTTAACATAAATATAGTAATACAACATTATTAAAAAAAAAATATTATATACCAAACCTCCCCACTAGGGGCGGTTTGGTCTTGAGCTGACTGCCTCACTAAGAGGCGGTTTGGTATTGGAAGCTAACCGCTCTAACGTGGAGCGGTTAGGTTATTTTTAAAATTGTTTAAGTGAGGAGGGTAGATTTATATATTTTTTTTTAAGGGTATCAATAAAAATTTCGGTTTCAAATGCGCCGCCAACATTATTACTGGGATCAATTATATAATACATATTCTAACAACAACGTCGCTTTGGCCGAGTGGTTAAGGCGTGTGCCTGCTAAGTACATGGGGTTTCCCCGCGAGAGTTCGAATCTCTCAGGCGACGAATTTCTTTTCCTCTCGTGCTCTTTTGTTCTTTGTAGTTCGTACTGCTCGATTTATTTAGTGTTCTTTTTTTCTTTGTCCGTTGTCCTCTCAAATATATATATATATATTTTTTAAACTTGGTAGTGCCTATCAAGGCGTCCTCTCAAATAGTTAATCAACATTTTACTGTTTACGTTGCCTCTCAAAGTCTCAATCAAATAGTATATATGCTACCCTTCAAAACTTTTTTTTTTTTTTTATATTCAAAAGTCCGTAGGCAACTTACAACTCAATCTCCCCATACAACAGAATTCTCTGTATCTGATATAATAAAACCTATTACAAAGATCCTACTGACTAAAACAGGGAAAGGAATGCCCCGTACAATTCCAACCATTTTCCCTCCCTTTCTTTGCCAAATAATCCGCCAAATCATTTTGGCTTCGTTGCACATGAAAACAAATAAAAAATTTATTCTCTTGCAAACTTCTTCAAACATACAAAATTTCGTCGAACATCGTCCAGTCTGCATTTAGTGGTGGTAGCAGGTTTGAACATATGTTAACCAACTCGAGACAATATTTTAAGAAGGAGCATGCTACTATTCCTAGTTCGATTACTGTCAGAAATAGACTCTTTCTTTAGCTAATGCTTCAACTTGTAAAGAGCAACAACCTCTAACTGCTTTGGATTTGTAGAATAAACCACTTCTCAAGAATAAACCTGCCACAGCCGCATTTAATTATGGCCTATTCTTAACGTCTTGAGCCTCGTTTGTTCATTTCTTTGCAGAAAACTTTATTACGAATTTATGATCTAAGAAAGCAACACCTCCTTTTAAATTAACAAACTGCTGCCTACTATCAAAGTACCCACTTTGTTCATCTTGATGTGTTAATTGGTTTCATCTTAACTACAGGCATCCAAAACCAAAAAAATAAAAAGATAGTTATCAACAATGAAATGTAATTTGTTGAATAAAATAAGAAGTATGCAAATCTCAGCCGTTCTTGGCCGATTTACGCACTATCGTAACAGAAATCAACAATCCAAATCACACCCGCAACACCCCTTTCCAGCCCTAGCTTCCCCAGATCTAAAGGGGTATGAAATATAATTGCACTATTCTGATAGTAAATTTCAGATTACCAAGCTTTATGATATCTTTCTCAAAGAAAAAAAAAACTCTCTGATGCGCCAAGTTAGTTTTACCTCGCAACATATTAGAAAAATCAGATCAATTTACGCAAAAAGTTCCAAAAAGAGAAAAAATTGCCTCTTCTGCACAATAAAGAGGTTCATTTTGCCAAACTTGCCAAAATTTGGATACCTTTCTCGAACAAAAGGTCAAGTGATTCATTTATTTATTAAAGAGATAATAAAAAACTTTGTTTATTCAAAGTTACAGAAAAGTGAAGAACTCTCTACATATTTGAGTTCATGAGATTCTAGATTGCCAAGCTTTGGAAATCTTTCTTCCAAGATATTTTGCTGCATTTAAACCGCCAGTAGCAATCAAACCTGACAGAGCTTGCCTTGCGCTTGATGCCATTACAAGCCGTCTCAAACCTTTCCTCACGCACTTAGCTGCCACATCTTTTGATGAGACTATGATTTGAGGAGTTGCAGTTCCTACAAAGAGCGACCATTTAATGATAATGAATGATGGAAAAGCATAGAGTAATTCACAAGAGAAGAATAAAATACCACTGTGACCTAGAGTGGAGCTGCCTCCCACGTGTCGTTGAATTGTCCATGGAAGAGTTGAAAAGAGGTAGTTTGTGGAGGAGGAACTGCAATCCTGCCAAATATATTAAAATGACAATATTAGAGCCTTGCTTCTATTTTCTTTTGTTGTATCTATTAGTGATACACAGAAAGAAATTATTTCTGTCAGTTCACATCAAGTTCAAGCCAAAAGTAAACACAATATAGAGAAAATATATATAACCTTCCTGCCACAGTTTTGATCCAAAATAACCCTGCCACGAAATTCTTTTTTCCTATATTAGATTTTGCTTATTGTATTACCAATAACACAGAAGAATTTTAGTTTTGTATTGAACCCCTAATGTATGTGATTTGTGGTTGAATTCCATAATTCGACCAATGTCAAAATATCAAAATTCAGTTCCTATTAATTAATCACAAAAAGTGCATAACAGGGAAGAACTTTGGCAAAATAATGGATGTGCTAAGCACAAGACCCACAGAAGGGCCCCATGCAATTACAACCAAAACTCCACCCTTTAGAAACTGTACCATAACAGATGGCTACTTACACTGGCTTTAATTGCTATAACCATATATCAAAATTATAGAAAGATCAATTAAATAAAGTGCATTTTGTATGTTTTGCTCAGTGTGTAATATGTAGCCTCTCTGGTTTTGGTATGAGTTTTGGTCTATGCTGGTATTAAGGGGTTTGGAAATAGAGTATGTAGATGATGGCCGATTTCTTACTTAAACTGAGGTTGGTGCACCTCCTATTTGTGCCTTATAGGCTGAGAGGGGTATTAAGGGAGGTTTGCCAATTTAATGAGGTTATTTTTTTCACTGAGACATAGTATATCATGTAGTAGGATAGGGCAATATACATCAGTAGGGAGAATTTGTTTATGCTGGATTATGAAGGTGCTTTGAGATGTTAATCAATTTTGGTGTTTAGTCTAATGAAACAGGTACCTGTTTTTTTTTTAAGTTGAAAACAGGTACCTGTTGGGTACAACTATTTTCAAAAGAAAAAAAAAATGTAACATCAGAACTAAGATTAAATAAGAAAAAGCTACCTGCTTAAAAGACTTTGTCCCTCCAAAAGAAGAAACTTTGAGTAGCCTTTCTGACACATACTCATGTAATAGTGGTCCATACATTGATTGGAATAACTTGAAGCTTCCTTGAACTATATTTTTCACCTGAAACATAATTTCAATAGACATGACTTTTGTTTTAAGCATAGGTTCAGCAGATACTCTTAAAATGAGAAGTCACTAATTGTACTTTTCCATTATAACGCCATTATCTTTTATTTTCTGTTTTTTTAGCCTGCGCAATTTCAGATTGAACTGAAAATTCATTCAAGGGCAACTGGAACTTAATTGGGCCCTTCTTGGCCCAAAAAATCCTTAAAAAGGGCTAATACTTTCGTATGATGTGATGGGATCTGTATTTGTGTATTGAGCAGGTTTTGCTTAATACTGGTTGGTATCAGTAGCAGGTACTACTGTGATCCTTGGTACTTCAGCATAGAAGCAGTTTAAAAGTTTTGGGTACCATGTGCCTCATAAACAAAGGATGTTCCAAGCTTTCTGTACTAACCTTATTTTTATCTTCTGCAAATAACATTCTTAGGTCACCCATGTATGACAAGCTACATATTTTAGCATATAAATCATCCTGTAAAAACAGGAAGGAATAGAAGAGCAATCATACAGAGGTTTGCATTTGAGAAGGTAAAGAATACGATAAATTCTAAAATAGCTAACCTCAGTGAACTCCTGGGGCAAAAGGAGAAATGAAGCTGACAGCGCTGATTTTAGGTTAAGAGTATTGACCTTGCTTATCTCCCAATTATCAACAACTACACAAACCTGCATCGGGATTACATTAGTATACACAAAATGGATATTGTTATGCTGTGTGCTTAAAATATTTTAATTCTAGTTTTGCTCTTTCTTTTTAAATAGGCATTAATAATATTCTCCCTGCATACTTAATTGGGGAAAAAGTCTCTACAATCCCAAGAAAGAACCAACAAACAGTCAAAATCAACAGTGCCCATTAATCAGCACATTTATAGAGAGACAATCAAGTATAACTGTATTGATCGAATACTTACTGGTTCATTGAGCAAACCAACACTGGAAATTTTTAAGAAAGAAAAAACTTAAAAAGCAGACCTCAGGTACAAACATACAGGTTTCTGCAAGCGACCGCTCAAGTAGAACCGATTCCAACTCAGCACATCCAGTGCCAAATCATGCATCCTCACCACACCATATTTTATCCTCTGAGATATCACATAACCTCAATTAATTTCGAAACTAAAAATTCTAAAGACACTGGAGCTGCAGTTCCAGCCCGACCTAACATAAACAGCTCTTTTTGTTGGTTGGTTGATATTTCTAGATTCAGTTACACAGCTTACTACAATTAAATTAGAAGATTTACAGTAAGTTTACGCAATACGAACCCAAAATGAAAAACAGAAATTCTATTACCTGACTGGCTTTATGTCATGCCAGTAATGCAAATAAAAAAAATGCATGGTGAGTAAAAGCTCAAGTCAAGTCTAGGATTATTATGCGAATCATTAATCAAGGGTAGGGATCAGTCGACAGTGAGTTAACTTGACAATCTTGGAAATATTTTTCAAATTAAGTCAAAAAAGTTTTTATTAATAGACATACTTTTACCCTTACAAATTAGTTGTGTATCAAATTTCATGAAATCTGAATGCTGTTTCATATTCAACCAAAGTCCATTAAATGTGATCTGTTGAAATTTTCAAGTTGTGATGCACAGCAATACTTGCATCAAATTCTATCATTTTTGACGTGCATGACACACATAGTAAATGACACTCCAAATGTCAGAATTCGACATTAATAATTAATTTTGACAATTGTAAGATTGTCACCTTAATCCATTGACAATAAATCTCCGCCCTTCAACTAATAGGTCAAAATTGAGTCCAAATATAGTTAAACAAGGTATGACAAGTTAAGAAAAGCCGAGTATATCCCTTAAAAAGTCCCCTATGCATCTACCACATTCTCTCTTAGTTTGCCGTCTCATCTACCACCCAATATTCTGTTGCTAATCCTAAAACCTAACTTACAAAACCTTATTTGCAATAGCCAGTCAAGATGATACCAGCATGTGCCTAATAATCGAGCAGGACCAGTAGGGTTTATCCTTCAGTGTACTGTGTCATATCGTTGCTTTACACTTTAGACTGTTTGTAACTACATCCTTATTTTAACATTCCTACGTGCTGAACTATCATCAGATGAAACAAAAAAAACAACCTTGTCTCTCCACTCCACAAATGGATTGAAATGCACGCCGGCACCAATATCATCAGCAAGGCGTGTAATCTGAACAGTCAAACATTTTTGCCAATTAAAAAGTAAGATAGGAAACATCAGGAAGAAAATAATATGCTTGTAAAACCCTCAATGACGATTTTCAACTCACATCTACAAATTTTATATTTCAGTTTTTGCCAATAGTACATGCAGATAGGGATCGGTGTCATTGTTCTTAGTACAGGAGATGGATTTGATAAAACTGTTGATTGGATTAAGTAAAAAACTCACTTGGGCAAGTTTAGCCAAAAATGAAAATAAGATGAATTGTTGATAAAAGGCAAACCGCTTTTGGGCCGAGACGAGCCATACAATTGGAGTAGTGCTTCCTGTTTCTCTCCAAATTCTGGTTTGAAGAAAATAATTGAAAAGAAAGTTTTTAATGTTTCAGGATTTAATAGAGAAATTAACAGCTTTATTTTCTTTCAAATGAAATGTGAAATTGATTCAACCATTTTAAATATTTTCCACAAAATACCACAAGCTCATAGACACATTTAAACAAGGAGGTAATTTTTTGGGGAAAAACTAAAACATAGATAAGTAATTATCCATTGAACAGGTCAAGTTGGTGTTTCCCTGAACCCTTTTGCAAAATAGCCTCCATTATCCGCCCTTAGGAACACTAAGGAAAAATCCTAATTTAAGTTCCCTAAATTAGTAAGTATAAGAATTGTACAATCTGAGCAGTCAAACAGTCACAGAATTTCACCAAACTTGGACCATTTTAGACAAAACTTCAGCTTTTCTCTATATCGAGAAATAGAATAGTACTTAAATCTGTAATCTGATAATGGATCCTGGAGGCTACTTTTGGAAACAACACTTGTACTAGGGATATTTTGGATCGAGCTACTCCGAGAAGACCATGGGCTAGGTCACAATTTTATTTCAGCAAAAAAGTGAATTTGAGAGAAGAAACTTGCCTCAGAATGCCACTCAACAGGATCTGAAACACCTAGTATAAAATCAACCATCGTAGCCTGAACAATTATAAGAAAAAGTCACAAAACAGGAAATCAACACAAGGTCAACAACAACATAGATCATCCGAACTTTGCCTTCGTCTATCCTCTCAGTTATCCCCTTCTATCTCACAATTAGTATTATAAAAAGTGAGTAGCCCTTCTCTCATTGCTGATTCCAATTAACTTAAATGTAAGTTGGTCGAGACAGAGAGAGAAGAGACCTTGTCAGAATTGTTCGGTAGAAGAGAGGAGCCATAAGCGCAGCAGAAATCAACTGGAGGGAGCACCTCGAGCGGCCCGGCCAGTTCCGCCACGCTCTCCATTTTTCCAACTTAATTCCGACGAAAGAACAGAAATAAGGAAAGAAAGATCAAAAGAAGAAAATAGTTTTCAATAGGGAAAGCATAGAATCTGGAATTCACATCCCCTCAGGTTACCGGACTGAGTACAATTGAATCGACTTGTTTCGTATTTGAGTTGCGCTGGGAAAACGGATCACGATCCAATAAGGCTGATACCAGCGGACTACGAGTCGACGAGGTTGGGTTGGAACTTGGAACCGGGCTCGTTAGCGTAACAGGCGTTGTAATCACTGGACCGGGCCAACGAGTTCGGATCCAGTAGCCTTGCACGGAGGTTCTCGTTCCAGCTGTCCGGTTTAACATTGCACGAATTTCAAAGACTTCTGTACATTTACCGCTGGCTCGTAAAAATATCGTTCGACTGAAATTGTGTGTAGAGTGTAGAGTGCAGAGTGATGTGGTATTCCATAAAATACGCTCACCGAGCCAACGACCAGGTTAAATTTCATGATATGGTTCATTGGTTGGCCCATGAACAAACCGGCCCGACCCAAAATCTTTGATTAATACTTGATTTCTGACGAAATTTACGTTACATACTGACTATTTGTTAAATGACAATTATAAAATGAAGTGTTATTATCAATATATACTAGTTGTGTCCAGACGAGTTAAGAAATATTTAGTTCTTTAGGGTGTGTCCACAAATTTATTAAGAGATAAGAGGGGAAGGGAAGGGGACAGGGATAGAAGGAAGGGAAGAATTTACATGGAGTTAGTTGCTCTATAATTCTATAGGGAGGGAGAGAAGATTGTGGAGTAACTTGACATTTATTTTATATATTTTTAAATATGACTATTTTACCTTTATATTTCATTTACAGTGACATAAACCGTGGCATGCCTTATATTAATTCAAACAAAGTTCTTACTATTGAATCTTGTTACCAGAGTTACAAACTACTTAAAAACATAAATCGGCCTAATACAAAAAGAGAATAAAGTAAAAAAAAAAAAAAAAAACTACATTCACAGGCTTGCCAGCAAGGTATCAGAATGTGCCAGTAGACACCTGCCAACCTAATTCCTGATTTATGCCTGATATTAGTGCTTCTTCAGTGCACTTGTTATCTGCTATAACTTTAGGCATTCCCTTGTGGATCCAAATCTGCTAAAATCCAAAATCATGAACAGTAACGCTGAAATTCTTGAAATCCCGAATCCAGCTGTTTCGAGATGTGTGCACAGAAAAAGTTGAACAGCTGGATTCGGAATTTCAGAAATTCCAGGGATACTGTTCATGTATCTCAGATTTAAGCTGATTTGAATCCTTCCCTTATTCCTCCCTGAATATTAAAGAAGGATGGATCTAATTAAGGTCTGTCCCACTGTTTTCCTGACAGCTTCAATCCCTCCCTACGTGCCCAGTGTTGTGTGGATGTGCTTCTATCCCTTTGATCTAAGGATGGATTGAGTTACTGATTCATAACATCAGTAAGACAACAAGTCTATATTTTATCCGAATTTCCAAACTGATTTTGCAAATTTGCATAAAAACCGGTCAAAAATGATCTAATTGCACAATCAGTCTTACAAATCATACATCACATTATTTAGTTGTAAATAAAGAGTAAGAACAAATGGAATTTCATTCAAAAATCAGTCATACAAATCTTATAGAAAACATTACATCAATTGTAGATAAGTCTTTATATAAATATAAATATTATATGAAGGTTCAATTGATTTGTCAAATCTAATTTCTTGATTAACCTCTTGAGTTTATATAGGGTCTTACAATCTTACAAATAAGTCCATAGTTTATTCCCTAATACCTATTTATCAATAAGTCCTTGAAATAAACATAACTCTCAACACTCCCTCTCAAGATAGGCGAAAGATATCTACTAAGCCCATCTTGTTACACAATCTAGATATATCTAATGAGCTAAGTACAGTCTACCACTTGATTCCCAGTTAATTATCAAGACTAGGGACACTTTAGAGTATTTATTAACTATTTTATAGAGTTCCACAATTTCAAGTCTTCAACCTGAATGATCTATAAGTAATAAAATACTCAAGGAACAAAATGATAAACAAATCATCGAATTACATGAACAAAACTTAGAAAATAATCATCATATAATTGATTTCTAGATCACAACACTAACATCAACTTCAGCAAGCATAGATACGTCTACATCCTTATCTACTAGAAAATTATGCAATATGCAACAAATACTAATATTTTTCTTCAACGTACCAGTAGAGCAATGCAAGAAGAACACAACAAGAGTGCACATATTCGTATGCCACCTCATACACACCATTGTTTTTCAATGCTAATGCTTATGAGAATAATTTCACATCAGTGTGTCACGGGACATTCTCCATGGTCAATTTTGAGGTCGTTGTTCTGTAAAATAAATTACATATCGATTACAAATATTGAATGAGGAGATAAAGACCAGAGGCATTTTTTCAAAGGACTTTGATTGGGTTCTGATATATTCATTTCACTTTTTCAATTGTAATATACTTAAATTTTTTATTTAGGCAATGATATTTAAACTTTTTTAGTAGTGTTTACTATCAGACACTTGATCCTCTCTCTTGCCACTTCTTTAAACTTTTTATTGTTTTTGCAAATTACATAAAATTTAAGACCAGAAGGAAAAAATATCAACAATTTTGAATAATATATATAACCAACTCAACAATTTACGGCGTGAAAATCATAAATTACTGATTACTGGTATATTTGACTTACTATAACCAAATTTATATCGAATCTGATTACTGATATATTTGACTTAATGTAATTATCTTATTTTAACTTGTACATTTGTTTTAGAACAATTGTAATGTAGGGTATACAAACATGGGTATTTCAGTGCATCCATAAAATTTATACATTTAGCATATGAATTAACAAACCCAATCTCCACAAATGGATCAAAACCAAGAGTCAATTTAACTACAAACCCATGAAGCTTTTGAACCAGCTCTAAGATTTTCAAACCAGCACATGGCGATTAAGTAAAAAAAAAAACAGACAAGGGAGAGTAAAATTGTTTGAAAGCTTACCCGGCCAAGAGAGAAAGCACCACCGACGGAGGCTGCCGAGATTCAAGGGTGGATCTAGAATTTTCGTCGGGGGGGCAAAAAAATATCGAATCGGGTTTAAATACCTAATTGGATTTTCGTCATTGAAATACTCATTGGAAAGAAGCACAAAGTGTCACTAATTATAAACAGAGAGAGAATTTCCCGTGTGCCCATACAAACTTTTAAAATAATAAAATTATTCATTAAAACACTATAATATTTAATATCTCCATAAAAACTTAACATTATTGCTTCTATCCTCTTTTATTTATTTAATTATTTTAAAATTAAATTGACAAATATACTCTCTATTTTAAGTGGAGGTGTCTCTTATTTTCCATTAAGAAGGAAAGTTAAGAAGAATGTGCCACAATCGAACTAACGGCAGTGATTTGGCTGATGGTGCCGTCCTCAATTAATTCTTTTAGCTTATCTATAATCGTTCAACTCTAACTACGCATTTGATGTTATTATTTGATAGCTCCCTATGTGATAATCATACTTGGACATTTCGGCTACGCATTTTGATTTGATTCAAATAGTTTATTTATTTTGTGGCCATATTTAACAAACTTTAAATTTCTAAAGTTAGCACAGTTTCAAAAATAATAAACCAAAAAATTACGGTTTTAAGGTAATTTTAAATTTACCATGACTGCATGGATGTTGTGCGGACACATTTACTGAGGACCGTACAATACCGGTACGGACTCAAAAATGGGACCACACAATCCCAGAGCGGACCAAAGGTTTCTTTTCTGCGGGCACAGAAACCTAAAATATTCAACGCCATCAAAATTGAAATATTTTAATTGATTTCATTTATGGCCTTTCATTTTTAAACTTTGTTCTTGGCACGGAAACCAAGTTTTTTTGTTTTTTTATTAATATTTTAATCGATTTCATTCTTAACATTGACCGGAAACCAACTTTTTTATTAATATTTTAATTGATTTCAATTTTAATCAATTTTCTTGTGCCGACTTGGAATTCGCATTCAAGTTTGACCGCAACATAAAAACAAAGGTGAGGCCGCACTGGTGATCTGCGGATCCTTTCCCAGGACCTAGAGGTGCTATCGGAACGGGTAGGATCCGGATACTATTATATTTGAATCCGTATTCTATAAGTAATCGGGTCTGAATTTTGATTCATATACTTATTTGTTTCAAATCGGTCGGGTCCGTATCCGGATACCTATCTATCCGTAGATATTTCAGGTCCAGTCTTTCGGTTCCGGATAGATAGATACCCATAACTTGTTTGTGAATTATCGGGTCCGGTCCGGATATGGGCGGTTCCGGATCCTAGGCGGGTATATGTCACAACTCCCAAGAATTTGAGAAAGTAAAATATTGGAGATGGTGATTTTCTTTTCTATGATTCAAAAAATCCATGAATGGAATATTAATACTAATTTTTAATAGAGAATTAAATTTATGGCAGATATTTGATTTCAATGAGATTTATTGCAAATGACATATCAATGAGAGCAATAAATTTTCATGATTATGCAGATGATATATAAGGCAAATATTGAAAGATATATTCAGAGCAATAAATTTTCATAATTATGCAGAGGATATATAAGGTAGATATTGAAAGATATATTCAGAGCAATAAATTTTCATGATTATGCAGAGGATATATAAGGCAGATATTGAAAGATATATTCAGAGCAATAAATTTTATTAAAAAATTAATATGCAAAATGTGATTACTGGTATATGCAAAATTTGATTATATGTAAAATTGTATTTTCATAGTTATTAATATATGTTTTATCGGGTATTTATATGGGTATCGGGTCGGATTCGGTTATGGGTCGGATAACTAATTCAAACCCATATCCTATCCATTACAGTATCGGTTCCGGTTCGGATCCGGATCGGATATTAAATTATTAATTTTGTAACCGTACCCATAATTTAACCGGTTATATATTTTAAACCATACCCGACCCAAATTAACTGGATCTGGGTCAGTTCCGGGTCAGATCCGGTTCGGTTCCGGATCGGATCCGGGTAATCGGATAAAAGTAGCACCTCTACGAGGACCGCATCAGCATTCTGTGGTCTCCAATAAATGAGACCGTAGAACACTAGTGCGCCGTGATAGATTTAAAATTTTAAAAAAATTGTGATTTTTTTATTCATTTTGTTTTAAACAATGATACATTTAAAAATTTCGGTTTAACAAATCTCGGATAACTCAGGCACCACGACTCCAGATTTATCAATTTCTTCGCAATGGCAACAAATAGATATAGCCGTTCTGCATTGAGCAATGCCGATATTTTTATTAATATTTAAAATTAATTACAAAATATTAATTATACCCAGTAGGGGTGTACAAAAATACTGTCGACCCACCCGACCCGTCTGACCCGTCCGACCCGACCCGTATTTTACCGGGTTGAGATGTTACTGGGTCGGGTACGGGTTGGATTTTGACAAACCCGTTACTCTGGGTCGGGTCACGGGTTTGCTCTTAATAACCCGTTTATATCCGGACCCGGCCTCAAATCTAATGCTGGACATACAATTTGACATTCCCAATTTTTTTTAATGGATTTAAATTGTGTTTTAATCTTGTTGGACATACAATTTCACATTCACAATTTTTTTTTTCAGGAACATGCAGCACCAAAGTCATCTAATGCTGGGGTTACAATTCAAGGCTAAAGGTAACTAATCCATATATGATCCAGATTCTAGAACTTTATATGATTTTATTATATTTGTTGACAAACTTAACTTTTATTTTTTTATCACATCTTTATTATTATTTCAGGCACCAGAGCTAAAATGTTGGAGCTCTGAAGACATTAAGAGTTTTAAGTTTAATTTGAATTTGAATTGTTATGTTTTTTTATTTCATGGATTTTATATGCGATTGTTATATGTTGCTGCCTTTTTTTTTAGGATGTTACATTATGGATATGTTGTTTTTGTTACGGATGTTATATGCTAAATTATTTCTATTTTATTTATGTTTGTCACTTTTATTTGTATTTAGTTTTAATAAAAATAGTAAAAAGATATATAATAGGTTTTCGATCAAAATTATAACCCGTTTAACCCGTCTAACCCGCATAACCCGTAATAACCCGTATATAAAAAAATAGATGGGTTGGGTTGGGTTATGGGTGGGTCAAGTAAAGAATTTTTTTTAACCCGGTGTAATCGGGTTGGATTCAAATTTTAATAAAATATCATCGACCCGCCCGTTGTACACCCCTGATACCCAGCTTAGCTGGGTATTTTTAAAAATGCCCAAACCGGCTATCTTTTGGCTAGTTGGAATAAAATTCGGATCGGCCATTTTTAGACCGGTCAGGAGGTTTTTTTTTTTTAAATATTTGTTAGATTACTTTTTTTGATTTATAATTAGCATAATTATACTAAAATACGCTGAATTACGCTAAATTACGCTAAGAGAGACGATATCTTCACAGAGAAGGCCAAAAACGACGACGAAACTTCAAATGGCCATAAAACGACGCTCAAGTATCCGATTTCAGCAAATTACCACTTTTTGGAAAGCTTGCGAAAATATGCATGATTCGTCGTTTTTCAAAATTAAGAATTGCCAAAAAAACAAAGGGAAGAGCCTCAAAACTTGAGTTGAAGTTTCTGATTAAGATTTTCATTTCTATTTTTCGATCTAAGTAGCTCAGTAAATTGGTTATATAATGAACTTGTAGAATACCAATTTTTACTATTTTTGGAATTTTTTTTATTTTTTATGATTTATGAAAGATGGCATAAATCGGCCTAATTTAGCGTAATTTAGCGTATTTCAGTATATTAGCGTAATTAGCGTAATTTAACATAATTTAGCGTATTTTAGTATAATTAGCGTAATCAGCGTAATCAGCGTAATTTAGTGTAATTTAGAGTAAATTAGCGTAAAATAGCTTAATTTAGTGTAATTCAACATAATTTCAAGTAATTTAGCGTATTTTAGTATAATTATGCTAAATACACTAATTATGGCCGGCCAAAAAATGACCAGTCCGAATTTAGAAAAAAAAAAAATTCCTAACCAGCCAAAAAATGACCGGTCCGAATTTTTAATCTAACCGGCAAAAAAATGACCGGTTTGAGCATTTTTAAAAATACCCAACATATAATTAATATTTTATAATTAATTTTGGATATTAATAAAAATGTCGGTGAGTAATGTAATCCAAGAGAATTGCCATTAAAAAAGAAAAAAGAAAATGGCAACTCATAATTCATTCCATTTCCACGCTTTCACCGAAGAGGCGACTGGAGGCGACCACATGAGCCCACTGGCGAAGCTGCTCTTTGACATCTCTCTCATCTCCATTTGTTAGAACGCTCCAGTCTCCCAGCACCCTCCTCCTCTCCTCGTCGTCTATGGGACGCCAATCTGACGAGTAGCGCCGCGTTTTCATCTTCCCCTTCACCTCGCTTCTCTTCTTTCTGAGCCCCGGCACAATATCTGTTGATTCTGAGTCTTTCTCCACTTGAGTGTCAGAGATTTTGAACCCCCGTTCCATTAGCCCCTTCAACTCCTCCAACTCCAGCTCTGACTTGCTCCTTCTCAGTGGGCTTTTCGGCGGTCTCCTTCTCTTCATGGCATCCATGTCGGCTGAATTCAATTGGCTTGATTGGATTATATTAAGTGAATAATTTCTAGAGGGGATTATCTGGAGGGGTGGCGGTTTGACTGGACGGCTGAGGGAGATGGGCCCGTCGCTATGGGTGCGGCGGTGGCGGTTTGGTTGTGACGACAAAGCCATTGGGGGTGGTGGTGGTGGTGGAATTGGAGTAGGAGTAGGAGTAGGAGTAGGAGTAGGAGTAGGAGTAGGAGGGTATTTAAATAGAATCAGGTGGTGGAACCAGTAGAGATTATCAAGGGTCAGGATCTCATCAAATTTGTTGCGTGTTATTGCTGGTGCTTCTTCTTCTTCATCTTCTTTCATTTGAGAGAGGGAATTCGTAGGATTGGTGGCTGCGTCGTTTTTATATTTAATGGATTGATTTGGGAAGAAGGGCAGGAAGAGACTTCACTGGTAGGGAATGGGAAAGTACCAGATTCGCCAGGTTAGGTCCTCCTAGTCTCCGCCTAGTCGGCACTATTTGATAATTGCTAATTGCTTTCGGTGCTTATTGTGTGCACAGGAGCTTTAATTTGTTAGCTGTTCCTTACGATTGAGCCTTTGTGATTGTTGTCATATTCCTTTTTTTTTTTCTTTTTTTTTCTTTTTTTGATAAAAGGCACATAGTGCCCATTTCATTTATGATGAAATCGAGTTAACTTACATCGGAAAACAGAGAATAGTACCGCAAGTCTAATGTAAGTTATAAATCTCTAACTCAGAGCAAAATACAAAAGCTCGACATTTAAGAAGTCATTATAACACAGTTATGGAAAACCAACAAGCTAAAACTAAGCCACATATGAAAAGGCTAAGGTAACGTAAGGATTCTAAACGCAGATCTAAACAAAAAAAACTTGTCTTCATTCTTTTCATGAAGCTCGTGAGCCAGCTCCCCTCAAAAGTAGCAAAGCAGAGTCTCCATCTCCTTGGTACTCCACCATCTGGGAGTCAGCCGGATCCCATACCTGCAACGATATTGCATTGAGATCAACTGGAAGCCATTCTTCGGCAGCCCTTTTAGTTCTTTTGTCCATGTGTCATGTCCAATATTCATATAACGAGATAATTAGTAATATGATAGCTTGTACACTTTTTCCCGTATGAGATTGAAAACAAATTGCATTTCTTTGTTTCCAAATTGTCCAACAAACGACACTAAATATCACTAAAAATCCAATATGTTGCACAGTGTTAAATTGATTAGCAAAATCAAAAATGTCAAGACAAGATAACCAATTTTCTAAGTATAAATGGCTAGTGCCTAACCAAAACCATATCTGCTGGGCTTGAGGGCACTTAAGAAAAAGATGATTAGTATCTTCATGAGATGTGCAAAAATGACATGTCAGGGCACCATCCCATCCCCTTTTTCTTAGATTTTTCTTAGTTAGTATTCTATTATTAAGAACCAACCACATAAAAATTCTAATCTTAGGCGGAATTGGTAAGTCCCAAATAATGGCAAATTTATTAGCCTGAATACCTCTAAAATTAAGAATGTTGTATATGGATTTGACAGTAAATTTTCTAGAGGGTTCTCATCTCCAAGCTATCTTATCGAATCCATGTGTAAAACTAGATGAACTAATGAAATATAGAATTTCGTGCCATTCCTTAGCTAAGATGCCACTAAGTCTTCTTCTAAATTTGAGACCATACCCTTGTGAGTGTATAGCTTCAGCTATGGTAATATTTGGGGTGGTACAAATCTCATAAAGTTGTGGATATCTAGATACTAATGAACAATTATCAAACCAAATAACATGTCAAAATTCTAATTGGGAATGATTACCTGATTCATATTCTACACTTATTTTTCCTAAATTATCAAGTTTCATGATACCTTGCCAAAATGGAGAATGAGGTAATGGATTAGCTAGATAATATTGATGTATGATCACTGTTTTTCACAAGGCTGAATATTGATTGTTGTGGAATTTCCACCACCATTTTAAGAGTAAAGAAATATTCATTTCCTGCAAGTTTAATACTCCTAAGCCACCATTACATTTAGCCATACAAGTTACCGACCACTTAATTAAAGTGTATTTTTTCCTTGAGGAAGTAGTATCTTGCTATATAAATCTATTTAATTGTGTAAGTATCGTTTTAGGAGCTCTATATAAAGAGAGAGCATATAAAGGAATAGTAGACAAAACAGAATTAATTAAAGTAAGTCTACCTCTAAGGATAATAGTTGGCCCTTCTAATTAGGTAATTGTTTTTTTTTTATTTTATCAAGCAAAAATTGCTAGTCATTAACACTAAGTTTGCTATCTTTTAATGGTAAACCTAAGTATTTTAAAGGAAATGAACCTACTTTACATTGAAAAGTGTGTGCAAAAGTCTCACCCTCAGAATGAATAAGGTATAGCTCGGTTTTAGACAAATTAATTCTAATTCCTGATAGAGCTTCAAAGCTCATCATCCCCCACCATGCTAAAGCCACATTTTCATGATTGGCTTTGAGAAATAAAATTGTGTCATCAGCATAATGACAATTAGTAGTAACTTTACTTTCTAGGCACGGAGGACCTAATCCTATAATTCTATTGGCTTGTCTACCTTTATGGAAAATCTTGCATAAAGTGTCGGCAACTAATATAAAGAGGAAAGGTGATAAAGGGTCACCTTGTCGAACACCTCTCTTACAATAGAAATAAGATGTAAGTTCGCCGTTAAAGTTAAGACAAGATTGGGAACTATACAACCAATCTTTGATTCATCTTTCCCATTTTCTACCAAACCCTCGACTTTCAAGTATTTCTAGAATATAATCCCAATGAATTTTATCGTAAGCCTTCTCAAAATCTACTTTAATCACCACCCCAGGTTCTTGTGTACACTTAGTGTGATGTATTAATTCTTGGCTTAAGATGACATTATCAAGTATATACCTATTTTTGATGAAGGCAGATTGACTAAGATCAATAATTCGTGCCATGACAGATTCTAATCTATTGGTGAGAATTTTGAAAATTATTTTGAAACTACAATTAACTAAGCTAATAGGCCTAAATTTACTAATGACATGAGCATCTTTTTCTTTAGGAATTAAACAAATTATAGATTTATTAATGCTATGTAGATCTAAAGTATGATTGTGAAAATGATTACATAAGGTAATGAGATCATGTTTGACTACTTCCCAAAAATGCTGATAAAATATAAATGAAAACCCATCGGGGCCAGGAGCCCCCTGAGCCGAAGATGAAAATACTGCTTCTTTCGGGACCAGGAGCTCTTAGAAACCCATCAGGGCCGAAGCCGAAGATGAAAATACTGCTCCATCATCAGTGTCATCCCTTTTCCGAGCTTGACCGGTACCAATCCGGCATGTCGAAGGAGGTGTACCTTTCGGTGTATTAGTGCCATTAGCCGCAGCCGGACCTCCTTCATGCCCGGTAGTTGTCATATTCCTTGATTATCTTAAGTCTAGTATGAACTATTTGTGAAGATTTTTCCTCCCCTTTTCAGATCGATCTCATGTAAATGATGTTTCGTTACAACGAATATCTCAGTGTTGTTTGCAAGCTGCAAAAAATGTTGTTCATGACCTGTTCGCATACATTCGTTGTGACTGTGAGAAGCTTTGCAATCGCCAGCACGTCTACTGTTTTTTATACATGTATAATATGTTGTAATGACCAATGAGCGTTTCTAAGAGCATGCATGATAGTCAACTAACTATAACCAATTTTGTGTCTCTCCTGTTAAAGGACTAGAAAGAATTGCATTAACCCAAAAGCATCACAGTTTTCTTAGAACAGTTGTGCGCTAGATGATTTGATTAATCTTTTTACATTATGAGGAAATAACATCAGATTCATTAAAAGTTAATTACATATAAGTTAGATAAAGTACAAAACCTATTTCATGTTAAGACTTGTTGATCTGAATAGTAAAGGGAAAAAAGAACAAGACAAAACAAAAAGCATGTCTTGTTATAACCTTTCTTGTCCCTTTCTATTATTATTGTGCCAGCTTACTATAATTTATTGCTCTGCTAACAGAAAGCAATTGTACCTAAAAAAAAAAAATTCTGTCATATCCTTTTCTATACTTTTGCATGGTCTCTGAGAACTGGGATGCCACAATCCATAGTGGAAATAATTTGAGGAATTGACATGCCACCAGAAAGCACAATTTCTGCAAAAAAATTAACATAAAAAAGTCAGATTGGTTTAAAGGGATATATTTGAAACCAAACGTATATTGCAACAGTGACCACCGACATCAGGATTCGTTATAATTGAAAACTAAAATAATAGACATGCTATTTGTATTTAGATAGACTGAGTATCAAACTTGGTGCAATTTGTTTAGCGACAATCAAGTGCAGATAAAATTCTATTTTTTTTTTCCTTTTTATAA